>OX276379.1:31266299-31866299 GCA_946251855.1 Alsophila aescularia | reverse complement strand
GGTGCTCATGTATATGCTGTATTTGATCATACAAACCTTCATCTTCTTTATCCAGATATACAATTTTTTTGACTCAAGACTCGAAATTAACAAGACAAGTAAGCTTAAATATAACATTTTTGATTTACAAACATTAATAAAATTAAGTAAAATATTGCTTTTAAATCCAGTGACTGCACAGTCAAGCTTCATTTAGGTGCTCAGATTTCGTTACGCCATTTCGCTCATTTCCGTCGCAACGTAATGAGCTTTGGAGGACAGCGGACGCGAAATGTTTCGTTTTGTACTGACCCAAAAATATATATTAGCCTTGGAATTGGCGTTAATAGTGAATGATGAATCAAGAATTTGTTTTGATGTTTCATCAAGTTTAGTTTAAGAGGTTGTGCAATACTGTTATTATGCATGGTTGCCTAGCAAATACACTGGCCTTCAAAACTTAGTACTACACTTTTATAATTAATAGTATTTTTATTAAAATGTTTGGCTCCTACTCGTTGGGTTGAGATACCAAGTAAACCAGTTTTTATGTCTAAAACTAAGTTATCCAACAGTGAAAGTTGCATTGCAATCGGTCCAGTTGTTTAAACGCGAACAGACAGACATTAAAAGTGTGGTACTAAGTTTGGAAGGCCAGTGTAAGTTACATGCGTTACTAACAGGCTACACAGTATGCAGATGATATGCATATAATAATATTAAATTTAAATAAAATGGCTCTGATATAAAGACAGACGGGCAGGTGGACCGACAGACATACATACATGATGTAACTATGAGGGGTCTCTTGTTTGACTACGGAACCCCAAAAAGCAGGGCACAATATGACCTGTGTATTGAGTTTAATTTTACCTGGTACTATGTTGTTACTCTCCGTAATGAGTTTCCTTCTTGATCAAGAGTCAAGAGCCAACTTTAAATAATGGAATAAAAAACTTATACACGCTCGGAAATGTTTGTGTTTGTGGTTCAGATACCTATAGAACACCGAAAAGCAGCAGTTCGTGGTTCGACTCATTATAATGGCCGGCAAATGTCAGTTTATCGTCGTCAGCAATGTTATACGTTTAAATTCCTAGGCGTAACATCACAGACTTGACGTGGCGGTCATGTTTCGCGTCTGTATGTTTAGCCTTGATCAGCCAAATTTAAAGATATTCCCATTAACTTTATTATACTATTTTCTTATTTTTAACTCTTTTTACTACGTGTCCTTTTTATTTTTAAATAATAATAACTTGGCAGTCTGAAATAAATAAAGTCTTGGTATTATCTTAGAACCAAATCTTATAACCCGACAACCACCTACATGAATTGTTAAAGTAGTGATTTTGATTGACCGAAGATATTGATTACTTCAATACGTCTTGCGGACTACGAGTATTATTTGAGACATGTTTTTACCCAAATATTTTGAAATTACAGATTCATTAGTAATTTTCACCGTTTACTTTATCATATCTTTGCTTGTGCTCCGCTACTGCTACAAATGTAAGGATTTTATCACAAGCGTCCAAGTTTTGGAGAAATTGCTGCCGCCGTTGAGGAAACCTCGGTCTTCTGTGAGACATATCAACAAATTCATGGGGATCTTGTTATTGTTCGGCCTAGGTATGAATAGGTTGTAATTTTTTGGTATAGTATTCTTTTTCAGCGGTATTGACCAAGCGGTAGCATGTGCACTTCACAACCCAATGGCATCAGGTTCAAAACATCCTCTCTCTCTTGCTCTTTGAGAGAAGGCTTTTGATTTGAACATGCTGTGGGAACGTAATAATCTGACGATAATACTTCTTCAAGTGCTTATTTGAATACCATAAAGTAACAATAAAGTAGTTTTATCACAACACCATCTGGTGTTGTTAAAATCTACAACCTAAATGAATGTGCTGAAATAACGATCAGATATGGTTAGGTTTTTGTTAACTGAAGAGGGTCTTATGATAGGTAACGTCAAATAAAATTAAATATGGCGAACTCTAGCCGCCATTTTGTCAGTCTAGTAAACAATATATCTTTAATTTTAATGTACTGGAAGTTCCTCATAATTTTAAGCCATTCATAGGGATATTGTAGGTATTTGTATTTAAATACTGATTTATTTTTTAGGGGAACACATGTCCTACTTATTGTATTCATATCTGATGACACTCCAATGCTACAAGATTTCGGGAGACTCTGATTATATATGAAATCGTATTTCATGCTTGTTTATGATTGGTATTTCAAATTACTTTTCATTTTCTTATATTTCTGCCACCGTTTTCCAGGTGAGATTATAACAAGTATTCTATTTATTTTCTTAGGAATAGTGTTGGATAAATGTACAACAGAATTACTTCCAACTTTATCAGTGTTTAAAGAACACTAGGTGACACTGATAAAAATCTTATGAAAGGTTAATCACTCAGTTTATGTGTTTAAAAAAACTCACTTAATTGTATCATATCGTAAAAATGTAAAGGAAGCAAATTATAGAGAGTGCTCGTCTCAGCGTTTTAAACAGTTTGACACTCTGTCAAAATATGGTAGCCTAACGATTCAATTAGTGCCACTTAGAATCCAAACCGGTTTCGGTCATAGGCTCCGCACCAATTATTTTTCTGAGCTAATGTCCGGTTTTCCATCGCTTCGTGCTTCGGAGAGCATGTTAAGTTGTCGTTCCTGGGTGTAATTGATTAATAGCAGTCGCTAAGCCATGTCAGAGGCCCTCGGGTGGCTTGACAAATTCTGACATCAGAGGCAAGCACTACCTCATACGACACAAAAGTAGTTTCATAACCCATTTTTGTTGCTATGAGGCAAGGCAAAGATTGAGAGCAAACTCTCCAACTTCAAAGCTATTTTAGTCACTAATCACTGTGCATTTTATTCTACTGTTATTTTTAACGGTGAGGGTTGAAGTTTCAATCGCGTTACGCCACGGTTCTACCTTTTCGTTCAAATATTGTGGTTTTTCTTGTTTTTTTTTCAAAATCATTTCAATATTTCAGATCGTTAAAACCCAAGCATCTATTATGTGGGTTTACTTGGATTTACTCATCATGGTTTTATGCAGATATCTCAAGAACCGTTTCGAAGAATTTAACCGGCTGATCTTAAACAAGGAAAGCATGGTAAATATTCATTGAAATTCCTCACTGTCGTGTTAAAATGAAAGAATTTAACTGTGTAAGTTATTTGATGGGGCCACGAACAGGGCCCTAATTCTACTTACAGTTGACCATCCTTTGGGTGTTTTCCATTACTGGCCGGTGCCGACTAGGCACGCATCACCAACGGCATGGCAACCAGGCACGGCAAGTGACGTGATTTTTAACTGCTGCCATTCCGTCGGTTTAACAAACGACTGCTGAGAGTACTGGTCTGCCACTGGAGCATTGCTGGTGCGGCTTAGACGAACACCGTCTCCTAAAAGTTCATAAAACATGTTCAATTCTTACTTTAGTGAGTAGTGAGTACTCTTCCGAAACTTTTGAAAGAATTCATCCATTTTGAATCTACTGTTCTAATGAAATTGATTCTAGGATGTGAAAAATAAATATTTCGACATTTTTGCACCTTATGAAAATCGGATAGGTTAACTACATTCAAGATTTTATTAAAAATATACAGAACAGAATAGAATTTTGAGATTCCTATTTAGGGGTATCCCTATGGATTGGACACAAAAATGATTTGACGCACGACTAGAACTTTGTGAATATTTTTAGGTCCTTTTCTTTTGTTGTACAATGGATTTGTACATCATTATTCAATAAAAAAATGCTACTTTTGTAAACTAAAACGTTACAAAACATTCAATCAAAAATATTGTAGGTACACGTAACATCTTTACAGCACTTAGCAACGTTTTATGATGTGTCATAACTGTGACGGTTAGGGCTGTTAGTCATCGCTCAGCGGCTACTTTGTATTTTGTTGTTTTGTTCCGAACGAACGAGAAAGATGGCATTACATTTAATAAATGACCCAATTTGGATAAGTACAATTTGAATTTGTTGGAACCGAAGGTTTTTTATTTTATTTTTATTTCTTTTCTGATGTAAATGCACATTCTAAGGGGGTTTTCATTTTTTCATAATTTTTTCCCTGTTTTGAGTGGCGTGAATGATGATGAAATGATAATGATAATAAATGATCATGCTATTACAGCAATCTCAAGTGACTTGCTGTTATACATTGAGGAGTTCCTTTGTATCTCCGAAGGTTTTCATCAGATCTTCACTAAATTATTTATACGGGCCATACCTAAAGCATATCCTATAAAAAAAAACTAAATTGACCCACTTTTGTCGGAGATATCGCGTAATAAAGTGGGTGAAAGTTAATAACATTAAGTCATCCCCTATTTTTCCACCCTAAGAGGTGGAATATTTTCAAGAAATTTAAATGGGACTACCCCTAATAGCTTATCCATCAAACTTTTTGAAATCAATCCACAATTGCTGGAGATATCGTGTAATATACATACAAAAAAAGCATACGGGTCGGATTGAGAACCTTCTCTTGAAGTCAGTTGAAAAACCGGACAAACTCGTGTAAAGAGATGATGAATGTGTTGTTTCACAATATTGCGAGTTTTATAATGTTACTTATAAACCATAGACTTCCTACAAGGTTTACAGTAATCTATAAGCAAATAACTATGTTCGGTATTTTTCTCAATTTTAGGTTCAATAGTTTCGGAGATATAGGGATTTTCATTTAAGCATTGTACTGTTTCTTCAGCTTTTTATTACCTTTAAAATAAGTTTTATACCTATCTTGTTTTTGTTTCAGTTTACCAAAAACTTCAAACCAACTTGGACCGAACTGCAAGTACAATACACACGTATTTCAAAACTGGTGTTTCTCGTCGACAACAACATAAACGCAATAGTTTTCGTTTCTTATACGTCTAATCTGTACTGTATCTGCATGATAACGTACTTTATGTTGAAGTAAGTACATATTAAGAGTATGATGAAGACGTTTATATTCTATTTGCAATATGCGAAGCGAAGTTTGAGAAATTGTGTGTGATTTGTGATCTTTGGAGTTGTCAGAATCTTGTTATATTCAATGTATCTGGACCTGGACACAAGACCCGGAGACTTTAACAATTTGTTACTTATACACATTATTGTATCTATTAAAAAATTAAATAGCTATGAGATAAGAAACCCCAACCCTTTTAAAGCCAGCTATTTTACTTGTTCAAGTGTAAAAAAAAACATCATCATCATCAGCCTTTCTCGTCCCACTGCTGGGTATAGGCCTCTCTTTTAATACACCATTCGCCTCGGTCCTGTGCCAATCGGATCCAGGTTCGACCCGCAATCTTAACAATATCGTCGGCCCATCTAGTTGTTGGACCAACTCTTCGCTTTCCCTGTCTCGGCCACCACTCGGTTACCGTCCTACTACACCTGTCGTCACTTCGTCTGGCTATGTGTCCTGCCCAACTCCATTTTAGTCTCGTTACTGTGGTTCCGACGTCCCGAACTTTAAGTTCGTCGTCGAATCTCAACATTACGGACTCGATCTTGAAGTCTAATGCCAAGCATATACCTCACCATGGCTCTCTGTGCTACTTTGATTTTGTGCATAGCCTCATGCGTGAGGGTCCATGTCCCGGCACCGTATGTTATGGTGGGCAGGACACACTGATTGAAGAGACGAGTTTTGAGACACTGTGGGATTTGGTGTGACTTAAGGATTTCATCCAGCTTTCCGAATGCCGCCCAACCAAGTTGAATTTGCCTGGCGATCTCTCTGTTTTGATGTTCTTTGCCAAAAGATAGAACATGACCAAGATACACGTAATTTTTGACCACCTCTATGCTTTCGTTACCAAGATGAATTGGATGGGATTTAACAGAATCGTTCGACATCACTTTGGTCTTGGTCATATTCATCTTTAGACCTACCCTCAAAGAAGCATCCGACAGTTCTTGTAGCATGCTTTGGAGATCGTACAAGTCTTCAACAAACAACACGAGGTCATCTACAAACCTTAGATGAGACAGGTAGATGCCGTTGATGTTTATGCTGCATGTGTCCCATACAATCGTTTTCACGACGTCTTCCAAAACCGCCGTGAAAATCTTGGGTGAAATGGTGTCTCCCTGTCTCACCCCCTTCTTGATCGGAATAGGGTTGGTTAGTTCGTGCAGTTTCACTTGCATTGTTGCAGAACGGTAAAGCTTCCAGAGCACATCTACATATCGTGCATCGATGGAGCAGCGATGGAGAGAGTTAAACACGGCCCAGTGTTCAACACTGTCGAATGCTTTCTCATAATCGACGAAGGCCATACACAGGGGCTGGTTATACTCCTGACTCTTCTCCATCAGCTGCTTCACCGTGTGAATGTGGTCGATGGTGGAAAACTTACTCCGGAAACCGGCCTGTTCAACAGGCTGACATTCGTCAAGCTGGCGTGGCGTGTGAGTCGATTACAAATAAACTTGGCAAACAACTTGTAAATGTGTGAAAGGAGACTTATGGGTCAGTAGTTGCTGAGTTTTGCTATGTCCCCTTTCTTGTGGATGATGGTGACAATGGCTTTTTCCAAGAATCTGGAGTGTGGCCATTAATCATGACGTTATTAAATAGTTTTTACAAGTATATTCAGTACTGGTTGTCCGCCCACGGAGCAACTCAACTGTGATACCGCCCTGGCCAAGGGACTTCTCACTTTTCATCTGGAGCCTTTTCTACTTCACAAGGTATTACGAGAGGTAAAAAATATTACATTGACTTTAATTGTTATTATCTATAGAGGCCTTGCAGACATATAGATGGTCTCATTTATGTGAAAATAAGGGCGTTTCCTTGTGGCCCAACTGGGCAGCCTAACTGATTCGGCCACGAAGAAGTATTTTTCCTCGTATCCTAACTATTGCGTCACAGTGGGATAACACATAATTAGCTCATCCTTTGTTTACGAGTACTGTCGAGTAGTCAAATATTACAATACATTTATTAATTTTCCTTCTTTGTAAAGACTTACTTAAAAGGGCTTTATCTCGGAAACTGTTGGTCGTAGACAAGTAGTTTCTGTACATAAGGAATAGATCTCATCGAGATCTTCATTTCATATGGCAGCTGTCAAGCTTAAAATGGCTTTATCTGGGAAACTATTTATCCTAGACTAGAGTTTCTTTAGATAAATGATAGATCTCATCGATATCTTCGTTTTGAATGACAGCTGTCAAACTTCAATTGGCTATAACTCGGAAACAATTGATCCTAGACAAGTAGTTTCTTTACAGAAGTGATAGATCTCATCGAGATCTTCATTTCATATGACAGCTGTCAAACTTAAAAAGGCTTTATATCGAAAACTATTGAGTAGTTTCTTTGCATAAGCTGTCATCCAAAATCAAGATATCGATGAGACCTATCACTTCTGTAAAGAAACTACTAATCTAGGATCGTAAGTTTCAGAGTTATAGCCCTTTCCAGTTTGACAGCTGTCATTCAAAAGGAAGACATTGATGAGATCTATTACTTCTGTAAAGAAACTACTATTCTAGGATCGTAAGTTTAAAAAATTATAGTGTATTTTTTTTACTTGTAAGAATTTATTTACAGTATAAAACGTACAAAAAACTAAAGTTCATTTTAAAATATAAATAAAAAAAAATGACTTTTTACAAAAAACTATCTAAAAGTCCTTCGGAGGCAGGGAAAGTGCCCAGAATGCTGGCTGCATTGCCACGCTGTATTGCAATACTACTTTTTTGCCCTAAATAGGAGCCAGCATTCTAGTCACATGTCACCGTGGTGGTGATATGTGACTAGAATGCTGAATGAAAATATTTTGCCAAGTCCCTGTAAATTTCATGGCCGCCTGGCCCCCACGGACCCAAATTTCAACCCCAAACGGCACAAACATGTAACCCCTGTCAAGGTTTCCATATTTGCACCGCTTGAGGTTTTCTGCTTTGGTTGCAGCGCCGCCAGCCCAAATTGTTGTCTCTGAAAGATGAGACGGCGTCATGGTATCAACACAAATTGCATCCCAAACTAAAGGTCGTCCCATCTTCCAAAGAATTAAAGTCGTAACATCAGGCCTCTTACCGTCGTCCCGCATCAGGCTGTTTGGTTCTAAGATTGACGGAACGCCGGCACTGACAAAGGCCCGTCCTGCGCTTCTGTAGCAAGATAGTCCGTGATGGCCAAGTCGATCCACTATATCGCCGCATAGGCAACAGTGTGGGACTTGGCAAAAAAACGCCCAGACGCAGAGAAACGGCTAATCGGAATGTCTGGTTATCTAGTAAATTACCAATGTTTTTTGATGGAAGTGCTTGCAACTAAAGGCCTGGTTCCCAACATGAAACAGCGAGGAGGCGAGCACGCTCTGCAGAACAAACAGATGTATCAAGAAGATTGCTCCGTTCGATTTCGCAGAGATCCGGGACGGGAGATTCGCGATTTCCCGTCCCAATGCTTCTGGGAAGGAGGTGCTTTGGGCAAGGACTGATTTAGACAGGCTATTTTCCAAGTGTCCTCAGTAAAAAAACTAATTTCGTAATTTGCAATACATGGAGATAAAATAGCTCCGATTAATTTTTGTACACTATAAACTGAGAATAGGAAACCAAGAATTTTACGTATGCCAAGACCACCCACCCGCTCCTTATTGGTAGTGAGGCCTGACACCAAAAGCGATCAGCGAAAGGTACATTGAGGATGGCGGTGAGCGTATCTCTTAAAATGTTGACAACTCTTAAGGAATACATAAATTTTGGGACAAAAAGTCAGTAGGGAATTATAAAATATGCCATATGTGTTTTTATACAAGCGGTCCGAAATAAATCGAAAATTTTGAATTTTTTCTTTAACGAAATCTGGTAATGATTCATTGAGGATCGGGGCCCCTAAAAGATGAAGTGAACTGTTTTGCAAATTTTTAATATTTGGAGCAATTTTTCTAAAAATATCTAGTGTCTTTTTTTGAAATGATTGGATTTGAAATGTATAACTCACATTTAGAAAATTTTTGAGTAAGCCCTATTGTTTTGAATTGTCTGTCACGAGGCGGTCCTAGGGTTTGTTCCACTAGCCCAGGGACCAAACCTCAGTGGACAACATAAAAGTACAGGAACAATAGGAGCACTCGGAGATGTTTATAAACGCCTATTCTTGCACTCGATTATTCTATCCAATCTTCTTCCAATTTAATATATTTGGTAAGAGTGTACCCTTGGGGCACTAGTATTGTTATTATCACAGACTTTTCGTGCTTCAACAATACGTATCAAAACAACCACGAACGAAAGTATAAACATATATATATATTTAAAGGACTCCAGATAGATGATGATGATGATGATGTTTGTAGTTTAATTCCTTTAAAAATAGTTTGATTTTGCGATTGTTTTCTACCTTATTTATTTTGAAATTAATATATATTTATTTACTTATACATTGCACATATTATACATATATTTATTTATAGTTATACATGATATTGTATATTACGCATATGTAGATTTATAATTTGTATTTACTGTTTTGGTTATATTATATATTACATTATACATTAGAGTCTTGTTATTATTGAGTAAATTTATTTTTTCTCTGTTTTTAATTATTATTTTTCCTCCAAATCGCCCCCTCAGGGTTGTGCCAGAATACCAGCGCTGAGTGTCATAGACACTCAGTATTATGCTGAGGCGCGGCCTTTTTGGCACCACACTTAATTTTTTACTATTTTTTGAAATGATTTTTCTTCTTTCTTCTAGATGTAAACTTATCTAGGTACATATTTTATAACATGTTATTTCGTAAAATTCCAGTTTTTGCTAATCCAATGACAATATGGGAATGACAGGTTATTTGAATTTAGAACTAATATAGACAAACTATTAAAAAAGTATGATTTTGATGAAAGAGGTTTGACATCGTCACATGTCTTGTTAAATTTTCGAAACTTTTCGCGACTGTGTTCACATCGCCTCCTAAAGTTCCATTGTCTAGATACCATATATTAAATTTTGATTCTAATTTTGTAATGATTGTATGTATAGCGAGGCTGAAAATAGCCGGCCCAAGTGGATCTCCTTGTTGACAACCTACTTCTGAAGAGATGAGATGATTTTTGTATATTAATTTTGAGAGTTGACCATAACAATGCCAAAGATATTTGTATAAATGAGGAATTTTGTCTATTATCTCAGTCAAAAGAGCGCCTCTATCGACTGAATTAAAGGCGTTTTTAACATCCACCTTCAAAAACACATCACCTCCATTGTGGCACAAAAAAGTTCTTAAAGCATGAACCACCGCCTCACAGCCACCGCACGAGCTGAATCCTAACTGTACAGGTCGGAAGTATGTACAGAGGGATTCACTTATTGACTTACAGCAAATTTTGGCTGTAAGATGACGATAAATTGTGCCAACAGCAACAGGCCTTATGACCCCATCCTTTTTTAAAAGCGCACATAAATGTGCATTTAAGTTTGACAGCTGTCATCTAAAACGGGGATATCGGATATTATTTCTGTAAAGAAACCACTAGTCTTGGGTCGTTAATTTAAGAGTTATAAATTTGACAGCTGTCATCTATAACAAAGTTATCAATGAGGTCTATCACTTCTGTACAGAAACTACTAGTCTAGGATCAATAGTTTCCGAGTTAAAGCCCTTTTAAGTTTGACAGCTGTCACTTAAACATCTGTCACTTTGACACAAATTAATTAATTAATTGTTGCATATAATTATGTCGTTAAGAAATTGGTCGTCTGGTTTCTCACACTGCTAAGAATCTTATAGTTTAAAGCTTACTATTGGTCACACCATGCAGTGAGACCACGAGTAAAAAATATTTTATCGTGGTCACACTTGTGTGACAACTCGCTGTGACCACGAGTCCGTTCTCTGTATTTGTGCGTATGACTATACATAACCCATGGCGCACTTTATACAGATTGAGTCAATAGGTGAATGACAAGCAGTTAGGACACGAGGAAAAATAATTTCTCGTGGCCGAATCAGTTAGGCTGACTAGTTAGGCCACGAGGAAACGCCTGAAAATAATACCTCTACTTCTGCAAAAAATAATTATATCAATCAATTTTGTTTAAGTGTAAAATGTGTTTTTACGACAATCAAATACATTTTACATTAAACAAAATATAACTGGCATTAATAGGGAGTGGGGTTGTACCTCTTTTTTATATATATATTTTTTTAAATTTATTATACACTCAGTTAAAGTCTCCAAGTCTTGTTTCCAGACATATTGTAGAAATTAAAATGCAAAACATGCTTACGCATAATAGCAAAGCGAAGCATAGATGTTCGATTCGTTCTTTATTCAACTCCTATTTTTAGGAAATTAATGTTATAATACTGATCTTTTGTACGTGATCTATAATCGTAAAGCTAGTCCAAGGATAGGAAAGATTTTTAATTCTATTGAGGGATGAGTCGAGCAGGTCGCTCGCCTGATGGTAAACGTCACACCTGTCCCTAAAAATTGCAGTGCCCCCAGAACTGTACTCCGCTCGTCATCCGAGACATTTGTCATAAGTCTTATGCCGAGTATGTAATTTCACTGGAAGCGCTCGCTTCACTTTCCGCTTTTCGCAAGGGGACGAAATCTGCATAGTTGACAATTATGGAACCACAAGGCAAAATACATATGTTAATAAATAATTGTGCGTTTATTTCCAGAATTACTGAGTCAATTTGAATTATCTTGTTTTATTTATAAAGTGTAGATTTTTAGTATAGCCCCACATAAATGACATCAAACTTAGTTTAGTACAGTAGTCGCAGCCAATCTATATGTTTGTGAAGTTAGGCTCTGTGAACGATTGTGCGTACTGCTATGGGGTTAAAACAGCATAAAGTAAGAGCGAGATAGAACATGTGAAAAACGTAAGCGAGTGAGCGAGGCAGATAGACAAACACCTTCACCTTCAACATTGGGATTGCGCCTGAAAAATAGCAGTTTGCTCAGCGACTAGCAGATAACTTACGCTGCGACTACTGTAGTAGGATTTTAATACGGTTTTATTTACTTTGAATAAACAAACAGTGTTTATTTTTGTTTGTTAGGGTCAAATCTAGTAATTAATATGTTATTACCTTCCTGTTGACCGATTGATCTGAAATTTGGTACACACCCTTAGTTCTGATGACAATACAATTGTGTACCTAGTTATATGTACCACAAACCCACCGTTGTTTACCGAAGTCCAATTGCGACATATTTAATCATACAAGTAGGTACTTCCTTCGATTGTGAAAGTACCAATTAAGCACTTTTTGTACTTATGTTGTTTTTCTATGAATAATGCGCAGTAGAGGTACTCTACATGTTGATTTGATTTAATTGCGCATAGCTGAATAAGCATTTATGTACTTAGATGTTTTTCTCGCTAAAGTATGAGAAATGTAACTACTTAGTTGTTATTGCAAATGAAGAATGTACTAGAAATCGCCTACGCATTTATAAAAGTTATATAAGGAAGTTACTAAGTACAAATTGTAATTATTTTATCTTCGCTTGAATTGTACGGTCAAAAGTAAGACCAATAAAATTAACTTTAAATTTAATTTGTTGTTTATTTTATTAAAATTTCGGCTCCATCCAATTTGTCTGGCGCAGCCGGTTGTATTTTTTTTTAAAGTCGTGGAAATTTAATTTGTCCGGCACTTACTTCAAAAATTGTGAAACATAATTTGTCTGGCGCAACCTCAATATTTGGTGCAGCTGTCCTGAATAACTTCAGTGTGTTCCTGACAAATGCACGGAAAAAATACTCGAATCAAACAAATACGACTGTATTGGAAAAAGGAGTTGAGAAACAATTCAGCGAGTGGAATAATCACCGAGGCATGGGATCTAGCGGTTTTAAGTGAGTCAAAAATCATTCACTTTCCGTATTCTTGCCCTGCTATTCGACCCTTAGTGTTTTTGACAAACATTGCCAATACACTTGTTATTTTTGATTTATTGTATACCAATTAATGATTTTAATGTGAATTTCTTGATTTTTTTATGTGTCATAAATGATTTTTATGTGAATTTATTGATTTTATGTGTCTTTATTGATTTTATTGTGAATGTATTGACGTTTTATGCGTTTTTATTGAATTGTATGTGAATTTATTGATTTTTTATGCATTTTAATTAAATTTAATCTGAATTTATTGAGTTTTATGTGCTTTTATTGATACTTGAAATGTTTTTATTGAATTTTTATGTGCTTTTCTTTAATTGTATTTTAAATTTTGTGTGTTTTATGTGTTTATATTGTACAAACGTATACTCAATTTTGATAATTTGAATTTATTTTAAATAATAATTTAAAATGAAACCTATGAGGATTATAACGAATGAAATTGTGAAATTGATTCCTAAATTTGATGGGAATGAAAAATTATTAAATTTATTTATTTCAAAATGTGAATTTATATTTATTTCATGTTATTTCAAGTAGACTTATAGGCAGAGCAGCCTCATTATTAAGTGAACGTAGCGATATTACAACATGGATACAATTGAAAAATCATTTTACTCAACATTTTGGCGACCCAAGGTCAGAACAATGTATTGCTATTGAACTTGAAAGTCTTAAAATTAAAAATGACGAATCCTAGATCGATTTCTGCCACCGTATTCAAAATGTGAGAAGTTCTTTGATTGCAAAAGTGAATTTAATTGAAGACTCGGGAATTAGAGCAGCCAAGGCTATAATTTATAATAGCACTGCATTAAATGTATTTCTGTACAACTTATCTGAAGATTTACTTAGATTTGTGCGTCTGAAAAGTTGCATTACTTTAGAACAAGCTTTAAGTGTTGTGATGGAAGAGGTGAATTTCCAAACACAATATCAAAAGAAAAATATAAATAAAAAATCTCAAAAACTATTTGAGAATAAACCAGCTTGTATTCCTCAACAAAATCAATTTAAATTTGGCATCCCACAAAGGCCAACATTTAATAATAATCCTCCAAATAAATTTATACAACCTCAAGGTTACAAGCCTTTTCTAAATAGGCCAAATAATCATTTTGTGCCACAAAATAATTTTAAATTTGGTAATGCGAATAAACCGCAAGTAAATAATTACAAAGCTTCAGGGTTTTTCAAACGACAACCCTATCATAAATTTAATTTTGGTATTCCTCAAAATAAAACAACTGATTTGAATGATAAAGATGTGACAATGAGAACGGCACCACAAAAACCAAACCATCTTCACGTAATAAACGAAGATAGTAAAAATAAAAATAAAATGACTATTCCAAATAAGGAAAAATTTTATATGAGGGCCTCAAAAGAGCATCCTCCGATATAGAAACTATAAATTTAAATTGTAACTCTTATTTAAAATTACCAAGTATACATTTTAAAAATCTGAACTCCAAATTATTAATTGACACAGGGAGTAATCGTTCTTTTATTAATCCAGAATTAGCAGATAAATATTTTCAAGATTTCAAATATCAAGAAACATTTCAAGTCGTAAGTACACATGGTACAAGTACTCATCATGAAGTAATTTTTATACCAAGTAAAATTAGTTCAGACCCAGGTTGTGAATTTTATAATACTTTAATGAAAGTTATGTTACCTTTTTATAAAATAGATTTACATATAGGAACGCCACATAATCCAAATTCAATGGGATTAATTGAAAGGTTTCATTCAACAAATTATAGAAATTTATAGACTTGCTAAATATGAGCAAAAATCTACTGACGCCGCATCTATAATGACATATGCAGTATTGTCATATAATAAAACGATACATTTGACAACAAATCTTACACCATTTGAAGTAGTATTTGGACATACGGATTCAAGTAGTATGTTTGCTGTAAACTTTGATAAATATTTTACTCAGCAATTAGTTAAAGAGCACGCACAAAGCACAAAATATCTTTATAAATATCTAACGGAAAAGTTAGTTGAAAAGAAAGAAATAATTAAAGAAAAACGAGGCGGAGAAAATAAATTTAATATAAAAGTAGGCGATAATTTTTTTATAAAAGTATTTAATACTAGGCGAAGTAAAGATAGTCCTAGATATCAAAAAGCACAAGTGACAGGAGAAATAATACGTAATACTGTCCCTGTAAAAATAAATGGTCGTAAAACTAAGGTTCCAATAAAAGATATTAAATGTCCACAGATTCGTCATCCTGATACTGATGACCCAAGGACTAGCTATTCAGCTACAAAGGATTGAAAATAATCCTGGAATATTGCCTGTTAAAAAAGGAAATGCAATTTTGGAATATGATAAATGGAAGTTAATTAAGGTTAAGACTTAAGTTTAATTAAAGATGATTTATATTTTATCATAAATAACTTGAAAGATTTAAACATATATTTAATTGATAAAGTTAATTATACTATTAATTTTAATGATGATAAAATACAAACTGAATTTATTAAAAACTTAACTTTAGAAAGGTATGAGCAATTAGTCCCAACTTAACGTAACTAAGCAAGATGCTATTTCAAAGAAAGTTACTTTGGTTGCAGAAATGGTTGATGGTTTTGTAAATTTTACTAATTATAATTTTATACAATTTGAGAATAATTTAATTGATATAGATAAAGCATTGTATAGAAGTAAAATAAATGATTTTGAAAATAAAGTATCTCATGCTTATAGTTTGATAACTCATAATTTTCAAATAATTCTTTCTAAGTTAGATGAGATTGATACAGCAATCGCATTAAGTACAAATAAGATATAACATAGATCAATAATTGATACTAATGAATCATTTAAATTGTTAAAAAATATTGAGAGAACAGGTAAGTTAATTTTCCCCGTTAATTATGAAAATTTAGTTAATATAGAGCAAAATATAGAAATAAAAGCTTATATTAAGGGTAGGCAAATTACATTTGTACTGGCAATTCCAATTGTACGCAAAATCACTTACAAATATTACCAGTTATTCCCCTTACCTATCCTTGACACTTTTAATAATATTACATCCTTGATATTTCCTAAATATCCTTTTATGCTCGTGAAGGATCTGAACTCTATCACATTGCATTGGAAGTAACTAAGTACAAATTGTCATTATTTTATCTTCGCTTGAATTGTACGGTCAAAAGTAAGACCAATAAAATTAGCTTCAAATTTAATTTGTTGTTTATTTTATTAAAATCTCGGCTCCGTCTAATTTTTCTACCTATATTCAGTACTAGCTGTACCCGCGGCTTCGCACGCGTGGTCTTTGCTTTAGGTTCAAAGTACCATAATGTGCTATTCCAGGACCAATATACCAACATTTGAACAAAATTTCTTCAGCCGTCAAAAATACTTCTATCAATTGCTCGGTTTCTAACTCACCGGATTCAGATACCAATTTCACCAGATTTAAATCAAACCCTAAGCTATCTAACAACGAAAACCGCTTTGCAATTGGTCCAGTAGTTTTTACTAAAAACTACTGGACTAATTGCAAAGCGGTTTTCATTTGAAGCTAAAGCAAAGACCACGCATGCGCAGCCGCGGGTACAGCTAGTATAAACTATAACTGTGCCAAATTGCATCAAAATCCGTCCAGTAGTTTCAGAGTGGTAAGTGTTTTTTGAAATAACTTTAAACCTCAATCCTGCGGGAACCCTTTCATCTTTCGGGATGAAAAGTAGCCTATGTCCTACCTCGTAGTACGAACTCAAATCATACTAAGTTTCATATAAATTCATTCATTAGTTTCGGCGTGATGCCTAGCCAAGATAAAGACAGACAGACGGACAGACAGACGGACAGACAGACAGAAGACCAAAACTTAAAAATAATACAGTTTCGGCTTTAGTATTTTAAAATAGAACGGCAACAAACAAAAAAAAAAATTACAGAATTTGGGACATTATCCCACAGGAACTGTTTTTTTTCGGGATAATAAGTATCCTGAATTTTAACCCATCATATAAACTATAACTGTGCCAAATTGCATCAAAATCCGTCCAGTAGTTTCGGAGTGGTAAGTGTTTTTTGAAATAACTTTAAACCTCAATCCTGCGGGAACCCTTTCATTTTTCGGGATGAAAAGTAGCCTATGTCCTACCTCGTAGTATGAACTCAAATCATACCAAGTTTCATATAAATTCATTCAGTAGTTTCGGCGTGATGCCTAGCCAAGATACAGACAGACAGATATACAGACAGACAGACAGACAGACAGACAGACAATAATGAAAAAAAAAACAGTTTTGGCTTCAGTATCAAGAGTATCAAGAGTACGTTCCAAAAAAAATTTCTAAATATCTTCAATGTACAGAATTGGACCCATTACAGTTTTATTATAAGTATAGATTATTGTAAATCCAAGATGGCCGCCACCACTAAATGGCGTATTATATTTATTTTTTCAGCCCCCTCAATATGGATGTTAAACTGAAAGGACTTAACTACAATACACCCTGAAAATTCCAAATACAAGATGGCCGCCAATACAAAATGGTGAATTACATTATTTTTCATATGAGTATCAAATGAAAGGGCCTAAAAATTAAAATACAGTACATTTTAGAAAATAAATAATAGTTATATATTTAAACGGCACTAATCGCGCTGAAAACTTAATTTTATTTACTTCGACACAAATACATTGCAGCTGTAAAGAACCGCCGCAGATAAATAAATCTGCAGTCGCTGAGCCCGTAGGCCGTAATTAGTAATTAGTGCCCGTAATTAAGGATAGGATAGGGATCACTGGATAGAGCTCCATGACCCGAAGATCCTCTCCACAGAACGTCACTACTACTCCAGGATTGTACGTGAAGCGGTTGAAATTAAAAAGTATCCCAATTTCAACCGAGAGGATGGTTTCAAGTTGGCTGCGTCCTGGAATCCCGTGATAAGCAAGTGTTCGCGACGTGGTTTATCTCAGAAGAAATCTGCAGATGTCGTTAGTGTCGTGTGTCGTGACAATTCTGAATTTTTGCAAAACCAAATGCGGTTAGTTAGAAACAACGCTCGCCCTTCTCGACGCTGACACGCTCTACTTCAGTCTTCTGACACAATCAATGCAACTTGATCGAAACGTCGAGGTAAATAAAAAAATAGTTTTTAGCGCGATTAAGTCCCGTTTAAATATATAACTATGTGTTCGAATCGCAAAAGTTTAAAAGTTACAACTAAATAATAAACTAAAAAATTGAAATTCCAAAGGTGTTTTTTATTAAGTTAGTCGGTTTTATATATGTACTAAAACTACTAAAAGCTATAAATAAAAATCGTGGGGCGAAGCGTAAACTGAGTAATAGAAATTCAACTAGTACATATAAAACAGATAAAATTAAAAATATATATGTAGGCACGTCTCCGAGATCTCTGAACTGATTTGGAGGATCTTTTTATTATCTCGAAGAATAGACCTCAAGCTAATGTAGACACTAAAAGTATAATCAAAAATGGTTCAGAAGTGCTTTGAGTAAATCGATAAGAAGTTGTATTTTTTTATTTAAAGTGTTATTTATTTTGGCTAAGCGGCGTGCTAAAAGAAATAATAATAATATATTTCGGACAATTGACACCAATTACCTACCCCCAAACTAGGATATCCTGTACTATGGGTATTTACTAGATAACGGATAAACATAATTGGAATAAATTAAGTTATTGTGTTCATTTACTTTGCTTGTATATATATATATATATATATATATATTATAGACTTAATAAAAAAAATGTAGATGTGTGTATATATTGTATTTTAATATATTTGTATATGTGTAGTTGTTGTTTAAGTTCATGTACCTTTTAGTTTTTTTTTATTATTGAGCACCACCGTCCCTGACAATTAAATGTATTCCTCTCCATTCAGTTAAATGTTTATTCTTGTGTATGATTTACTTGGTGTGCAATAAAGCGTTTATCTATCTATCTATCTATCTATACTCAATTCGAATTTATACATCCATGACTCGGAAACAAACATTTCTGCTCATCACACTAATGTATGCACCTTGCTGGATTCGAACCCGCGACCGTTGACTTTGTGAGTCACTAGCCACTTAGTCAACCGTTAGTCCAAAGAACGACAACTTTATGCACTCTATAGGTACTCACCATGTTTTGTGTATTTGCTTCAGAAGAATCTGTTCTAATACATTATAATGCCACTTCTTAGGAAAGCGACGAAGCTTATTCATTCAATCATAAAATAACTAAATATATTATATTGCTATACTCAATTAAATTAATTATTTTAAGTTATTTGAACTAGTATACGAGTATTTTGCTATTATAAATTGTACAATTTATGTTAATTAATATATATATATATATATACTTAGTTGATTCTTTAATTGCAATTTTAAAAATAATAATTTTATTTCCAGCAAGCTTACAGTCGTATTGAAGCATCAGAGTGCGGATCGTGAGTAAACCTTAATAACTAAAACATGAGCAAACATCTAATAGTATATGTATTACCAGCTGCGCCCCGCGGTTTCACCCGCATGGATTATGATGATCATGATAAAAATTACCCTATGTATCATTCCAGGATCTAAAGTATCCACATACCAAATTTCATCAAAATCCATTGAGCCGTTTAAGCGTGAAGACCGGACAATGCAAACGCACAAACTTTTGCATTTATAATATTATTTATATATTATATTCTGTCAAATGACATCATGCCGACTTATTTTATAGGTATCTAATAATTTTTTATAAGTTTTACTAGTAACAATTTTTTTAGTGTAGTTTTTTCTGATGTTCTCGTTAAACATGCATCAATGAAATAATAAAAAAAACGTCTGTGAACATAACTAAAAAGAGGCATCTAAGCTTTAGATTCTCGATTTTGAAATATAAGATGCAGTCGGAGTATCATGCATTTCATTTCTCATGCATGATACATCTAAACTACTTGCTCGTTTGAATATTATCTTTCCTCAAGGGATGCTGGACGAGCTTAACCCTAAATATAAAACTATTTCTAAACTCGCCTTTGTACAACTACTATGTAAAAAATGTTTGTTTGTTTGTTCGACTTCTATGCCTGCGCGCATCACTGTACTGTACCGCAACTGTACTCATCCGATGTACAGTTGAGGTTGGCACTTGTTAAAGTAGCTTGTAAAATATTCTGTATTTAAAAAAAAAGAAAGAAATATGAACAAAAACATTGAAGTAGGCGTTTATAGTCAAATTGTAAAATGTATTTACTGCCAATATGCTTTCTATGGTAGTATAATCATACTTATAATATAGTAAGAAAAAGTCATAAACAATTTTTGTTCAATTATCTAATTGAAAAAAAAGAAAGAGATTTATGGGAAAAAAGCTACAGAACAAGAAGATAACATTTTTAATGGCATCTTTCTGTCTGTTCGCGCATCACATAAAAACTAGGACCGATTGAATGCTGTTTTCACTGGACAGCAGTTGGACCGCTGCCCTGCACCGACATTTTGCTACAACAAAAGTAGATCAGCTGTAAGCGTAGTTAGAAATCTTTGAGTGGTACCTAATTTATCAAAATCCATCAAGCCGTTTTAGCTATATGACGCTCCAAATGAACATACAAACATACATACAGCCCATAAACACAATCCGCAGTCGGGTAAAAATCTTAAAAATACCTACACTATGCGTAGTCCACCAGGCCACAGATTATATTTGACGACATTTTTTTTTGTGTTAACTGTATTTTTCCTTCTTATTTCAGATACAACGCAATACCAATGTTTTGAAAACCTTCCTTCTTTCTTCAACGCGGCTTCTTTGTTTATAAGAACTGTCATATTATCCTACTCAGCTACAGAGGTCCATAAGGCTAGTCGGATGTCTTTGAACGTTTTGCATACCGTTCCATCTTCAGCCTGTAATGGTGATGTATGTATCTTGTTGTATTATACTTAAACTTCGGGGCCGTAATATTGGGGTTCATTCAGTAGAGTGTCAAGCGTGCGCTCGATGAGTCGCGCGCCGTGTGCTTAACGATAAAGTACCTACTTACGTAAATTTACGTAAAGTTTTTGTTAAATTTTATTATTTTCTTAATTATGAATACCAAGGAGAAACCTTGAAGGTACTGCATAGCATTTGGTCTGATGAATCTCGTAAAATACCTACATACCAACATTTTATTATGTAGGTAGCCATTTCTTTTTCATTCATTATTAAGCATCGAAGTCAGACAGGCACCTTTTATTCATCAAAGTGTAACCTACTATGTACATGATTATATATAATCTAAAAATGAGGTACTAGGTCTATTCTGATAAGAATGTCATTATATGTAGTTAATAGAACTATCAACATTTATAACAATAAGTTATAAAATAATAAATTTTTACATAATTGTTTATTCGGTTACAATATCTAAGTCATATTATATCACAAAATAATTACTAGTACAAGTACCTAGTCATATCTTGATACAACCCTACCGAGCGTAAAATTGACAGAGCGATTCTGAAACGATTAGAGCAATGGAAGCTCTCGCACGTTGTGATACGGTACATTCTAGCCTGCATGCAATGGGTGAGCGCCTTCTAGGAAAATATAATTGAAAGCTCGCAGCGCTGTGCGAGTTAAATTGCACTTTATTGTGTTGTAGCGAGAGTTGCTATGTATTTAAATGACTTTACCTAGTTATCCTTCTGTACTTGTACTATTATTTATTCTGTGGTGCTACTAAAGACATGACAGTAATCAAAATTTAATAAGGCGACAACCAGACGCCATATTGAGAATAAGAAAAAAAAAAGACAACGAACTGTGTTAAGTGGGGTATCACTGAACAGGTATTTGAAAATCACTTTTAGGTTTCTCTTATCATTTTTCATTCCGTATTACAATTTAGTATCTATAAAAATTTAAAGTTGGTAAATCATTCTCACCTACCTATTTGCCACATTTTAGTTTTTTCTCCGTCGGGTTTTTTATGAAGGTGCTTGACCGTGCTTGTGACTGCTTGACTTCGGTTATTTACTAAACAATTACTGTTTTGAATAGCTTTAAATAATAGGTAACATTACCCACGCAAGCGGCTGAAATACAATATTGTTATATTGTTCTATGGTGATTCAGAGGCTGATTCGAGGGACTTAATGCTAGGTAGTTTATGAAGCAGCTTTTACAGAAACGTACTACATATTTGCGTTAAAACTACTTTTTTTTTTCTGACTTAAACATCTCAATGGCGCTCACACAATCATCTTCCAAAAGGAGGAGGTTACACTTGTTTTTTTTTTTGTTTGTATAATCATTGTAGTATGTAAGACACTAGTACGGTTTCAACTGCCCTAGCACCGTGGTTTTTGCCACATATTTTAATTTGAAAGCGAACCTTCAATTTGGTCCCATTTATATCAAAATAAGTTCATCATCAAGCTGGACAAAGGCCTCTCCCAATAAACGCCACATAGCCTGATGTTCGGCTCTTCTCATCCAGTTTCTGCCACTCGCCTTCCGCAGGTCGTCACTCCACCTGGCCGCCATCACTGTGCTTTTTTCAAATAATTTGTCCACTCGAAAATTACATGTCCTATGACTTTCGAGCTAATTATGAGGGCTATTGATTTTAAAACATGTTTGTTTAAATCTCAAAACAACAGATAAACTCAAAAATTACATATCCAAAAGTACTTAAATGTGCTTATTTTGCTTAAATATTGGAATTATGCAATAGAAGAGACGTTTTATTTTAATGTCCCATGCTCCTTTTGCAGTTTCGAACGAAAAATATTTCAGTAATTGTAAGCTATTTCTTATTCAGGAGTTTTATGTTTTTTTGGATGGATTAATACGATCCAGATTTAATAATATTCCCAGTTTACAGCGTATTTGAGTTCAAATTAATATAAAATAAAACGGTCGCCATTTTCGTTTTTAAAGGAACATTGACACCAGTCGCATTATGTATGTGAATTAGTGGTCAGGCGTCATGTTGTACTGTTTTTATTTTCCGCTACGAACTTGATTATCTAACGTAATTAGGTATTGATCGTTTGATTTACAGCTTTTCATGGGTAAAAATTACCAACATATATAATCTGAATTCAATGTAATATTTAGTAAAATCTTATTTAAACAGCTGCATTTTGCAGTTTGTTTCAATACCGGCTTCATACCATCACATCCACTATGCAACGTTTTGTATTAGTGGGATACCAAATGTTTACATGTATTTTATTTATTCTGGGTGGAATCTCGTTACGCAACGAGCAAACTAATTGAAAAACGCCCCACTACGTTTGCCAAGTCACGGTATGCACTCAATGACTCGTCAACTCCAGCGGATGTCCGTCCTTTGACAACATTTGTTACGTAGTTATCCATGCTAAATCATTTGTATTTTGTCTTATTTTCAGATGCGAAGGTTAATGACTCAAGTTTACTATTCGAAGCTGGTAGTGAGCGGCCTCAACTTCTTTCAAATAACCCGAGGAATGATGCTCACTGTACGTTTTTTCCCGGGCTATTTGTTTATTTCTGTAAATATTAAAATGAGATGTGAAATCTAAGATAACAGCTGACATATATTTTATACATACTATACCAATAAAAGAAGAGCACTCACCTACTATACTGACCCCGCATGTATGTGAATGGTATAATGTTCTTAATAAGTTAATTTTGCGTGATATTACATGTTAAGCTGCCTGTACCAGCTGTTATTGATTTCATATTCAACAGTCATTAAGCCATGCCAGAGACCCTCGAACGGCCTGACAAACTCTGACACCAGAGGACAGCCCTTTACCTCAGGCCCTCATATGACAAGCTAGCATCACAGATTAACCAATAGTGGATGATATTTTTAGGTCATTACTTACCAATATACTTAGTCTTTTTTAAATATCTTCGAAATTTATATTTCAGATGGTGACAAGAATACTAACGTACGAGCTGGTGCTCTTTCAATTGTAGATATAAAAGCTGATCGATCAAGGTAATCGTAAACCATTAATTAGCAATACAATAAGAATTATTAAACTCTTCAATAACGGAACAGTAAATGTATTAATTTCGTTCAAATGTATTAACACAACTTAACATTCGTGCTTACATCTATTTTACCATTATTTGCCCACATCGGTACATAATAATGCTTTGCGTACTACTACTGCTTGCAGGTTGGATAATTGGCAAATGATGGTAGTGGTTTCAACAGTACTCACCTACTAAAAAAGCGCAACCACCCGGCACTTCACAATTCCGGCAGATTTTCCGGAAGGGATGATAAAAACTAAATGAACGGCTTTATCTCTAACATAAAGCGTTAATGCCTATTTCAGCCTTACGCTTGCCCGCCCGTAAACTTTCAATTAGAGAAAGAAAGGCAAAACGGTGTACATAATGGAGAAATTAATGGTCTGTTACACAATCTACTAAATCGGCTATCTGACAGATACTATGAGACGGCCATATTTAAGTAGCACTTAATTCATACGACTAGTTGTGCCCGTGGCGTTGCCCACGTGGTATTTTTTCTGGGATTTATGGAACCTTTTAGTTATTCCACAACAAAGAGTACCAATATACAAAATTTCGTAAAACTTCGTTCAGACGTCATATCGTTCGTAATCGACTGCTGGGCTTCTCAACGGATTAAGATACAAGGTACACCAGTTTTTAAGTAAACCTATCCATCAGTGAAAACTGCAATGCAATCGATCACGTAGTTTTTAAAGACGAGTGAACAAACTAACAAACAGATGCGATTTTTAAAAACGTAATGCTCTTTCTTTGTAGCTTATCTTAAGTCCCCAGCCTTTTATTAAATTATTTAATTGTACATAGTTTTTAGCACTTAGGGATGTATGGGAGCGAATATAATCTCAATGCTCCAATCCAACCTCACCTGCACGCGGTCATCCTGCTGGATAACGAAAGAAGCTCTGGCGACCGACAGATGGCAGTATAACCATCCCAAAAACAAGCGTAGCTAAATGACACCGGTGCGAGAAGCTACGCCCTGCGATCGCCATCTCGCATGGGATGGGCATGCAAGCGCATGCGTGGCAATTATGGGCAAACCCTCCTTAAGAACGGCACAAACAAGAAATGGCCCCCAGTTCCCGGTCGCCCTGCTAGTCTTGAACAAGGTAGCGGTCAAGAAAATGGCAAGGATGAGGGTGCGAAGAATCACCCGAAACAAAAACAACTGACCCTGGCTATGTACAACGGACAAACGATTAGGCTTGACGATCACATGGCGCAACTCGAGACGGAGCTTACCAAGATAAGGTGGCACATCCTAGGGTTAAGTGAAGTCCGAAAAGAGGGGGAGGATACAGTAACGCTGGAATCGGGCCACCTATTCTACTTCCCAGAGGGCGATCAGCAGTCTCAGGGTGGCGTGGGGTTCCTCATCAACAAAGTCTCATTGATAATGTTGTAGAAATATCCAGTGTGTCGACCTGGTTCTTAAGCTGACCGAAAGGTATAGCCTTAAGATCGTACAGGTTTACGCACAGACCTCGGCACACTCGGATGAGGAAATAGAAGATATGTTTGATAATATATCTTCGGGCCTACATAACACCACAAGGACCCACTACAACGTTATCATGGGAGACTTTAACGCCAAAGTGGAAGTACAGACTTGCAGTGAATCTAAAATAGCTATGGAGACCGGAATCACAGGGGGCAAACGCTAGTTCACTTTTTGGAAAAAGAGGAGTTCTTTTTGATGAACTCTTTCTTTAAAAAGCAACCCCAGAGGAAGTGGACTTGGCAAAGTCCCGATGGTGTGACTAAAAATGAGATTGACTTCATCATGACGGACAATAAGCAAATATTCAGGGATGTCTCAGTGATCGCAAGGTTTAATACCAGTAGTGATCACTGACTTGTCCGAGGCTCTTTGATTATCAACCACAAGCTTGAAAGATGCCGTCTGGTAAAATCTACGCTCCAACCCAACCTGCTCCAGGCCACTGTTGGATCAGAATAATTTCAACTCAAGTTGGAAAATCGATTCGCTGTCTTGAAAACCACCACTGACGTGAATGAGGAACTCCAAAAAGTTGTGAGAATCCTTAGGGAAGAAGGCACTAAATTTTGTCAGCTGCATCGTAAGGGAACGAAGTCTAAAATCTCGGATGAGGCTCTTCGACTTATGGATGAGCGACGGTAACAACAGCAAGCCACACCGTCATAAAAAAAGGAACTGAATTGAAGAATCAGTAAGCTAGAGCGACGTGACCTCCGATGCTTAAATACACGCCAAATAGAAAAGGCAATTGAGCAAAATCGGGGGTCAAAGTCTTTGCCCAGCAATTCAGTAGATCCCATCTGGCGAAGTTCAAGATTAATAATGGCCCAACCGTCGTGTCTAAGCCAGAGGTTCTTTCTGAGATTGAAGACTTCTATGGCCGATTGTATGACTTGCATGCTTCCAGACCCAAACCCAGCACAGAGGAATTCCGCGCAATACTGACCCGCCACTACACTGACGTACTACACGACGTCAGCCTAAATGAGATTGGGATGGCGCTCAAACAACTTAAGACTAGAAAGGCCCCCGGGGAGGATGGTATAACATCAGATCACTTGAAAGCAGAGGGGAAACCTTTACTACGGGAGCTTCAAGGGTTATTTAGCACCGTAATAAACAGTGGGAGAACTCGATAGGCGTCGAGCCGGAGTTTGGTAGTACTCTTCTTTAAAAAAGGGGATTAAACCCTTTTAAATAACTACCGACCTATTTCACTCTTTAGCCACATCTATAAGTTGCTTTTGAGGGTCATCTCAAATCGTCTCGCAAGAAGACTTGATGAATTCCAGCCTCTTGAGCAGGCCGGGTTTCGCGGAGGATTTAGCACCATAGACCACATATACATAGTGAGGCAGGTTATACAGAAGTCTGAAGAGCCAACCCCTGTGTCTTGCTTTTGTGGACTATGAGAAGGCCTTTGACTCCGTTGAAACCTGGGCGGTTCTGGAGTCTTTGAAGTGTTGTCAAGTGGACTGGCAATTCATCGAAGTGGTACATTTAAGGACTTCTGCATGACGCCGCGACTCTGAGTGTCCAAGTCCAAAACCAGTAGTCTAAACATATCCAACTGCGCAGGGGAGTGAGACAAAAGAATGTTATATCCCCGAAAGTGTTCACTAATGCCCTGGAAGATTTAAGACGCTGGATTGGAATGGAATAGGAATTAATATCGATGGTATCGTCCTTATGGCGGAGTCGCTGCAAGACTTAATAAGTATGCTGACCAACCTAGATGATGCTACTCGACGGATTGGTCTCGGAATGAACATAGATAATATCAAGATCATGTTCAACGATCTTATTGTCCTGGAACCGATTGCAGTTAATGGTGTGCCTCTTGAAGTTGTCCAACAATATGTTTACCTTGGGCAAATATTGCAATTGGGTAAGAAAAACTTTGAGAAGGAAGCCAACAGAAGAATTCAGCTGGGTTGGGCAGCATTCGGCAAGCCTCGTCAAGTCTTCTTGTCGTCCATACCACAGTGCCTGAAGACAAAAGTCTTCAATTAGTGCGTCCTACCAGCCATGACTAACGGTGCCAAAACGTGGACACTCACGGTCGAACTAGTCCACAAATTTAAGGTCTCTCAGCGAGCTATGGAGAGAGCTATGCTTGGAGTTTCTCTGAAGGACAAGATTTGTAATGAAGATATCCGACGAAGAACCAAGGTAGCCGACATAGCTCAAAGGATAAGATAGATAGATAGATAGATAGATAAATTCTTTATTGTACACACCACAAAGAAAATTAACAAAATAAAGAAACCATTGTAGAAGAAGTGTCACAACGGGCGGCCTTATCCCTAAAAGCGATAAGGCTGCCCATCCCCTCCACCCTCTCCATCTCTTCCAGGCAACCTTTGGATGGGGAGGATTTGTTATAATCGTGAGAGACGGGGTGCACTATGATATTAAATTACTAGAGGGAAACAGTAAATCAAATTTCTAATTATACTAAAACTATGATATATAATAAATTATAATAAACATTTAAATCCTATATTTGTCCACTGCTGGACGTAGGCCTGTCCTAATGCCCGCCACTGAGCTCTTCTCATCCCTTTTCTTCCAGCCGCTTTTCGCAGGTCGTCATTCCACCTGGCCACAGGGCGTACTAACCTTACAGCGAGTAATCGACATTTTCCAGTTCTTTCCCTTGTTGGTTTGTATATTGTGCAGTACCTATTTAAAAGTTTCATCAAAATCAGCCGTTTTGGCATCAAAGCTCCCCAAATAAACAAACAAACAGACAACGTTTCATTTTTATGCATCGGTGTGGATGCAATCAACTGATAGAACGGAGTCATTTTGAGTCGAATACTTATTTTATACATAGGTCGTTAAATTTTTTTTTTTTTTAATTACGGGCTAGGCAATTGTTTGACCACGATCTCACCTGATGGAAAGCGATGATGTGGTTGAAGGTGTAGCACGCTTGCCTAGTAGATACCTATTCACTCTTGACTTGAATACACCGGGGTTATAATTTACCGGAAACACTGACGAGGGCAGGGCATTCCTCTCCTTTGCAGTTCTTATAATAAATGAAGAAGCGTAACGCTTCGTTCTTGTGCGAGGTATTTCAACCATGAAAGAGTGGCGCTCAACAATTGGGTCAACATTTCAAGATGAGACAATCAGGTCAAGCGGATTGTCATCTTATGAAAAGGCTATCTCTATTTTTGTTATTGTTTTATTATTTATAAAGCTATAAAAACACCAGGTCTCACTTCGGTGCAAACTATTAGTATAATTGTTTTAATTATTTAACAAAATTAGGCCTACGAACGTGATTCAAACCGTCGCGCGTCGCCCACCTATGCCACTGTGCACACTCTGGCGTCTGATTCATTCTTTCTAATAGCTTTAAGATGCTAATTAGATAAATAATCCTATGCAACCATGTGGACCATGTGCGGTAGATTGTAATATTACAATCCACAAAGCCACACATGGTCCACATGTGCAGCTTGGATCGCATAACTCCCCAGCATCACAAACTCGTAATTTCCAGGTACATGTAACATTGTGGTTTCCGTGTCACGGTTAAAGTTTATTCTCCAATATTATTTATTAGGAAGGTAGAAGAACTGAGCCTTTAAGCATACCAAAATGAATATTCGAAACTATTTGTAAGTGCTCACAATTTATGCCTTTGAAGTGACCCTCAAAGGAACTAGCTAGAGCAGCGGTCAGCAACAGGCGGACCGAAGTCCGTATCCGAACCGCGGCAGGTTGAACCTCGAACTGCCAAATATTGCTAAATATAACTAAATATTAATTTAATTAATATTTACCAGCCCTATATTCATAAGTTTTTTTTTATTGCCACCTAGGCAATCGTTTGACCACGATCTCAACTGATAGAAAGCGATGATGTGGTCGAAGGTGTAGCACACTTGCCTAGTAGATATCTATTCACTCTTGACTTGAACACACCTGGGTTATGAGCGATGGTGGCCTAAAGGTTCTATAGTGCAATTTAGAATCCAACGATACCGGGTTCAAAACCTAGGCTCCGCACCAATGACTTTTCTAAGTTATGTGCGGTTTTCCATCGCTCCGTGCTCAGGAAGGCACGTGAAGCTGTCGGTCCCGGCTGTTATTGATTAATAGCAGTCGTTAAGCCATGTCAGAGGCCCTCGGGCGGCTTGACAAACTCTGACATCAGAGGCCAGCACTACCTCATACGACAAACAACAACAACCTGGGTTATAATTTACCGGAAGAACTGACGAGAGCAAGGCATTCCACTCCTATGCAGTTCTTATAATAAATGAAGAATCGTAACGCTTCGTTCTTGTGCGAGGTATTTCAACAATTTTTTTTATTTTTTTTATTACGAACTAGGCAATCGTTTGACCACGATCTCACCTGATGGAAAGCGATGATTTGGTCGAAGGTGTAGCACGCTTGCCTAGTAGATACCTATTGACTCTTGACTTGAACACACCGGGGTTATTATTTAACCATAAAAGTGTGGCGCTTTGCTGATCGTCTAGTTGTACGGTGATGGAAAGGTGATGGGGGAAGCAGGTTGTGTAGTTCTTGTGCACACTCTCCACAGTGCAATCTGTAGAATACCGAAAGGTTTGCGACCTCACATCGATGCGCCAGACTTTGAAGCTTACTTTTTACCAGAGTGTCATCCCCAATGAGCCTGATAGCACGTCTCTCAATTGAATCCAAAGACTCGAGCTGATACTTGGCAGAACCGTACCAGAGGTGGCAGCAGTACTCCATACAAGATCGGACCTGTGCTTGATAAAGATTCAAAAGCTGTCCCGGTGTGAAGTACCACCTAACCTTAGACAAAATACCAAGTTTTTTTGCAGCTATCTTGACTTTGGATTCAATATTAGACCCAAAATTCAGATTGGATGTAAATTCGACACCCAAAAGCTTCAAATGGTCGCCTATTGGTATAGTTACACTTTGGAAAGACGGAAGTTGGTTAAGAGGACTCTTTTTAGTACCTATTTTCCTACCTACCTACGTATTTTCATCGAACTATCATTCGCAAATAGGTATTTTTTTAAGACGAAATTAGCGTTTGAAATTAACGGATGCTTACCTTGAAGACACATCGCATCTGCTGTTCCCCTCGTGAACCAAACTATTAAAAACTGGCTCAAGACCGTCAGTGTAATTTCTAGCATTAAGTGCACAGAATCACAAATAACATTGAGAAAGCTCTTGAAGATAAAATAGTGTGTTCTATGGTTTTCTTAGATGTAGCACGAGCTTTCAACAAAGTATGGCATGAAGGTCTTATAGATAAAATGAGAAATATGCTACCAAGACATTACGCGGATTTTCTAGAATCGTATTTATCAAATAGAGTATTTAGAATAAGACAAGATGCCCACTCAGATTTAAAGGAAATAAAATCTGGAGTACTACAAGGAAGTGTTTTGGGTCCTGTACCTACTATACACCTGTGATATTCCCGAATTAAAAAACAACACCATTAGGACTTTTGCGGACGACACAGCCATAATGGCTTCAGGAAGTTCACACGCTGAAGCAACGGAGAAGGTGAAGGAAGTGGCTGTCAATCAAGTCCACGACTGGACAAAAAATGGAGGATTAAAATTGAATGAGTCCAAATCTATACACATCGACTTTAGCAACAAACAACACCAGTATTCTCCAGTTTATGTCAATAATAAACTAATCCCGTACGAGAATACAGCTAAGTATCTTGGTATTATGACGCTTGATGCAAAGCTACGCTGGAAAGCTCACGCCAAGAAAAAAAAAAGAAGAACTAGAAATAATATATAAAAGAATGTATTGGCTGCTTAGAAGATACTCTAAGCTGTCAATTCACAACAAAACAAGTTATATAACCAAGTTCTAATTCCAGTTTGGACTTATTGCGAGCCATTAATCTCTATGAACAGTCACACGCGTAACGCGTCTCGCTGTGGAATCGTTCGGAAAAGTACGGCAATTCTCGAACATGCACATACAATTCCACGCAGATATCTGCGCATTACGTGGCCGGGTGGCAATAGAGAATAATGGCCCTGGTCACATTCAGAAACTGGTGTCCTTTCCAAAAATGTTGTCATACCCACAGGTTTTCTAGAGACACACAAAATTTCTGGACACTGTATGAACGGACGCGAAGTTTTGGATAATATTGTATTATGACTTTCTGATTTCATTGACACAACTGACTGTTTCTAACCAAATTCCACCCAAACTCAAAAATTATTTGGGGTTCTGGATGGAAAGCGAAAATGCGACGTCATATTTTTTTACCCAACTGCGGAGAGTTATGTTTTTGGGTTTTTTGTACGTGGGCATGTTTGTATGTTCCTTTGGCGCGTCCTACGCATAAACGGCTTCATGGATTTTAATAAATGAGGGATCGTTGGATTTGTCTTAGTGACATTGGATATAATTATGAAGTATGATGAAAACTAATATGGCTGTAAGCCACCATATTATTTTTCTTGTATTTCCTATGGAACAACAAATTACCTAAACTTATCGAGTGAAGTATTAAAATGAATATCTTTAAAATAATGTTTGTTTGCGTAGTGCGTTCCGCGCCCCACGCCTGCACCGTCTGTGAATCTACGCACGCAAATTGTTTTAAATTCAATCTCACGACGAAAACGCTTTGACGAAACATTTCGTTTGCGGGTAAACTATAAAGTAATTAAAAATATGTTATCATAAAAAAACAAAAGACCGACTGGAAATAAAACTAAAAAGAGGCAAACAAGCTTAGATTCTTGACTTTGAAATATAAACAGACGCAGTCAAAGGTATTGGGTTTTTTTATTTATTCGTGGAATATTAACCATTAGCTGTTTAGTAACGTGCACGAGCTTATATGCATACGATTGGATTGGTACCTACAACGCAAAAAAACGTGCCATTTTGTGTTCCTTCCAAAAATCTCTAGGAATTTTCAGTAAAGCTCAACCACTTTATAAAATCGTGACGTTGACTGTGTCCTGACTAGACTTTTGATTTCCTGACTGTCTGAGACTCGGCATTTTGACTCACGTAGTATTGTATTTTCTTTGATTTTGACTAGGTAATACAGTATTGAAGTCAGTGTATTGTATATTTTACTAATGAAATAACGTAAATAATCAACTTTAGAGATCATCCACAACTACACATAAAACCGCACAACCTACCATTTTTCATGCAGGACTGGCCGGTATAAACTGACTGAATGACAGTTAAAATACTACCCAAGCAGAAGTATTAAGAACTAGCCGAGCCCGCGGCTTCGCATGTATTGTGCTATTCCAAGACCTAAAATACCAACAATTCAATATTTGATAAAAATTCCGTCAGTCGTCATAAAGTTTTTTTATCTTAGTTTGGTTGGCTTCTACTCATTAGATTGAGATACCAATTTCCCCAGTTTTTAAATCAAACCCAAATCTATCCAACAGTGAAAACTGCATCGCAATCCGTCTAGTATTTTTATGTGATGCGCGAACATACAGACAAACAAACAAACAGACAAACACCCAGTCTCGATTAAAAAAAAAGGTTATAATCTTATTCAGAATCTTAATTGAAGTACTTTGTTTCTTCAATAGATCTGCCATGTGAACAACGGATATTATAAAGTACCATAGACCATTTTTATGTACAAACTTTCATACTTATTGCTTCAATAAGTATAGATAGATAGATGAAAAAATTTAATTCGTGGACACAAAAAGAAAACTTTATTTTTTGATTGGGATTTTCATTTACCCACTCTACACGCAGATTGAGGGTGTGCCCCTTGACCATCAAATAAAACAAAATTTCAAAATCTACCGAAACATTATTTTTGGGGATGTCAAAATCTTTCTTTGTCCAACTTTAACCAACTCTTTACCATAAGCTAATACGAGTTCGCAACTTATCACATAATGTAGAAGCTCTTTCTTCACTTCCACTTCACAAAAAGGTAGCGAAATTTCCATGACAAAACTTTGTGAGATTGCCTTTTCCATTCTATAAGTTCTCACCAACAGTGGGATCATGTATAAGTTATCCTTATTGTAGACAACGGAGAGACGTGGTGCGTGAGAAATAGTCTTTCAATTCAAGTGACGACTTTTACGAATGTTGAAAACCTACTCGTATAGATTATATATTATAAGAAGATTTATAAGCACTATTGCTGTACTCCGCGGCTTTGCCCGCGTGGATATAATTCTGAGTCTGTGAAAAAGGTTCCTTTGTAGTGTTATTCGAGTAACGAATCCATTCATACATTTACATATTTATACATCTATATAAATGTGCTAACTGTGCCCTGCGGCTTTGCCCGCGTCGGCATATTTCTGAAGTAATAGTATCATCCCGGACCAAAAGTATATAATGTACAATAATTATACCAGATTTCTTCATTAAGCCATTAAATAGTTTCTTATAGATTGCTCAGCTTCTTCTCAAAGGATTGAGATAAAAATTACACTACATTATTTGGCAGTAGCATATTTAAAGTTTTGTTACTTACTGCTTGTTACTTACTGCGGGCAATGGGGACAGTGGGAATACACCGACTTCTCTCTTTCCCCATTAATGGGGACGGTTAATGGGGACAACGGGAACGATTTTAACATTTTTATTCAATTCCCACTGTCCCCATTGATGGGGAAAGGGTAATGGGGACAGTGGGAACAATTTTTAATTATTTTATTAAATTCCTACTGTCCCCATTAATGGGGAAACGGGCAATGGGGACAGTGGGAATACACCTAATATACCTCAGTATGTATACAAAATACTTTCAGCCGTCAAATAGTTTTTAATCAATTGTTCGGCTTCTACTAGTCGCATTGTAATTTATCCATCATGATATGACTGCATTTCAATCGATCCATTAGTTTTTACGTTATGCGAAACATAGACAGACACCGATATAAAAATGATAAATATAATATTGTTCACTAGTTTATTATAATTACCCTAGACCATTTTTTTAAATTATCTTTATTGTTGACTAACTTTTGTACAAACTTCACTTCACAAAAAGCACAATAACATCTTTCGTCAATCTACGCCGCCATGACTATAACATATTATTTTGGGTAGAATTCTTGCGGACAGCTTGTGGGTGGATGTTCTAATGGATTTATATCTCTATCCTAGAGATTTATAGCTCACCTTGTGAGATAGTTCTAATAGCATTATTTCACGAACTATTGTTATCACTTGGAAGAAGTGTTTGTTATAATATTGCCTTCTGTTTATCTAGTTCATATGACAGATATGTTTGTGGCTAGTTTGTTGCAATGAGAGGTAGATCAAAAGTGAATAGTTTTCTATCTTTTAACTTAGTTGCCTTTGTTAAACTATTGTTATTGAAATCTACCTACATGTCATAGTAAAAAGAATTGAGTTCAAATAGGAACAAAATGTTAATTAGGTCGATATAGTTACGAGAGTCATTTATAATGTCGGTGAACCGTCAGCAAAGAAATAACTTGTATTATTGCAGTGAAATCAAAATGCCTTAAGTAAAATTTGACAAAATGATGTCAATTGATATTGTATCAATGTATTGCCGTATCTTTTATTTGTAATAAAGGGTGTCACAGACGATTAAGATACTATAATATTTGATGTTACGATATCTCCATATAAAATATAGCATCTTAGGGTATCACACACGGCTAAGATACGATAATATATTGAAATTATTCATTCGCTCGTAGGCCGTCCTAGGTGCAACACGTATTTCTTCACCGCTTTCTATATACAGGTGATAAAATATGAGTAGTACGGTTTCACTATTAGTTTTATTAGATAGCTCATCAGGCGACGATTCTGATTTTGAATTTGATATGCAAATTGCATTAGCGCACTGTAAAAGGTGATCAATTTGGATAGAAAATCATAATTAATTTAGAAAAAGCCGCGGTGTATTTAATCTTGAAATTCATAATTTGATTAAGGAAGCTTTAGTGAAACAAAATACGAACATGCGCGAGAGAATTTGTACAGAACAACGACTTGCAGTATGCTAAGAACCATCTCATTTACCTCAGCTTTCAAACATAAAAAACCGCAGCTAAATCGGTCCATTCTTTCTAAAGCTACGATTCGCACAAACCCCCCCCCCCCCCCCCCCCCCCCATCCTCAAATTATAGCTATGGATCATCTTGTTTACCCCAGCTTGCAAACATAAAAAAACCACAGCTAAATAGGTCCATTTGTTTGGAAGCTACGATTTTCACCCTCCTTTTCTTTCTCACCTCCCCTCTCCCTCTCCCCATATATCTAAGAACCATCTCGAAAATATCAGCTTTCGAACAGAAAAAACCGCATCAAAATCGATCCTTTAGTTTGGGAGCTGCGATGACACACACACACACACACACACACACACACACACACACACACACACACACACACACACACACACAACAGTGATACACACCCTATACAAAACAGTCACGAATACAAAACAGAGCAACCTGTAGAGCATATTACGATATATTTTGTATCATAAGATAGTATATTAATATATATTTTGTATCTTTTACGATATATTTAGTATCTTAAGATGATATATTTTAATAAATTCCATATCGCTCGATATCTTAAGATACTGTAAGATGCAAATATATATTATCTTCGCCGTTTGTGATGGTTCATATAAATTGTATGGCGAGCGATATTTTACCTTAAGATAAAATATTATAGTATCTTAGTCATCTGTGACGCGTTTAAAGTTCAAAATAAGGGGTTCAAAACACGTTTATAACAAAGACTCAAATCAAATCAAATCAAATTTGTTTATTATGAACAAAGGTGGTTAATGGTGATTATTCCAAAAAGAAAACACAATCTAAAAAACAACAATAAAAGCTTAAAATTACATTAACGTAACAATATTCAGTCTTAAGAATAATAGAATAAATCCCTCCAAGTGAGACCATGTCTTAGAACATTAGTGATGAGTAAAACTGATGTAGGAACACTAGAGACGAGTGAACATTTCGTTGTTCATTAAAAAAACTTGGTATTTTGTCTAAGGTTAGGCGGTACTTCGCACCGGGACAGCGTTTGCGTTTGAATCTTTATCAAGCATAGGTCCGATCTTGTATCGAGTACTGCTGCCACCTCTGGGACGGTTCTGCCAAGTATCAGCTCGAGGCTTTGGATTCAATTGAGAGACGTGCTATGAGGCTCATTGAAGACGACACTCTGGTAAAAAGTAAGCTTCAAAGTCTGGCGCATCGACGTGAGGTCGCAAGCCTTTCGGTATTCTACACTATGGAGAGTGTGCACAAGAACTGCACAATCTGATTCCCACATCACCTTTCCATCACCGTACGACTAGACGATCGGCAAAGCGCCATCATTTTATGGTTGAAATACCTCGCACAAAAACGAAGCGTTAAGCTTCTACATTTATTAGAAGAACTTCTAATGAGTGGAATGCCCTGCCTTCGTCAGTGCTTCCGGTAAAATATAACCCTGGTTTGTTCAAGTCAAGAGTGAATAGGTATCTACTAGGCAAGCGTGCTACACCTTCAACCACTTCATCGCTTTCCATCAGGTGAGATCGTGGTCAAATAATTGCCTAGAAAGTGTCAAAAAAAAAGCAACGTGATCCATACACCAACAGAAATATTTCGCCAATTTAATATCCTGGTCATTCCGCCAAATTGTACAAGGCGCTTGGGTTCCACACCAGGAATGGAATTCCTTTCCATGTTATATATTTCCTTAAAACTACAAAATATTCTTTTCAATTATCAAAATATGATTATTTAGTCAAATTATTAAGGGTTGTTCATTTATTACGTAAGACCATTTTAACATCAAACCCTTCTTGCCGAAAATGTTTTTTAAATTTTTGTTTCTATTTCATACGAATTTGAATGAATGAGTGTTTAAATAGTAATATTTTCTTTCAAGTGCATGTACAGATTAAAAGTAAAACTTAAACGTAGTTTATTCTGTGATTAATAAAAAAATATAAAATTATTGGATTTAGATATGGTTTAGTATGGTGGAAACTTTTTCTCCCAAAACGCAAATATCTCGGATATATGAAGCAAAACCTGTAGAAGCCGCGTAAGTGCCCTATCCTCGTATGTAATTCACTGCCCCACGATCCACACCTGTGAGGGATTGGTAATTATAATTTTTGCTTACATTTGTGATGTTACGTAAGAAAAATCTAGATAACTAGGGCTCCCCCCCCCCCCCTAAATCATCAAACGTAATAAATGAACATCCCCTTATAAACTGTGGGCGTCTTCAAGGCTAGAATTGAATGTCTCTTTTAGATTGTGCAAGCAACACTTTTCCACCACATCGACGCTAAAAAAACCGGCCAAGTGCAAGTCAGTATCGCGCACCGAGGGTTTAGTAAAAAATAAACGATTCTCGTTTTTTCATTTCCTGGTGCTTTAAGACATTGCTTCTTGCGAAATTTCATGATTCTAGGTCAACAGGAAATATCCTTTAGGTTTTGATTCCATTAAGAGTGTTAAAATATGTAGCTCCTAAACGGCCATATCTTTTGATTATTTTTTTCACAGCTCCAAGGGATTGCAGACATGAGTATTTGATATTAATTTCATCGTGATGTACTTCTATGTTCCTGAGAAAAAGGGTCTTGACACACAGACATACAGACATACGGATAACGAAGTGATCCTATAAGGGTTCCTTTTTCTTTTGATGTATGGAACCCTAAAAAGCAGGAAATCTTTAAATTTGTACGTAGGATATAAAAAATAAATCTTACTACTAAACTCCAACTCCTGCGCGTAAGGCACAATACTTGTAGAACCGATAACCTTCGCCATAAAGTTTTTTGTATGGCGACCAAAGGCCGGACGACGAAGCATAGGACAGCTTTTCGTTGAGCCGTTGGATGCACAGCGAGCAACTGCTGATCGTGACGAAAACTATTTAACTACTTACTGCGGTAAACATAATGTGCTGTATCCAACTTTTTGCTAAAATTAACTAACAATGTTGACTGAGATAGTAGTTCTCTCAGTCAAGTCAACATCTCCTGAGGATGCCTCGTGCAGAGGCGAAACACGTGTCGTATTGCTGTCAGATTGTGGTACCTATATGGAATTTTGGATAGAGCTTTTTTATTTTTTATTGTATTTTTTCTTAATTTTATCATTCCTTATAGGGTTTCATACATTGAGTAGGAAGTAAAGTAGGTAGATAAGGCCTGTTGGCCATATCTTTTAATTTAACCTAAGTTCAATTTTGATAAAGGGTTGGTTAGTGTGGGTTTTTATTAAAAAAAACAAACATTTATAATTTTGATGACTTACAGTTTGGTGGAAGAAAGCTTTATATTTTTTCTTCGTTCATTGATGGTAGTCTAACGGTTCAACAGTGCAACTTAGAATTCAATGATACCGGGTTCGGTCATAGACTCCGCATACAATGACTTTTTTACGTTATGGCACGTTAAGCTGTCGGTCCCGGCTGCTATTGATAAATATAATTCATTAAGACATGTCAGAAACACTCGGGTGGCCAGAAAAACTCTCGACATAACATATTTGTTTTGTCTTGCTAAGAAAATAGGGTTGGTTTAAACTATTTAAAATTGTAGTTGTTTATATTTACACTAATAATATAAAGAGGTAAAGTTTGTTATAAGTTTGTTGGTTACGCCTAATCTCTGATACTGCTGATCCGATGTGTGATATGATGTGAGATAGTAAGCTACACTATATATCCAAATGGACATAGGCTACTTATTTCCTCAGGAAAACGCAAAGTTTCCGTGGGATAACGGAAACATTACGGGCAGGGACATAGGGCACGGCACCTAGTAATTAATAAATTGCAATGAACTTTATAATATTTTTTATAAATTTATTAAAATCTTCCTATTACAATTTTTTAATAATTTATCATAAGTAGTGTTGATGCAATACACTAGTTCCATTAGTTGTAAATTAAACTATTTTATACCTTAATAGATATTGTAAGTGCAGCTAGGTACAGTATATCTTTGTACCTTCCTATAATGTATTATTTAATTTATAGGTGGAGACAGGTCACAATCATAACCCTTGACTTTACATAAGCAAGATGAATTTAATTAGATTGCATCACAAAGAAGCAGGTCTCTTCTTCTTTGCAGAGACTACTAGTATGACGAAAAAATAAATAACAAGCTTAAAAGCTAAAAAAAAACACGACTTACCTGCCAAAAAAGAGCTTTTGCTAATAAATTATAAAATGCTGGAATGTGCCTATCAAGATTTGATACCCATTTTGTAAAATTCAAAGAAAAATATATTTTTTTGAATTTGAAAATGTAGCCATACCATGTATGCCGCAATAATGAATGTTTAAGAAAATATATAGCCTATGTTACTCGGGGGAATGTAAGAATTCTAACAATATCCCATACGTCTAAATCTGTTGAGGCATTTAAAAGTTATGGTGGAATAAAGAAACTTACATATATACAAACATACATGAATGCTAAAAACAATACACTCCTTTTTTTGGGCAGTCGTGTAAAAACAAAAGACGATTCAACAGTTTGGCAACAATTATTTTTATTATCTTCCAATTATTCTTGATTTATGACTGATTTTAAAATAATTGAGTTATAATGTTGATTTTGTGATAATATATGTAATTAGTGTGTAAAATAAATTAAATATGATTTTGTTATTACACATATTTTAAACAAAAACATATCTAGACTTTTATTAATCTACTAACTGCGCCCTATGGTTTCGCTCGAATATGTGTGTTTTCAAGGACCTAATGTATCAAATTTCATCCAAATCCGTTAATGTTCTTTCATACAAGAACCACCCTATGATACATTTTTTTAGGTTACGTCTAAAATTTATTCCAAATTTTATACGTAACCTAGGAGGAGGAAGGAAATTCCCCATTTAACTCTGAGATAAATTTTAGATCCCCATTTAACTCTGAGATAAATTTTAGATCCCCATTTAACTCTGAGATAAATTTTAGATCCTTATTTAACTCTGAGATAAATTTTAGACGTAACCTTAAAAAATGTATCTTAAAAACTTTACTACCCTTCCCTACTTAGTTACTTTTAAATCCATATCAATATATAAAAGTGAAACGTTGTTTGTTTGTTTGTTTGTTTGTTTGGGGAGCTTTCACGTGATATCGGCTATATGGATTTTGATGAAACTTGGAATGGAGATAGCTTATACCCTGGAATAAGACATAAGATACTTTCTATCCCGGAAAATTGTAAGTTTCCTCGGGAAAATAGGAAAAACTGGACTAATGTTGATTACTCGCTGTAAGAAAAGGTTGCCATGATAACGAAATATCAAGCATGTCAAAAAAACAACAAGAATGGTGCCAAAGAATACCTAATAATACTACGTAGTTGTGCTATACCTACTTTTTCATTTGTTTTTAATATCCTAGAAGAAAATAGGATGCTTTTTTTTCGCGTTAAATAGTAGTCCGCGCGGACGAAGTCACGGGCGAGAAAACTAGTTACTCAATATTTCCTCTCAATTTCAAACTAGGTTCATCAGTTTAGGCTGTGCTTTATCTGTCAGTCAGTGTGTCACGTTACTGTTTTATAGGTATAGAAGATTAATTATTTAAAGATTATGTTATTGACTATACCAAATCCATTCAGATTTTTAGGATAAATTCAATGAGACGAGTTACTGAACAGAAAAGATAATATTTTTTAAATTCATTAACTCATCCTATTGGGACGACTTTATTGTGGGACTAGTCGCTGAACTAGCCGACTGATGTACCTTGCGAAATCTAAATAAGTACAAGTCAGATAGGTATCAGTCTGAAGCAAAAATAAATCATCACTCGATAGTCTCTATGGAAATTGGATTTTGGCTTGCTAAGTGTAATAGGTTAATTCAGTGTAAAGCTAAAAATCCTCGCTTAGTTATGTATTACTGAGCCACATATTAAATATGTCCATTTCGACTACAGAACTAATAATATAAATAGAATAATACATAAATATCTTATAAATGCGGAGTCGACGTTCTATCTGAGGGCCGAACGCATAGGAAACCAAAGCAAACGCCTATTACGAGTAACTCCTATCTCTCTATTTTTTACGGTTTCATGGTTAAGCGAAGAAATGATCTTAAAAAAAATGACAAGAAAATGGTGTGCATTATCAGCAAATTTGTATGTGCCAGAGTTTAGGAAGCTCGCTATGGCAGCTGAAAATAGGTATAAATATTCACTGATATTCTTCAGTGCAGTTGTACCGGCAATATTCTCAAGTAGAAATAAGAAACTGCCTTCGATAATAAAGTTTATATGATTAAGAGCGCGTGGTTAGAATTTTACGACGTTTGAAAATCAGCCACGTACCTGTTGGCTCGAACAATAAGAGGCACAGATCAAATAGCTTGGCTAATACGCAGCCCTTGTCATTATTGTTACGATGCCCACTTACGTTCGATTAATCTCTAATGACATAGATGGATAAAAATAGAGTTTTATTTTGCAGGTGTCTGGGTGGTCATTACTACCATGAATTTAAATTGCACTACTTTACGGTTCATAAAAAACAAAACTTCTTTTTTAATCTTGACATCATCATCATCATCCCATTGATAGGACACATGCTTTCTTTCAATTAGATAGTGGATGGGTTTATCCACAACTCTGCTTGCCCAGTGGGGGAAGGGGAGTCACAAAAACACTTGTCCTTGAATATTGAAGTTATTTGTCATTCCAGCCCCCATCCTGTTTATTTATCACTGCAGCATCGAATCTCACCGTATCGACTTCATAACTCAAGCCTTTTTTTCAATAGTGCACGACCAGTTATTTCTATAGCACATATAATGATTGAATACACTTGTTGTGAGTCCCTGCATCACGTTTATTATTATCTATGCGCAGGTCACGTTTTTCAAAATGAACTGTCGTGGTCGCTACGTCACACGACAAATAATTATTTCTGTCCTATTAACCATCAATGTCCCCTTTTTAAAAGAACTCTATGTGCTATTCCATGACTTACCAATATACCAACATTTGATCAAAATTCCTTCAGCCGCCAAAAATATTTTTATCGATTTCTCGGCTTCTACTCATTGGGTTGAGATACCAAGTATCCAAGTTTTTAAGTCCAACCTTAAGCTCTACAACAATGAAAACCGCATCGCAATCGGGTCAGTAGTTTTTACCAAATGTGCAATTAAACATACAGACAATCATACAAACAGACAGACACGATAAAAAAATTTGTATATACATGTTCACTACCTAGCTTATTTTAAGTACCCTAGTTTTTTTTATTTGTCTTCTTTGTACATACTTTTTGGTACTGTTTGCTTTACTTTATTTGTTTGTCGTATGAGGTAGTGCTGGCCTCTGATGTAATAGTTTGTCAGGCCGCCCGAGGGCCTCTGACATGGCTTAACGACTGCTATTAATCAATAACAGCTGGGACCGACAGCTTAACGTGCCCTCCGAAGCACGGAGCAATGGAAAACTGCACATAACTCAGAAAAGTCTTTGGTGCGGAGCCTAGGTTTTGAACGCGGTATCGTTGGTTAATTGCACTGTTTTAATTCTAATCTGCTTTATTATAAGTTATTTTTTTTAACATAAAATAAATAATAACAATTATAGTGATCTTACTCACAGTTGGAAAAAGTTAAGACATTGATATTGATTTTGTAGAAATGTTTCTAAGTAGATTACAACTAAATAGTGTTTACACTTGAACAATAAAATCATACCACCTCTATTTTTCAATTTCAAGGGGGACACCGTCAACGACGATCTTTAGCGGGGTAATTAGGTCGTTATCCATTCGGTCCATATCCTTGGTTTTGGCCATTTTCATCCCGAGACGGATTCGTCAAAAGGCTTCAGTTAAGTCGGTCAGCATTCGTTTGAGATCCTGCAGTGACTCTGCCATAAGGACAATATCATCGACGAATCGTAGGTGTGAGATGTACTCACTATTTATATTTATGCTCGTTTCTTTCCAGTCTTAAACTTATCTTCCAGGGCGTTCGTGAACAGTTTCGTGGATATAACATCCCCCTGTCTCACTACCCTGCGCAGCTGGAATGTGCAGTCTGCTGATTCTGTGCTTGAACGAATATATTCGCGGCGTCATACAAGCTTTTGGTACCTCGATGTATTGCCAGTTCACTTGGCATCGCTGCAGGGATTCGAGCAAATCTCAAGTTTCGACAAAGTCAAAGGCTTTCTCATAGTCCAGAAAAGCAAGGCACAGGGCCTGTTTATACTCTTCAGTTTTCTGTATAACCTGCCGCACTATACGGATGTGTTCTATGGTGCCGTAACCCGATCGAAACCCAGCATGCTCTGGAGGCTGAAACTCGACGTATCCTCGCTAGACGATTCTAGACTACCCTAGAATTTGGATTAACCGTGAATCCAACAAAAAACAATCTAATCATGTTCACGAACAAAAGAAACTTAGGTAGATACACACTGCCCTACCTTTTCAATACTCAGTTGACCCTGACTGAAGAGGTAAAGTATCTGGGTATCACCTTAGATAGCAAACTCAACTGGGCTAAACACCTGGAGAGTAAAATAAACAAGGCTACTATCTCATTTTGGCAATGTAGAAGAATGATAGGGAAAACATGGGGCCTGAGTCCAAAGATTACCTTATGGCTGTATAATACTGTGATCAGGCCTTCAATAACTTATGGAGCTCTTGTTCAGAGTGGTGCTCTGTTTGGAGAACCAAACAGCAAAAAGCAGTAGTTTTTGAGGAATTTTTGTAGTTTCTGTTAGCAAACTACAAAAATTCCAGAGGCTGGCTTGTGTGGCTGTAACTGGATGTATGAGAACTGCCGTGGGGCAGCACTTGAGGCATTACTTGGATTGCAGCCGTTACAGCTTCACATATCTTCACTTCAACAGGAAGCTGCTGCATCTACTTACAGGCTTAGGGCACTTAGTCTCTGGAAGCAAAACAAACAGGCATCACACACGAACATCATAAAGGGAGTATGCAGAAGGAAACCCATTCGTACTCTCCATCTACGATAGGGTGCCAAAACAATATCAATTCGTCTAAAGCTATGAAGTACAACTATATGAGGAGTCTAGTGATAGTTCAAACACACATGAAGTTAGGATTTACACTGATGGCTCCAAAATGAAAACAGGGACGGGAACGGGCGCGTTCTCGGACGATCTAAATATACACATAGCAGCAACCCTGGTTTCACACAGCTCCATCTTCCAGGCGGAATGTGTGGGTATAATCCAGGCGGCAACTGCAGTACTACGTAGAAAGATAACTGATTTTACTATCAGAATACTCTCAGACAGTGCTGCAGTTCTCCAAGCTCTTCAACAGAACGTACACTCCTCGGGGCTAATTATACAGTGCCACAACCTACTGGAGGAGGTTAGTAAAGACAACCGAGTCACTCTCCAATGGATAAAGGGGCACAACGGATCTAGAGGTAACGATGCGGCTGATGAACTGGCGAGGCGAGGCTCGGACTTGCGCGCGGTAGGTCCAGAACCGATGATTCCTTTGCCTTTCAGCCAAATCCGAGCATCGATTCGACAGAGAACAAACAACCTGCACCAAAACTACTGGGCAAGTATTAAGGACTTCAATGGTAACAGCGTAACAGAGCAAAGTGTTTTTTATGTCCCTGTTAATAATTCCTTTGAGCTAAGACTACTGCAGAAAGTTCGAAACATCAGAAAAAATGTATTAACGCGATAAAATAGTTCAAAAATATTTAAATTGTATGAATTATAATCACAACGTACCGCTCCGGCCCCGAGGTTCGATCGTGTAGTTCGATCAAGCGAACCACGAGGATTTTTAGGTCCATAAGTACAGTTCGATCATTGAAAATCAAGCGAACTATGAGGATTGTTTAGTACTGGTGGTTCGATTAATCGAACTACGAGGATTTAAAATTCCTCGAAGATCGAAGATAAATCGATATTTACAGTAGTCGCAGCCAATGTATATGTTTGTGAAGGTAGGCTCTGTGACGATTGCGCAGGTACTGCTGTGGGGATAAAATAGCATAAAGTAAAAGCGAGATATAATATGCGAAAAACGTAAGCAAGTGAGCGAGGCAGTTTTACAATGCTGTCTTCACCTTGTTTGTCTTCACATTGGGATTGCATCTGAAAAATAGTAGTTTGCGCAGCCACTAGCAGATAACTTCCGAGACACATACTTTGCTGCACCTACTATACGTAGTATTATAACCCCGTTTATAGTAGTAGTAACTGATATCGTTAATATAAAAATATTTAACTAATCGTTTACACTGTATTTAGTTCGTAGTTACTGATTTAGCGAAATTATTGTAATATTTAATGATTCTGTATTTAATGAAAGATTTGGCTGATTAGTTTTGGATTTTTCCCTCTGGACAAAGACTCTCTAGTTGAACTAGATATACAGACATAAGTTACAGGTGGCCGTAGTAGGTGACCAATCTATTTTATTTTGAAAGCGTGAAAAAACAAGTGATTACCAATATGAAATGTTCATTTATTTCCATATTCCTCGTAGTTATTTTTAATCGAACCGTGTGGACACCAAAAAAAAACTGCACAGCTCGATCATTCAATCGAACCGTTTGGGCGTCAAATAGCAAACTCTGCACAGTTCGATTATTGAATAGAACCATAAGAACCTAAGAATCCTCGTAGTTCGCTTGATCGAACAACGCGATCGAACAACGGAAGGCAACGTACAACTATATAGCTTAAAAATAAGTTAGTATTTATTTTTATTGATTGCCACTTGAAATCAGGCTGTACCTCAACATCAAACTTTTCACTTGGCAGACCATACAGTACCACGCGATAATCTGGAGTTGGAATAGATTCTGGCTGCCAGCAGCAGCACCAGTAATGTCCTCGCTACCAGAAATGAGAATGAGTACGTAAAGTACACCGTATGCAGCAGCTCTACGCCGCCGTGGACAATTCTGAAAAAACAAATGTTGCTCTGAAATCACTCAACTCAAAATTCAAACATGTTCATTTAAATGAGCAAAGTAAAAATGCACTTTTACTAAAAAAAAACTCTAAAAGAAGAAAAGATATAGCTAAACTGTACTTTAAGTTTAAATAAACAAATATCTTTTCATAAGGTTACTCATTTGAATAACGCACAGGAAAAGGAAACACCTTTCCGATCTGATCTGACTCGGCCGGTGCTTCGGAAATAGTTAGAGAAGAGAGCACCAATAAACTCCAAGGTATTTTTTCATTATTTGCCACTGTTTTAATGTCTGTTCAACTAATAAATATACTTGAAAATTAATGCATATTTTCATATTAAAGTTTCAGCTATTTATCAAGTTACAGTAGGTATAATTAAATGAGTATGGTTTGTTTGTTGTCAGAATGTTTTATGTTGCAGTTGTTTGTAGTATTTAATTATATATTAAAATGATATAATCAAAAGTGCTAAAAGAACAGACTGCGAAAAAAACGAAAATGAGACCAAAATTTCAGTGAGAATGGTTTCTAAGATCCTAATTGTTCATTCAAAATGAAAATGACAAGAGAAACCTAATGTTTTCAAATACCTATTCAATGATACCGTACCTAACATAGTTCGTCGACTTTCATTTTATTTCTTTTTCGCAATTAGCGTCGGGTTTTTATCATATTGATGTCGTTAGTGACACTCGCAAGATTAAGACAGATCGATTGACGTTAGAATCATCAAAATTTGCCAAGCGTTTGGTCTCTAGAGCGCCAGAAAGGAACAAGACATACATATATATCAGGCTAAAACTCACCATCATCAATATCATCATATTTGTATCTGTCTGTCTGCCATGTCCACTAGTGAGTGGACATGGCCCTTTCCTAATGCATGCCACTGAGCTCGGTCTTCAGCTCTCCTCATGCATTTTCTTCCAGCCGCTTTACGTAGGTTGTCACTCCACCGGGCCATAGGGCGTCCGACACTACGTTTGCCTAAACGTGGTCTCCACTCGAAAACTCTTCTAACCCAACGAATATCGGTTCTTTGAGAAATGTGACCAGCCCACTGCCATTTTAGCTTACTTACCCATAGAGCTATGTCTGTCACCTTGGTTCTCCGTCGGATATCTTCGGTAAAAAGCATATGCTTACTAAAAAAAATATGTAAGTATTAACTTACTCGTAATTTTTGTAACGTTTGTCGTTGCAGGCGACAAAATGCCCAGTCAGCGATTTACTGATATTATAAAAACTGTAATGTTAACTTTTTTTTGTTTAAAAGGCAAAAAACCACGAACTACGTCGATCAATACTTACTTCAAGCTATAGAACAGCTGAGTACAAATCCAATACAAATTACAACCAAATGAAGTCAGTATATAAATTCCGATTGGCCCGTTAATCAATTTTACCAGTCGCACAATTTTCAGGTACTGGGTGCGAAATGTATGCGCTGAAAAATTATCCTAAAACAGAAAACAGCACATGGAATGTTTATTGATCTCTCAGTCAACGTCTCTGGCACCGTCACATCATTCTGAGACAGGGAGTAGGGCGGGCGCCCCGCGGCGCAAAAAAAGTAAACATAAAAGTAAAATAGTACTGCCACTAGAAATAAAGAAAAGTAGATGCACACAGTATAAATACAAAAAAGGATATAATTATATTTAAGGGCTAAGGGGGTAAACTCAGCATGTGCGGCGTTCACATGAGAATGTGAACGAGCAGAGCTGCTCAAGCGGCGAAAATATGCTAACCTCGGCAGTGGTTACTTATATTTGAGCCGTTTGGTGTTGAGAAATTGTGACCGAGATTAGCATTGCAATTCAACGGTACAATGCCGCCAGCATGTAGGGTACGCTGCCAACTGGTAGTGGGCTAGTACATTTGAACTTCCTATTCCTGTAAAGGCATGTGGGTTGCTCAATTGTTTCATGTAGTAGTTGACTAGTTATATTTTGTATTAGTTAGTTGTTAGATAAGACACTTGCCCTGTTCTAAAAATACTATCATTGTAAGGTGGAAATACCTAAGTTACCTAACACTACTTATCAACTGATTTAATATTTTCAATTTAATCTTTTTTAATATTATGAATTTCTGCAAAGTACCTTTGCTATCTAATAATTTGAATTTGAAATTTTTTAATCACGGATGGGGTTCGAACCCGCACCATTCCATGCCTCTGCACGGCACATGCCTTTACCAATTTCGGATAACGTGACAGGTACTTCATGCTTCAAATTTACCCCGAACGTAATTCAAATTTTTCGTTAAGAAAAATTATAAAAATTATGTTCTTGCTAAGCAGGCGTTAATGCTAAAATCATATAAACATTACCTTCTGGTATTTCCCAACATTACAAACTACAAAATATTTATGTAGATCAGCTAACTTGACTTAAAAAAAACTTTTGCTTGAATAATCTACATTTAGTCCTTCAAGACAAGATAATAGAGATGGTAATAATAATGAATTACTCACTTGTGGCACAGCACTTCGCAATAGTTCATTGTGCAATATGAAATGTTCAGTGAGGTAAATGCTTATTACCATGATGAGCAAATCGTTGAAGCTCCACATAAAAGTTGACTGTACGTTAAATATCTAAAATAAACAAATTAAATAAAGAGACTTCAAAAGGAAATAACAAAAAAACACTACTGCCCAGCCAAAAACGAACTAAAAAGTCAAAAACAACAGATAAATACTGTCATTAGTGTTGTCATTATTGTCGGGGCATCGTTCTGTGGAATACTTTTAGTCTATGATTAGGATTGCAATTTCAACTTTATTTATGTCTTGTTTGTGACTTTTTAGTTCGTTTTTGGCAGGGCTAAGTGTGTTTTTCCTCGTTTTTATTTATGCTAATAAATTATATATTGTTTTAACGTGCTCATCAAGGCATTCAATTGTAAAAAACAACACCGATATTGTAAAAATCGAAGAAAAAAAAAAACGCGTTTCAAAATGGAGCCATAAAGAAATAAAAAAAATATAGCAGTTACTCGAGATGATGTGTGAATTTTAACCATACCCGATACATCAAAATTTTGGTGGAATAAAGAAACTCAAATACATACATACAAACATACATGAATTCTAAAAGCATTACACTCCTTTTTAGGTAGTCGTGTAAAAATACGATGAGTTTTTTTATTTAATTTTATGGGTCTCTAAGTTTGGCTGAAACTGCTGTACTGCGCCTTAGGCAAGTGCGCGACCAGGCGAGCGAGGCAAAGCTCTACGCTATGCTCTAAGGAGGACCTCCATCCGCCTGTGGCGCGGTACAGCGCTTTCGGTCAAACTAGGTATAAACTACATGCCAAGCGTTGCGATTATGGCAACCCCTCTCCACCTCCCTATTATAGGGGAAACCCATGTTCAGCATTGGACTTGTTCGTACTGATGATGCGAGGGGGTTTTCTATTACTAAGCGGGATCCACATGGCTTAAAATAAATTATTTGGCTAAATTGAGCTAGGCGTTGCGTTTACCACAATCAAACTAACTCTCTCTCTCTCTCTCTCTCGCCATAAGTTGTACAAAAACAACTGCCATGACGTTCAAAGCATTCACCGAATTGATTTGATTACCGCACACCACTAGTTCAAAAAACGCAAGCATTTTATAATAATTTTGTTCTTTGTTTGTTTGTTCTGACCGGTATGTATGTAGGTGTGTATGTATATGTGTGTATGTGGGTGTATGTATGTTCATCTATTACCTAATAACTTCTTTCTATTCATTATTTCACAAATGAGGTATCGTTGAAAGCGTCTTGATCGTCCGCTGGTCACACACACAACAACACTGGCCTGGTGGCTGGCTACGTGACATTAAAACGCCTTGTAATAGTAGAATACATGAAGTCACGAACTAAAAAAAAGATTTTAATGATGCTGTACTGGGTATCAAATGAATGGGCTTAATTAGCACATTTTGAAAATATATTAATATACTATTAGCTGTTGCTCTCGGCTTTGCTTGCATGTACCCGATAATATTATAAACCCAAAATAATATTATTACTAAGCACAACAACTAAAACCCGACTACTGAATAATCACGCTCTAAAAAGTATGAAACAAGAAAATATTCTCATCAGAAACTGTAATAATACATATTCATAGTGATATTCAGAGGATAGCCGTGGCCATAATATGCCACTTTGCCAAAAAGCTTATGATCGCTTACTACTGTTACAATGTTAGTATTGTTTCGTTAGGGTAATATTGCACCAAATCACAAACCTCACTTAGTATACCTTTCCACAGAGTATAAGGGATGTAGTCGAAAATCGAAGGCATAGTGTAATGGAAGTATGTTTCAGCAATATTATCGGCAGAGCAAGAGTACGCTACTGCCAGCCCGTAGACAACTGAGAGCACATGTTCAACTGAAAACATATTAGGTTTTGAAATTGTGCTTCTCCTTGTGAGTCGTTGAGCTGACCTCACACTATGAATTACTGATTATTTTGGCTCTGACGCGATGAAGCTCTTTTGTCTTAGCATATAAGCCTAGCCTAAGGCCAACAACCGAACTGAAGCCCCTGGTCTTAACTGAGGTATAATTGTCCATGACCATTTAAATTTTGGGTTTTATCGTTTTCAATAGTAAAGTTGACACATTGACGTAGTGTATGCATCAGTTAGTTCATAGTACCCAAAGTATATCTTCCTGACGTACACCTTTCTAACGCTTTTTTAAAAACATCTCAATTGTTTTTCACAATTTACAAAAAATAGTAATCCCACGCGACATCGCGGAATTTTCCCTCAATTTTGTCAATACGACAGAAAATTGAAAAGCGGCACAGGTGTTCTTATATCGCTATATCAATACGTAATTTGGATAACAAATAGGTAGGAAGCCGTTCCTTCGAAGTAAAATGTGTAGTGTGGTTTTGTGCGGGAATTTAGAGAGCCTTGAGTAGATCGAAACAGGTTTTTGCTTAATTTAGCTAATTAGTCTGATGCTATTGGAAACTGAGTATATGTTATACTAGATTTCCCGCCCGCGACTTCGTACGCGCGGACTACTGTTTATCGCGAAAAAAAGCATCCTATTTTCTTCTAATAAAAACCAATGCAAAAGTAGGTATAGCTCTTGATGTTTTTGACAAACTTGTTATTTTATTTCCATGGCAACCACATACCATTTTGTGATAGCAACCGTTCCTTACAGTGAGTAATCAATATTTTCAGGTATTCCCGCAAGAAACTTTCAATATTCCGGGATACAAAGTATCCTATGTTTTATTCTAGGGTATAAGCTGTCTCCATTTTAAATTTCGTCAAAATCCGTTCAGCCGTTATTGCGTGAAAGCTCCCTAAACAAACAAACAAACAACAGACTAACAAACAAACAGACAACGTTTCACTTTTATACATTGGTATGGATGTTGAAGCTGCTCAACTGAATTTATTTGCCGACAGATATCTTTATAGCTGGCTGAAACCGCAATTTGTTTATTTTTTGTAGTGGTAATACCTCTTACGCGAGAGTCTGTCTTGGGAAGTACCACACCTTTGTCAAATATTCAATAATTAACAACCAATGACTCAGGGTGACGAGCGCAGAGCAGTGACGCGCAAGATATTGCAACCAAATTTCTGGGTGGCACTGCGACTGTTATGTGCAGGCGTGACGCTTACAATCTGGCAAACCACCAGCTCGTCTCGTCTCTCAATCAATCAAAAAAAATATAATATATTATAATTATGCCCTGTGACACCCCCATCACCTTACTTAATAAACCTTAGCCAAAATTTTGTATTATTAAAATTAAATACATATAATAACAAAATAACATATTCATACCAAAAGCAGAAACAGATGTACAATACATAGTAATATTGCAGATCTTGGCCACGTCTCTCGAGAACGGTGGAAGGTGAGCCTCTATTTCCTCTACTCTCATCATCACCATTGGCCAGTACCGCCCGATATTGATCAGTAGCATCGAGGAAATCAGACTTAAGGTGTAGAATAGGGAGTTTGCTGAAAGTAATAGGCTTTAAATCACGAGCAATAATAATTTCAACCTGCCAGAAAATGAACTTTTCAAAAAAGTTTATAGCACATGTCATTCGGGATGATGTAAGGATTCTAACGATACTCCATACATCCAAATCTGTTCTGGAACTTAAAAAATATAGTGGAAAAAACTCACATAAATACATACATGGACCTAAAAAACATTACACTTCTTTTTGGGCAGTCATGTTATAATAAATCCCCCGCGCAACGCACTAGGATTTACTGTGTAGCGGTTGGCATGCACACACATCTCATCACACATTACCGCACACATGCAAGACCAAAACCAAACCTTATTCTAATCACACAAATGTTTACCCCGGCCAGGATTTGAACATGGGATACTAGGTGTAGAAGGCAGGTACAGTACCAACTGCGCCAGAGTGTCGTCAATGTAAGCGTATACAGATTTTCTAATATTATGTAAAAGCAAGCTGTACCTCAAATCTTTGCCCACGAATACATTAAGTATTAATTAATTAATTTAAGTATTATTAAAAAAATACAGTTTTTAACGATGCCATCGAGATCTGCTCATGTTATTATTGGAGCAGGGCCGAGGTTTGGAACCGGGTGCCCCTGGATGGTGAAGCGCATATGTCAACGTTCAGCCTCCACCGCTTGTCAGAACACCGATATACATAAATACTTGTGTTTAGTTCTTATTATTTTCGGGGTTTTCACAGAAATGCTATCATGCTAACAAACACACAGAATTGATCAATACTCATGCTAGTCAACGATATGCCTCTCTGGGATAGCCAATAAATCGACATAGTGAACATCAAACATTGACCAAACATACTGATTACATAGAACAAAGTATATGGAGAGCGTGAAGTGAATCTAGAACAAAAAGAGAATTATATTATGAATCCCAACGAGACTGACGATGACCTCCAGTGATGATATTCGTATTCATATTTATTTCTCTGTTTGCATTTACTGCCAGTTTTTAAGGGAGTTTTTAAGGGAGCAAACGCGACGTGCGATATTACCAGTATCAGTTTTACGCAAAGCTTTCAATAGATCATTGATTATAGGCACTATCAGTTTTAAAACACAGCAAGTCAGTTCGCTTAGGTGAGTTAGTCAATATTGTATGGATTTTTAAGTCCCAGCTTATATATGTAATAGTATTGAATTATGATCATCTCACCGAACCGACCGACCGACCGACTCAACCAAACTCTATTCGTATTCCCCCGTCCTCCCTGAATTTCATTTGAAAAATATTTGATAGCTTATAACAATTTTGTTGACTGGATAAATGCAACAGGAGTGAAGTCTTTTTCGAAAACTGTACCTATTTACAAGAATAACGCAAATGTATGACATGCTAATCGAGATCTACACAACATTTTAACACAATATCTGAAGAGATTTTTTGAAGGTCATAAATCAAAGAAGTCCAAGGTACATTTATATACATTTTTAGCTAAGACCTAGTGTATTTAAAGTTGTTTATATTTTGTCTATTTATTAAATATACTACTACCATGGGAATAAATTACCCTTTTAATGATATATATGAGCTTTAGAGTATCTAAAAGCGCTTTTTATTTATTTTTTCTCATAGAGGGATGAAAAGTATTTTCTTAGAGGGGGATAAAAATAAATGTGCGCTCTGGATTCAAAATAGTACACTTGCCGTCAACATATTATTTTGCGCCCTTGTTATACTACTTCAATCTACTATTGCGGTCTTATCGCTATCCACTCATTCAATACATCCACATTAAAACGAACTTTATTTTATGCAATTTTTATACTGGATATATATTTTTATTTTCCCACTACTCCTGGCACGTCAAAATGCCCATAAAACATGATTCCCAATTCCTCAGAATTTAATTGGACATTTCATAGTCCTCCATTCTGGAGCGGAGTGAGAATTATCATAGCCCGCGCCGTAACAGACACTTGTACTGAGTCTAAGTAGATAATACATTGTAGCAATTAACATTCTTGAAATGCGTTATTAAAACTGTACCTCTTGCTGAGAAAGCGGAGCTTAAGTAAACGATCGCTTGAGATGATGTTTTGGATTTTTGCAACACAAAACAATTGTAAGGCGAAACTGCTAAATGTTATAACAAAGAGGAAAATTATATAATCCACATACATTTTATTCATAAGAATAATATGTATGTGGAGCTTATCTTGGATATCGATTCAGGTCATGCTTGCCTTAACAAGACAAGTTCAACTAAAACCTGACTACGGTCGGTAAAAATTAGCATATGACACTCTTGCAATGAAGACGAATCGATTGATACCTCGTTTGTCAAAATCAAATTTCGAGCACTTCCGGATCCGGCTTAAGCTTTCAGGGTAGCTCACAAACCGATGATAAAGCAATTAAAAAAAGGCTAAAATTGTATAAATGTAATAAGTGAAAATGCAACAAAAAAAATACAAAAAGAAAATTAAAGTGACATTCATTAAAAAAAGCTCGTAAAAGTTTTTTTATAGTTAATTTTTTTTAATTATTAAAAACCAATGCAAAATTAGGTATAACACCAATGCTCTTGAAGTTCTTTGACAGACTTGTTATTTCGTTTCGATAGCAATCACATACCATTCCGTTCCTTCCAGTGAGTAATCAACATTTTCCAGTTTTACCGTGGAAACTTACAATTTTTCGGGATAAAAAGTATCCTATGTTTTATTCCAGGGTCTCTATCTTCATTCAAATTTCACCAAAATCCGTCCAGCCGTTATCGCGTGAAAGCACCCCAAACAAACAAACAAACAGACAACGTTTCACTTTTATAGATTGGTATGGATTTCTAGTCAAGAAATGAAACGCTATATACATATATTTTTTATAGATTTTCTAGGCACTGCAAAAAATGCTAAATTTTGTTCTTGGCATCGAAAGAGAATTTAAATAAGATTAATGTAGATTTATGCTGAAAATGTAAACCACTCGCCTTTTTTAATTCTTATTTGCTCGGGACTTTATTTTTCATTCCATGAAAAGCTGCCTGAAAAAATATTAAGCAAAGGCTTCGAGTCTCAGCTCAAAGTGCAAAGGTGGCAAAGGACGAGCCTGTGACATACAGATAAACTAACAAACACCAGAGACAATGAATGATAAAATTTTGTTGATACTGTTTGTTGGTTCTGTTTGTTTGGGTGACCGGCATTGTTTATTATTCTTATAATTTATCGTTCACTAGTATCACCGTGAGGGAGACTACCACCCTCAATCAATACAACTACTAATCGAAAATGCACAAACACTGATAGCGACACAGAAAAATAAAACCGTTTAAATAAGATAGGTATAATATCAGTATGTACAAAAAAAAACTCTGCTCAATAAGTTGATTTTAACAACTAAAGAAAGCTGCCAAGAACTTCTTTTTTTTATTCTGTTTTTAATTTGGGGCTTTTACCATTATTGGCATGTCAGCCCCATCGTATCCCAAACATAAACATACCTATTCAAGCTATAATTACGAAAGCGGAAAATCACTGTTGCAATGCACTTTTACTGTCACTAAAAACAACAATAGTACAATCATTTGAAATGTAAGCTGAGCTAAGAGCCTCTGAGATTGCAATAAGTTCCATTGTCATAGTCGATACTTTATCATTAACTTTTAACATTCTAGCAGTACGACCATTTACATCAAAATAAGCAGCTCCATTACCACTCTCGCTTTTAGAACCATCAGTAAAATATTTATGCCAACCTGAATATTTGACATGTAATTCTTTTAAAATATCAAATATTAAGTGTTGTTATCTCATGATCACGTTTAGGTCCCGTAACACTATCTAAACTATACACTAAGACTTCTTCTATAGCAATGTAAGACATCCAAATATTTAGCGAAAACATCTCCAATGGATTTGAAGTATGAATAATTAAGTTTTTAAATTTATCAAAGTGATAAGAAGTGGATTCTTTTTTATTTTTCCAATAATTAATATTTCTTTAATTGTGTAGTTCTTTTAAGAGCTGAATGGTTATATTATTCGACATGGACATACTTTTAACATAAAACTTATAAGCTAAATACATTCTTCTGATTCGTAATGGAGGTACACACAATTCACTTTCCATTACGTGTATTGGTGTGCTTTTTATAAATCCACCCATTATTCTAAGTGCTTGATTTTGCATTTTATCTAGTTTTGTTAAGTGTACATTTGCACTGTTATGGTATAAAAAACATCCAAAGTCCGTTCTACTTCGAATTAGGGCAATATATAATGTTCTTAAATATTTCGGGTGTATCTCCCAGCTAGATCCTGCTAATATTTAAGAATTTTATGGATTTCTTTGAAATTTCATTTAAATGCTTATTCCACAATAGTGACCTATTTAACCACATTCCAAAATATTTAATATTTTCTACTATTTCAACATTATTATTTTTTATTTTAAGGTTAATTATATTTCTTCGTCGACCTCCACTAAATACGCAAAATTTAGTCTTTAGTCTTTAGCTCAGTCTATCCGAAAGTCTTAAAAAGTAAGTAAGTCTTAAGTAGTCTTTAAATTTGATGGAATATAAACACCATCAAATTTAAAGCTCTTTTCAGAGAACGTTCACAATAGTTTAGATCTTTGTTGCTAATATAGAACACAAAATCGTCAGCATATTGAGATACAATATATACCCTGCATATCTCGACAAATTTTGTGGGTGATTAAATTAAATAACAAAGGAGATATCGGATCTCCCTGAGCAAGACCTCTATTAGTCCATCTAGTAAGTTCAGTGTGGTAATTACCAGGATTCATCACCAAACACCTTTCATTTAGGAAGGACCATAAGTATTGACAAATATTAAAACCTACATTTAATTCGTTTAATGTAATGATTACCTTATCTATTTGTTCGTTATTATAAGCGTTCTGAATGTCCAAAAAGCAAGCTACAGTAGGTATATTGTGTGAAAATCCTATCTGAATATAAGTGACAAGTCTGGCCAAGCAATCAATACATGATTGACCTCTTCTAAACCCAGATGTATAAGGAGAAAATGACATATTCTTTTCTGTGTACCACTCAAGTCTAGCACATTCACTTCTATCATTGTGTGAAAGATTTTACAAACACACGAGATAAGTGATATAGGCCTAAGCTTCGGTTCAATGTTTGAATTATTATTGTGTTCTGCTTTAAGTATAGGTAAAACACTTATTTTACTCCACTGAAGTGGAACCCTCCCTGTCATAAATATATTATTATAAATATCAAGAAAACATGCTTTACCAATTTGCGGCAAGTAGTATATCATAGAGTATGTAACTCCATCGTTACCTGGAGCAGTATCTTTTTCTTCAAACAGTGGCTTAATTCCTGTAAAGTAAATGGTTGATCTAATAAAATATTTCTAGTTGTAATAACTGGTTGCTGATTCATAACAGAATCAGGTGCCAATGCTTTAAGTAGGTCCTCTTGTCTAGTTATTGATGCACAACATTTTTATTGGCGACGTCCTTTGTAGCATCCCATTTTCTTCCACATATCCGAGACTGAAGTGGTTTCATTGATACTATTACAAAATGTTTTCCAACTGCGTGATTTCGCTTGATTTATTTTAATTTATTTTAATTTGCATCTGAAAGTTTTTTTCAATTTTGTTAGGAGATTAGGATTATTAGGAGTAGGGTTTCTTCTAAATACACTTAGTGCTAATCTACGCTCAGCGACTGCTTTAGATAACGTGGAGCACGTGGAGTCCCAATATTCTTTTGGTTTAAATTTAAAAGTGGGGTTCGTACATATTTTTTGAATAGGAATGTTTTTATTAACTGATAAGTTTATTTGAGCCATAAAATATTTATATCCTTCTTGAACATTATTGTTAGTTAATTGCAATACACTATCATAATTTGAAAACTGCTCTATTAGATCGTCACCATAGGCTTTCAATTTTGCTTTTTTGTAATTACACTTTGCAATATAATCATTTTGAACTTCATAATTTAAAATATATTCAATTAAAAGGTGATCACTTCCTAGATTTTCATTTAGTACCCGCCAAAAAATTTTATAGCTATATCTGATGACGTGAATGTTAAGTCTGGTGATGATCTTTGTATATTTCCATTAACTAATTTGATTCTAGTCGCATCACCATTATTGAGTGTTATGAAGCTATTTTCTATAGATGAGTCTATTAATTGTGTGCCCCTTTGATCAATTTTATAAGACCAGTTGGTGTGATGTCCATTCAAATCACCTGCAATTAATGTCTTTTTATCACTAAAAGTAAAAAGGTTGTCCCAATCACTAGATCTCGTAGTTACAGATGATGGACAGTAAACTGATATGACACTTTCTAAATCTTTACAATTTAATATTTTAATATATACAAATTCTATACCCTTATTAGATGGATTACTACCTGATATGATACCTGAGAACGCAAAGAATTGTGAACGATAATTGCTCCCCCCCATAAGAGTCTCGTCTATCTCGCCTATATATATTATATCCAGATAAATTAGTTTTGTCACTCAAATCTAGCCATCTCTCACTTATAATGCCAATATGAATATTTTCTTGTTATAATAAAGCTTTAAAACTCACTATCTTTGGTTTTAAACTTTGCGCATTCCATTGTAATATATTGATTGCAACTTATTTTAGGTGTCCTATCCATCATAAAGATTTACTAGTCCTTTTATTATTTCACCTGTCATTATTACACTCAAAATAAAGCTTTTGATCTCTACCCACACAATTTTCATGACTGATATCACCTTTTCTTCTAGAAAACTCTCCAAAAAGACAGTGTCTTTATTTTTTTTGCAAAGTCTTCCTCCACTCAAATTTATGTTCTTTTTTTTCTCCTCTGTAGTTTCTCTCTGTTTGTCTTTTATGTTGGAATCAATTTTATTGTTCATTTGCGCTTCTACTATCTCAAAAACATCGACTCCTTGTATTATTGATCGTTGCTCATCCGTTTTTGACTTTTATTCTTCCCTTGAGTCTTCTCACTTGTTAATTTCTTTTTATGCTCTTTTTTATTACTGTTATTCGGTTTAGTCGTCAGTAACGTTAAAGAAGTAGTGTCAGTAGGTATTTTGTCTCCAAAACTGTTGTTTTTAGAAGCTGAAATTCTTGGCAGTTCCACAAAGCTTTCGTCATTTATGTCTATTATCTTTTTGTATTTATTCAGAAAAATGTCTAATGATTTTTTATATGTGCTGCTTCACTCATAATTAAGCGGGTTTTTTTCTCTTTTATAAAAAAATTACGTGTCTTGCTCATTGCAGTACCCTTACAGTTCAGACAGGTAAATGTTGCTACTTCACAATTTTCATGAGCTTGACCACAATTAGGGCACAATAATTTATTTATAGGACAAAACCTTTTTATGTGTCCAAACTTCCAGCATCCTGAACACTGGGTGACCGGAAATACATAACGCTCTACTTTAAATCTACATCCGAAAGCGTATATATAGCTAGGGCAAGTGGAACTCTTAAAGCATACTCTCAGTCTCACTATCTACCCATTCTCCGTTCTCATTCATTCGTCTTAATCTCTTTACTGAAATTATTTCTTCCGGGCTATCTAATGAACTAATAATATACTAATATTTCCTTTTCATCCATTTCTATATCAACGCCTTTTATCATTCCATATGATAAATTCGATTGATCTGTAAACTGAACCCTAATTCCTTGATTCAGAAGTTCTTGAAATCTGAACAGTTTTTTTGCTTGTACTTTGTCATCGAACCGTATAAATACTTTATATGGGCTTTTATATTTAATTCTTGATATTTTTTATATATTTCCGCTTCTCAATAATTTGGCTAAAGCCATCTGTTTAGGTATCATTGCTGTTGACATTAATCATACTTCATATACAAGTCCAGCGTCTATTGAGACGATATCAGTGCGCGCTAATGGGTTGAAACCCGAGCCAACGTAAACAAAACAGCACTAGACGTACGAATTATAAACCACGTACACTCGTGACGCCGTCTCGCACGCAACTGTGGCAATTCTTGATCTACAACTAGGCAGGTTTAAGTATATAATCAAGGAACAAGAGTCAAATTTGAAGATATATTTTTTTTTATATTTTACTACAAAAAACAACTGCCAAAAATAAAATAAATCACAAGCAGGAAAATACCCACAAATCTTAAATTTTAATATATGTACATACTTTTCTACTTCAATACTTCAATAGTCATGAATTCCTTTTCATTTTATATACTTATCGATTATGTGCGATGTATTAATTTACCGATTATTATCGCTGTAGTTCCTACTTAATTACTTAATAGTGGGATAACCCCTTCACATCCCATAGGTGGTCTTTGGACTAGCTCAGGGAATACAGGAAATTGTAAACTAAAATTTTGTTGTAATCAATTGTTACAAAATATTGACAAAAGGTCACAATATTAGTCCCTCAAAATGATCAAATGAAAGCGCCCAAACAGGACAAACGTTCATTTTGGTGCGGCGTCGCTCTCCTCGTGGCTCGTCGGCTCTTCCAGCATCAGATTGGCCAAATTCAAGTTACAAGGCATCATATAAAGAATGAAGAAGAAGAAGCAGAAGAGTTGCTGATTTGCAGCTGACTAATGAGAGCGCGCGGGGCAAAACGTTGCACGTTGTTTTATTTTTTATTTTTACACATCTGCCAGGCGTCCCACGATAGTTTTTATTTATTATAATGGATTCTGCGGAGGCACTGGCCTGCTAGCAATTTTGCCAGTTTCAAGTTTAGTTAAATTTAAAGTTTTACTGAAACTTCCTGGCTAGAGAGTAGTATTTTCCTTGCTTCCTGGTAAGAAAATATTATATTCTCATTGGCTAGAATAAGTGAATTTCTACAGCCGCCTTTTTTATTGTGGCTTCTGCGGAGGCACTGGCCACTGGCCTATTGGCAATTTTGACAACGTCAAGTTTAGTTTATTGTTGGTATTGTCATATATCAACGACAGTAACAAATGTCTATACGACAGGACATCAGATGTCACCAAATTTATACGAGACGAAGTTAAAGTTATTAACATTCAAATAAAAAAAATATTGAAATCGGATATAATTAGGCGGAGATAGTCTTTTTCGCCTCTTTTAAAACAAAAATTCCCCGACGACTTAAAAATTATATAAATTCGTTAAACCTATATACTTACCAAGTTTCGTCTAGATTGGTTGAGAAATGCGACCTGTGGAGGAGAACAGCTGGACATTCGGACATACGTATGTTTTTTTTTTTGCCCTAGCTGAAACGGAGACGCTTCGCTTGCACTTCGCGCTCGCTCGGTCAGTTAGCTAACTACTATGTCTTCTTGCTGCGACTCATGGCTTCATACGCATCATCATCATCATATACTGATAAATCCCCATAGAGCATAAGCCCCCATTAACGCCACAACAAGCGGTTGCTCTCAGAAACTTCTATGACTACCTTTCATTAGCGGGTCAGCATGCATCTTGGTGCTTGCAGTAGTTGGTGATAAGAAAATTCACAACAAAGTGCTGCTGTCCATTTCCCCATTAGCTGGTTCTCGCAGCACTCTCACGATGAGAAGTGGTGGTGGTGATATTCATGATAAAAATTAGTTTATTCATTTTCCTGTACCTAAATCAAAACTATCTGCCTACCAAATTTCATGTAAACGTGGATAGGTACTTATATCTTACGAATCTTACCTACTAAAACTTGAAAGTATGTTGAAAGTATAATAATAGAAAAATATGGTATTATAATCGCTTAATAAAAATCATTGGAAAACATTATTTTTCATTCACTCTATTTACATGAAGTTAGTTTTTTCTGCTATTCTATTGCATATCCTGTTATGTTGCTCTTGTCATAGTAACATAGATATTGAATTGTAAAACGCCCTCACTATCTAGTGCCTTTGATCTAGTGTGAGGACCACCAGTAATTCCTTTCCTGTTATGTGTACATTATTATGCAATAAGTAGTATTGTGTTTTTATTATTATTATTAGGCAAAATAATATCGCACTGTAGTAAAGATTGATTATTCTTGACGTGGATACGTCTATGAATTTGCTTCCATAGGGAGGCAATCCAAAAAACTGATGATAAAAAATCGAGGGATATAGTTTGGTTTTGCAGTACCATATCTATCATCGATATTCAAAATTTAATTACACTACTTGATAGCTAACGAATCCAAGAATTCATTAGAGTCACCTCCACTTATCACTTATTCCTGGGACAACATGTATAGGTAAATAAATAAGGCCAATACAGGTGGCCCGTGGTCCTGATCATCGAGCGTATCTATAAAAAAATACATAAAAGTATATGTCAGTACGTATATTTATAAAAGCACGCACTTAATTATAGGGACAGAATCTTATGCGATTCACTGCAAAGTTCTAAAGTAGGCGGTCAATCAGGGTTACTGATTATAATCAACGTCATATCTTGTCGTAAAACACAAGTTTAATTTGATGTCCTTGTCATTACATTATTTACATACTGAAATGGTTCAGAGACATGTACTGATCTACTTATGACACTAGCACAAGCATTGATGTATATGTTACTAGTTCTCAATGACCACAAGGCTTACACTCAACAATTCTGTTTAAATCGATAACAGATTTATATTCAAACAAAATCGATTTATTTCCATAGTATCAAATCGTCACAACATTACTTTCGTTCAAGGTTTTCTAATTGAGAAAATATTTAAATTTATTATTAATACTACCGGACTACTAGACAAATATTTTAAAACATTAATTGTCAATCTTTAATTCTAGACAAATAATCAATAAACGCATTATGTTTCATAAAACATAAAAACATAGTCACTCGCCTGTGAATTGATAATTGAACGTAGTTAAACAAAAAGCGACCATCGACGAAAAACGCATTTTGAGATACAGCCGTTTATAGGGGTTTTCGCTGCTTTTTATGTACAGTTCATAATTGATTTAAATGTTATACTTATATCAAAGGAAACTTCAGAGGCTACAAAATGGAATATTTAAAACTAGAAAACTGATTAGTTTTGTCAATACACTTTTCAGTTAAACACGTAGTCGTTTTCTGCTTTTTGCAACAATTCATAATTTAGTTTTTTGCAGAACGCATCCATAGAAATGGTCTCCTTCAGCTTATTGAGATTTGGACAACAACCGAGAGATATGCAAAGCCAAATCAATGGTGTTATTCTGAAAATTGTAATAACCACATAAAATAAACTTAGAACGACTCAAGGGATTGTTATGCTCTCATGAGTTCTTTCCATAGCGCCCTGCCCCCTGTGTGATGTTACACGAGATCAAAACATGAACGAAATCTTATCAAGAAAAATAATATAATACGCCAAAAATATTTTTGTAAAACTAGACCATTGCTGTGGTCGGAAGAAAAATGGGGACTATTCCATTATAAATAAAATTTGCAGAAGCCAGACCAACTGCGATAGTCGGATTCTGCTTACCACAATTACCTATTTTAGGGATATTTTGCTAGACCATCCCCTAAAATGATTGGCTTTAACACAAAAAATGGGTGATAATGGCAAGTGGTCTTATTGGACAATTTAATATCTTGACCTCAGAATGTGCTTTGAAGAAATGTGTCTTTGGAATACGTAAAGTAAATAAAACCTTATGTCATAGGCATTATAACTCATTTTCTCAAAAAACAGGGTTGTTAGCTTTCTGCTTAACTATGCTCAATTGAGGGCATTCATTCCTATATTTTGATATAATTATATCCTATACCTATATTCCTATATTTGTCCCTGTATTCCTATATTTTCACCATAATTTATTAATTATATTTTATTTAGAAGTTATCGAAGAATACATATTTGTCCCGAATCTAATTATCTAATTAATTATTATTTTCCGAAATATTCTAACAAAAATTCTTGAAAATCTAACCATCGTATGACAAACGTCAAAGTTGCCAAGCTAAAAAAATAGTGACAGGAAACGTTTACCGCTAGATGGAGCTCGCAAAACTTCGTGAAAGCCTCTTTGGATAAAGCATTATGTAGTAAATCAACTAATATATGAACATACATTCAGACTTCTATGTATATGTCACAGGCAGATAGCTTAATCCGCCGTTCAATTAAAAGGCTAGCCTTTGTACTAAACGGTGGCGTTCAATTAACTGCCTGAATGATTATCGTAGCGTCTAATACAACATTTAATGAACAGGCTGGCTGATTGCTTAGGCCATTCATACAATAGGGTGACCATGTGGCAATTCCACCAAACATAGTAGTTTGCAAAACTACAAATGTTTATAAACAGTTTTCATGCTCAACCTTATTTTTAGGCGCAATTTTATGAAACATTATTTGCAAACAATATTTGTTTGCAATCAGAAGAATATTTATAAATTCTACGGAATGGCTGAATAACATTCAGGCCTCTAGTTGAACGGCGCCTAAGGCTATAGGCAAGTAGTTAAATGGTATCAATGCAAATTATTTGACTAGCTGTTTGATTCAATAGCTGAATATCATTTAGGCCGCTAGTTTTTTTTTATTACTTTGAGTGACGGGACGAGCAGGTCGCCCGCCTGATGGTAAGCGTCACGCCTGCCCGTAACAGTCGCAGTGCTATCCAGAACTTTAGTTGCAAAATCTTGCGCGTCACTGCACTGCGCTCGTCACCCTGATACATTGGTTGTTAAGTCTCATTGCCCAGTAATTTCACTGGAAACATTAGTTGGATGGATCGATTAGTAAACAGGCTAGGCAGTTAATCGGACGGCTGATCAAGCTATCTACCTGCGACATATATATTTTGTAGGTACTAGCTGCGCCCCGCAGCATTGCCCGCTTGAAAACTTTTCCATCCTCACACTCTTAGGGACGGAATTTAAAAAAATCCTTTCCTTAGTGCACCTCTAGGATACCTATCTAAGGAATATTTCCCCCACATGAATATCAATCAATATTAATCTCTAGGTCCACCGGTTTAGGCTGTGTGTTGCCTGTCAGTCAGTAGAGGTATATCGCGGTACTGTTTATAGGTATAGATAGATAAGTATCAGTTCTTCATCGTCATCATCATCATTTACAGCCACTACGCTACCCACTGCTGGGTATAGGCTTCCTTTCGCTGTTGTTTTTAAGCTCTTAAGAGCTCCTAAGATCACCTCTTAAGAGTCACATAAGCACTTTCGACTCAAGAGGCCTCGTATATGCCTACATCCGCAATTTCCTTGAGAGAGAAGTTTTGACTCATTTCAAGATGCTTTTCCGGTGACCTTTTTGTGCTGCATATATTTTAAAGGTGCTTCTGGCTTCTTTAAACATTATGAAAAGGTATTCTAGTACCATTGTTTTTAAAAATGTATTAATATCAATTACAAAGAAAAAATAGGCAGGTTGACTTAAACTGATTTAAATTAAGTGTCGTATTTTTATAGAACGCCCGTTGCTTTATATTTTTGTAGGCATTCAATACGTTCGTACCAGTTGTAGCTTCACTTGAAGTATACATTAGAAATGGGATATTTAACATGGATCCTTTTATTTCTGCTCATAAAAACTTATCCATCCACCCGCAGTTACTTTCCGAGATCATGCGGCGCTTGCAACATTGCCAAAATATCGGGAACTCAGTAAAAGTAGTATCCCGTTTCTAATGTTTAGACTTCTAGTGTTTGTGACCATGTTAGATTTAAATCATATAGTTGTAGCTTCTACTGGCGCACTGTACTGTACAGTAGTAGGTAGCCAAATTATTAAGGACTAGCTGTGCCCGCGGCTTTGCACGCGTGTTCATTTCTCGAGGTTAAAAGTACTCTATGTGCTATTCCTGGGCCTGAAATACCAATATACTCGTACCAACATTTAATCAAACGATTTTTTATCGATTGCTCGGCTTCTACACATTATTTTGAGATAGCACCAATTTTTAAGTCAAATCCTAAGCTATCCTTTAGTGAAAATTGTATCAACAAATCAAATATACAATCGATGTAGTAGTTTTTACGTGATGTGCGGTCAAGATACAGACAGATAGATAGACAGACAAAAATGAAAATTAATTAAATTTGTCTTCAAAATCGTATATTTAGTACACTCCGGAAAAAAATACTAAATAATCTAAATAATCTTTATCATCATCATCATCATCAGTCTATACCAGTACACTGTTGGAAGTAGGCCCCTCCTATTGAACGCCACTGAGCCCAATCTTCTGCTCTTCTCATCTAGTCGATCTGTCGCTAGTCGTCTCTCCACCTGGCCGGCGGACGTCCCACACTAGGTACGTTGTGTTTGTGTCTACGGTAACCGGTAATCCTTTATGATAAAGTGCGAAGGTCAGCTTTAGATGAGCCGTACATTCAAACGTTCCTGTACATTTCGGGATTCAAGTTATTTGGACATAAAATTAAGGGTTGAGCTGTCTGTAATTTCTGAACTGAAAACCCGATAACCTAGAAATATTTACATGACAATATAAGTAAGTACCTCCTTTCTAACAAAAAAATATGAATGAAATCGGACTACAAATTAATAACAACTAAGTACACATTTTGACATTTATCCCCTCTCCCAAGAGAACCATGCTAAATATGAGGCTAAAAAGTAACCAAAATCAATAACCTTGTAGTATGAACTAAATTAAACCAAGTTTTATTTGAATTCATTCAGTAGTTTCGGCGTGATGCGCGGTCAAGATACAGACAGATAGATAGAAAGACAAAAATGAAAAATAAATAAATTTGTCTTCAAAATCGAATATTAAAAAAAATACATTATTTCATGCTTAACATAACTTTGGAACCGTATCCTGCAAGGGTTCCCCTTTATTTTTTCGGGATAATCAGTATTTTGAATTTTAACCCATCATATAAACTACGACTGTGCGAAGTTGCATCAAAATCCGTCCAGTTGTTTCAGAGTGACAAGTGTTTTTTTAAATAACTTTCAATCCCTATCCTGCGGGAACCTTTTAATTTTTCGGGATGAAAAGTATCCTATGTCCTACCTCGTAGTATGAACTCATATAATACCAATTTTCATTTAAATTCATTCAGTAGTTTTGGCATGATGCCTAGCCAAGATACAGACAGACAGACAGACATAGATACAGATCGACAGACAGAAAACAAAAAAGTTTGGCTTCAGTATCGAATACAGAGTATCCTCCAATAAAAAAACTAAATATCTTCAATGTAGAGTATTGGATCTGTTACAGTTTTATAATATGTATAGATATAGATATTAGACATAATCTTGTATCATGTAGTTTTACTGTGTTTTTACCTGGAAATTATCGCTAAAAACATCTGTTTGTAACATTCTGCCGCTTGGACACGAAGGAAACACAAAGAAACGGACAACATTTCATTTTTATGTATCAGGGTTTATTTTTGTAGGTACCTACTACTTAAAAAAAATAATGAACATAACTGAATGCCGGGGATAACAGCTGTTATGTTACCTCAAATTGTGATTGTCATGTCCAAACATAAATACCTACATAGATACATACATACATACATAGATACATACATACATACATAGATACATACAAGTGAAGTACTGCATTGTCATCGGAACTGAATAAAGCTAAATAATGCTTTAAAATAAAAGTCATGTCTGTCCTGTTAAAAACGAACTTCGGCCAATAAATTATATATTTTTGGAATGTTGAGTACATTCAAGGCCTTCAATTTGATATCCATACTAAAAAATCGTAGTTTTTTTTTCACATTTGAAAATGGAGTCGTGGTCGCCAAAATGTACTTGTTTTTTTCAAAATAAAAAGTATTACTCGGGATGATGTAAGGATTCTAACAATACCCCATACATCCGAATCTGTTAAGGCATTTAAAAGTATAATAAAGTAATAGAAAACTCACATGCATACATACATACATACATACATACATACAACATCCCTAAAAACATTACGTACTCCTTTTTTGGGCAGTCGTTTTTTCATTTCAGTGATTCAACACAGCATGTACTCCACGAACAGCTGACCAGTCATTATGACGTCAGAATGGACGGTCACTCAAAATATTTAGTTTATTATAAAAACGTCTCATGGTAAGCAGCAAATATAGGCCACTTTTTCAACGTTAAATACAACTAGTGACCGTCCATTCTGACGGTCACGTACAAAAAGAACCCAGGAAATGCAAAAGCTATAAAAAGCAGAGATATATTATAAACTCGCTGTATCCGCGGCTTTGCCCGCGTGTCCTTTCATTCAAAAGTAGCCCATACCTATTACATTTCTTTAAAATTCGTTCAGCCTTCAAATAGTTTTTATCGACTGCTCGGCATCTAATCATCGGATTTAGATTCCAAGTTTTTAAGTCGAACCCTTAGCTACCAATAACTACATCGCAATCAGTCCAGTAGTTTTAATGTGATGCACGAACAAACATACAGACAAACAGATAAACAGACAGACACGATTTAAAAAAATGTTATATTCTTGTTCAGTAGCTTATTTCAAGTACCCTAGAGATGTTTTTTAATTATCTTACTTTTTCTTGCTTATTGCTTTATTATAAGAATAAATAAAATAAAATAAAAGGTCAAAGTTTATCAGCACTTGGCTGAAAAAAAGTAAAATCTAGACGATAAATACGTGTACTAGCTGCGCCCCGCGGATTTACCCGCGTGGATGATGATGATGATGATTAGCCTGTGTTAATCTATATGTATAATAAAGCAATACGAACGAAAAAGTCTGTACAAAGAAAATTATTAAAAATATTGTCTACATACTTAAAGTAAGCTTAAACATAACAATATAACATGTTTTTAAATCTTGTCTGTGTGTTTGTCTGTATGTTTGTATGTATGTATGTTTGTATTTATGTTTGTATGTAGCTGATTTTCTTTAATCCACCATAACTTTTAAATGCATGAACAGATTTAGACGTATGGGGTATCGTTAGAATCCTTCCATGCCTATATAATTTATTGCCGTTAATTTTTGACAGGCCAGGCGTGTTTTATTTAACTTTTAAGCTAGTTATTTTATATTGTACGACGAGTAAGCAATGATGTTATATATAAACTTGCTAAAATGCTAAAAGTAAGAAAAATGCCGCGGAGTGAGCGTTACCAGTGTGATTCCGGGACGAGTTACTTGAAGTGAGATAGTGTCATGTTCTTCCGAGCATTTGCTCTGAAATGCTGCGTTATTTTTAGCCACGTGTGTCCGCCCTTTCTCACCCCATGGATGCTGTGGGGAACGGGAATTCAAGAAATGGACAGAAGCATGCACCTGTGTATTATGACCAACTACTGCGATCGCCTGCCGCCTGCCAAACGAGGTAATATTCTTTTTTTATAACATTGTGTAACGAGACGGGCAGGTTGCTCGCCTGAATGGTAAGCGTCACGCCTGCCCATAGCAGTTGCAGTGTCACCCAGAAGCTTGGTTGTAAAATCTTGCGTGACACTGCACTGCAATACGCTCGTCACCCTGAGACATTGGTTGTTAAGTCTCATTGCCCAGTTATTTCGCTGGAAACATTGCCCTTCACATCGAAACACAGAACACTACTGCTTGGAGGTTGAATATCTGACAAAGGTATGGTACTTCCCCAAGCGGCCTCTTGCGTAACACGCCTACCATTACAAAATGAGAGAAGGAGGTTATGGAAAACCTCCCTATTATGGGGAGGCTCTAGTTCAACAGTGGATGACTTCGGGCTGATGATGTTAAACCTCTCTATTATGGGGAGGCTCTAGTTCAACAGTGGACGACTTCGGGCTGATGATGTTAAACCTCTCTATTATGGGGAGGCTCCAGTTCAACAATGGACGACTTCGGGCTGATGCTGTTAAACCTGCCTATTATGGGTGTCGCGAGGCGGTCCCCGGGTTTGGGTTGCTCCCACTATTCCAGGACACAAACCTCTTTGACACAGAATTACAGGAACTTCCTTCCGCTTGATACTAGCACACGGCGGGAGCAGACTCGGCAGGCCAGAGTCTGATATCAAGCAAGCCGCGCGAAGCCGTTCATCGAGTGCAACGCGATCGGGCGCTGCAACTCAACGATGTTCCTCAAACCAGAGCAGCAGACTTTCAGATTTTTTATATTAATGTTAGCGAAGGAAGGACGAAAGATATATTTTGCAAATTAAATCAATGAAAGCACTAAAGTGGAATATTATTCTATTTTTTACCAAAAATCAATATGAATGACAGGATATTTGTATTTGGAATGGATAATGAAAATCAAAATGAAAAGAAATGGATTATGAAAAGAGTATTGTTATGAAAGAGGTTTGGACCTCGTCACAATACCCCGCCTCCCCGGAGAAAAAAAATTTTTTTTTTTGATAGTAAAAAAAAAAAATTTTTTTTTAAGGTTTATTTAAAAAAAAAAAAAAATTATATGCTAAGAACAAAAGAAAAAAATAATAGTAGAAGTTAATAATAAAAATATATATATAATATGGGTAATAAAATTAAAATAGTAAAATAATTAATTAAAATAATGGAAATGCTAAAAAATGCTATCTTTTCAATTTTTATGTGAAAATGTTTATTAACAATGTCAATATACAATTGATTGGATTCCTAGATGCATTCATATTCATAAATCACACATTCATTCATCATCATTCATAGTCTTATTCCCATTCCTTGGAAATAAAACTCATAAGAAAGAGGAACCTTATATATCAATAAAGTCACTCGTGGAACCAATACAGTATAGTGTAGGCTTATTTATACAGTCACTAGCCGCTGATCAGAATGATTATGTGAGTGTATGTGTGTATGTGTATGTGTGGTGAATGTGTGGTGTGTGATGTGTAAATGTATGTATGTGTATATTTATTTACAATTATTTTGCCAAAATGGCTAAACGTACCTTAGGGTACGACGTGCCTGTAGCACATGAATGTACATAGTAAACGTTGTGTTAGAACGTTAAAATAATATAAGTAAGGTAGGTAGGTAATAGCATATTAACTATAAAATAATACAGGTTTTGTGACCTAGGCTTGGTTTATAGAGTAATCACATTTGCCGCTCTTTTCAGTGTTGGAAGTTTTGTAGGTGTAGTAAATAATAATATATGGTACTGGTTTCGCTTTATACTGAACATTATGATTGTAAATAAAATAAATAAAAAGTACATAGCTAACAAGTAGGCTATTAACTACTGTTAGTACCAAAGCATTAAAGTATGTAGTAAGTACCATAGCACTGAATAGCAATACGTAGGGACTTGAAGTCAATATTCCTAATGAATTCGACAAGTTAATGAAGTGAATAAAAAAAAATAGGCTAAAAATGTGGACATTACTCCGTAAAGGGAAATTATATTAAAATTACATTATTTACAACTTAAATATTTTTTTTTTTTTTTTTGTAAGTAGGGAACCTACAATGGTCGTAAGTAGATATTTAAATATATGGTAAGGTACAGGAATATGAAAGCAACGTAACTTTCATAGTACATAATTATAATAAAGTATGTAAGTAGAGAAGTGATGGTTAAGGTTAAGACGTACGTGGTATAGGTTTAATGTCTTTGACATGCCAACGGCCTAAGGGATTACCAGATAAATCACTGAGGTCGTAAATTAGTGGTGAAATTTTAGCTGCTATGATGCATTTTACAAATTTAGGAGCTAATTTAGCTGAAAAATACTTGCCTGCTGAACTTATGGGATAATTACGTTTCCATATAATGTCACCTTGGTTAAATGCAAGGTGTTGATGATGTTTATTATAATATTTTGCGTTAGTTTCATGAGCGCGAAATAAACGTGCTTGAACTTCAGCAAATAAAGGGCTTAACTGACCTATGTTGTCAGCGTACTCATCGCGTGGAGCAAAAATCAATTCTTCACTTAGATCCAAAGCATTATATACAGAACCACATGTTACAAGTTCGCGACCAAATACTAAGAAAGCTGGTGTGAATTTAGTAGTTTCATTAACAGCTGAATTTATGGCAAATTGGATTTGATTTAAATATAAATCCCAAGTACGATGGTCATTATCAACAAAAGAAGCAACTGCTGTTATAATTGTTTTGTTGTAACGTTCAACAGTATTGACTTGCGGACAGTAACGGCGGGTGTAATGAATTTTTGGTATGTTGTAATATTGAAATAAATCCTGGAGTTCATGACTAATTAGTTGAGGGCCATTATCTAGGATTATGGTCTCTGGAATACCATAAACCATAAAAACTAAGTTCTCAAGTATATGTTTGATTACAGAAGAGGTAGCTCGCTTCATGGGGAATATAAGACAATATTTGGAAAAACAACATGTGACTACAAAAATAAATCTATTAAGTTTATGTGTCATTGGAAGTGGACCAACAATATCAATAGATATGCATTGGAAAGGACGAGAACAGTTCTTGGGTTTACCCATCAGACCAATGGTATTTTGATTCTGATGTTTATAAGCGAGGCATGTTTCACATTTAGAAATATGGCTGGCAATGTCTTTGTACATTCCTGGCCAGAAGTATTTTTCTTTAATACGATGGTATGTTTTGAAAGTGCCAAAATGAGCTGCTGTTGGTAACGAATGGTTTTCGTCGATAATAGCTGTACGAAATTCAGATGGGATTACTTCTTTCCAACTTAATTCTGAGTTTATGAGGGTATTAGAACGGGTGTACCTGTAGAGTTTATTGTGTCGTATCATATAATCAGGAGTTGATGTGGGATTTGTGCTACACTTGGAGTATACAGAAGTGTACCACGAATCAGAAGTCTGTATTGGATCATAATTAATCACATTAATTGGTTTAATACGAGATAATGTATCTGGGACCAAATGTTCCTTGCCACGTTTATATTTAATGTCAAAATTAAACATTGATAAGCGTATGCTCCAACGGGCAAGTCTACCTGTAGGATTATCTAAGTGTAAGAACCATTGAAGTGCAGAATGATCGGTATAGATAGTAAACTTTTGACCATTGTCTAGATAGCAACGCCAATACTCTAATGCTGTTATAACGCTTAAGAGTTCACGTTCAGTGATAGAATAGTTTCTTTGGGGACCTGTAAGTAATTTGCTCATGTAAGCTATGGGTTTTTCAACTCCATCGAAGTCTTGGGTAAGCATTGCTCCAAGTCCAAAAGCGGATGCGTCGCAATGAACAGCAAAGGGTTTAGAAAAGTCAGGGCAAGTTAGAATAGGAGTTGATATTAAAGCTTGTTTGATTTTATTAAAAGCTTTATCAGCTTCAGAAGTCCACTTGAAAGCGGGAGCTTTCTTACTGGTAGACGTAAGTTTAGTGAGGGGAGCAGCTAATGTGCTAAGATTGGGTACAAAGCGTCTATACCAACTAGCTGTACCGAGAAACTTTTTCACCTCGCGAGCAGACCTGGGTGCTGGTATTTCTAAGATTGCTTTGACTTTATCAGGGTCTGTGTGGAGACCTTGATCATCAATTACGTAGCCTAGGTATTTAAGTTCATTTCGGAAAAATGCACATTTTGGAAAATTTACTGTTATACCTGCTTTTGAAAGTTTTGCATGTAATTTGTTAAGCAAACGTACGTGTTCCTCGTACGTTTTTGTGGCTATTATTATATCATCCAAATAATAAAAAAGAGAGTCGTTATTAGACTCATCAGAAAGAAGATTATCAATGAATCTTTGTTGCGTAGCTGGTGCGTTAGTAAGACCAAAAGGCATAACCTTAAATTGAAAAGATCCACGACCTGGAACGTGAAAAGCAGTCTTAGGTCTGTCTTCTAAACGTAAAGGCACTTCCCAAAAAGCTTTAGCAATGTCAATTGAACTCAGATATTTAGAATCTTTAAGGTTATCTATGATGTCTGATATGAATGGTAATTTATAAGCATCTTTTCTAGTTATGTCGTTAAGCTTACGACTGTCGACGCAAAATCTCCAAGTACCATCTTTCTTAGGGGTAATAATTACAGGATTTAGCCATGGGCTTTCACAAGGCTCTATAACATCAAGTTCTAGCATTTTATCAACTTCTGCTCGAAGAGCTTTCTGTTTTTCAGGTGATAATCGATAGCAACGTTGACGAATAGGTGGATGGTCACCTGTATCAATACAGTGTTCAATAAGGTTTGTTCTTCCTAAAGGAAGTACGTCAGTAGAAATATTACGAAATTGTTCTACGACTGCATTAGCAAGAATCAATTGTGTATCTGTAAGTCTGTCATAAGAATGTAAGTAAGTATCATTATTATTGATGATAAACATGGGAGTATCTGAACTCTTGAGCATACTGACCGTATTAAGTATGTCTGGAGCCAGCTTAAAAGTTTTCCAGAAGTCGATACCTAATATGAAAGGTTGAGTAACAGCGGGTATTACATGGGCAGTAATTATAGCAAACTTATTTTTAAATAAAGTTGGAAGCTTAATAGTACCAATTGAATTGATTGTTTGACCATTAGCAACAGAACCTTTGATAATTTGGTCACGTTGTAGTTCCAAACCATGTTCAAGTAATAATTTATGTGAGTTATTACCTAAAATTGTAATGGCACTGCCACTATCCAGCAAACCGTTAAGGGTTAAATTCCCAACATTTACTCTAAGGTATGGACGTTCAGTGTCCGATGTATTATCAAAGAGGAGCGTAGAAACGTTGTATGTTTTGAAAAATATTGAAATAGTTTTAAGCCAATTGTTCCAATCATTTTGATCAAAGTTATTGTTAGTATTACAATTTTGTGTTTCTAGTTCCTCTCTAATTAGTTTTTTGAATTTTTTGTACATACAGGGCAATTGGTAAAAATTACGTCTTTTTTACCGCAACGAAAACAAACTTTATGTCTGTAGGGACATTGACATAAAGCATGACTGTCGTTTCGACAGCGAGGGCAAAATATAGGTAGTGCAGTTTTCTTAGAATCTGCAGCAATTGAATGTACAGGGTAAGGTTGAGGGTAAGGGTGTGTTTGCACAAGTGGTTGTTGTAAGGTATTGTACGGATAATGTGGTATGTTAGGTGTAGCAGTGACTTTGTGTTGGGTATTAGAAGTCGAAGGCTTCGCTAAGTCTTGTAATGTAGAAGGAGTATCAGAGTTGGAAATTTCAATGCAACTTTCGTACCATTTGCACGATTTTAATAATGTTGCGACCGAGTCGAGATCGTTTGGAGATAACCTTTGACCGAATTCGGGTCGCAAGTTACGCCTAAGAATATCAATCTTAGCTTTTTCTGAAATAGGCTCACGTAATTTTGCAAATAATGATTCTAATTCGGTAAAATAACAAATCACACGCTCATTTGATTTTTGTTTGCGAGCATCTATGATTTTACGCAGTTTATAGTCGTAGTCTGTAATTTCAAATTCATTTAGTAATGTAATTTTAAAAGATTCCCAATCCGGGATTGTTTGTTTGTGAGCTCGAAACCAATCTAAAGGAGTTCCTTTCAGAATATCGTATATATGATTGTATAGTTCAGTATGTGAAATATTTCGAGCAACTGCGAATTCCTCTACTTTTTCAAGAAAATCTTTTGGACAACTATCCCCCTTGTAAATAAACCGTTTAATTTCGTGACTTGATCTGTTGATCGAAATATTTTGTAGCTTTTGTGTCAGTAGGTCAAAATATGGTAATTGAGTTTGTTGTTCTGGAAAATGATCGTGTATAGAAGAATTTTCTGTAGAAGAGCAGCTAGGATTTTCTAATGTTTCGAAACGTTTTTGTAAATCGAAGAAATTCTCTGAAACATTTTTAAATGTTTCTAGTTGTACTGTCGTAAGTTCGGTGGTAATATCCATGTTATTTAATCTATTTTTAATGTGCAGAATATAGGACGCATTCTTCTCCTTTCGTACCGGGTAAGCTATTAAACGTGCAGAAATAATGGTTAGACATTTTTGAATTTCGATTATATCCTGTTCAAATGTATACGGACTTTGAAAATCTTGTGTATTCGAGCTGTCAAGTAAGGTCGATAACCTTGAACGTAAATTTTCTGCAGTATCTGTTGTATGAACTTCAGCATTTCTACATTTTAATTCATATATCAATTCTGGTTTATTTAGATGCGCAGGGTCCATTTTTATTTAATATGAGACCAGCAAATAAAACTAAGTGTTTACTTAGTAGGTAACGTGCGTTTAGTGCGTTTAGTGCGTTAGTAACGCTTTAAAAATATATAAAAAAATAGCGTTAATGTAACTACGCGTTTAAAGTTTAGAGTAATTCGGAACTAGGTAGGCCGATAGTGAAATTTGGAATAAAGTACGTATTAATGAAAATGTCTTACTTACATGAATGACTGGAATGCAAATATAAAATACACTTGAGTATAAAAAACTGTTCTGAGTTTGCCAAATATTTCCAATCCAAATTTAAATCAATATGGCCTAGTGCCTTTTAGAATTTTGTGGGGCGACTTAAAATTTGAACACTGATTAAAAAAACACGGAGAAATTAGGAACTTGTAGGCAGGTAGAGCAGGCTGGGTACGGACACGTTGAGGGCGCCAGTGTCGCGAGGCGGTCCCCGGGTTTGGGTTGCTCCCACTATTCCAGGACACAAACCTCTTTGACACAGAATTACAGGAACTTCCTTCCGCTTGATACTAGCACACGGCGGGAGCAGACTCGGCAGGCCAGAGTCTGATATCAAGCAAGCCGCGCGAAGCCGTTCATCGAGTGCAACGCGATCGGGCGCTGCAACTCAACGATGTTCCTCAAACCAGAGCAGCAGACTTTCAGATTTTTTATATTAATGTTAGCGAAGGAAGGACGAAAGATATATTTTGCAAATTAAATCAATGAAAGCACTAAAGTGGAATATTATTCTATTTTTTACCAAAAATCAATATGAATGACAGGATATTTGTATTTGGAATGGATAATGAAAATCAAAATGAAAAGAAATGGATTATGAAAAGAGTATTGTTATGAAAGAGGTTTGGACCTCGTCACATGGGGAGGCTCCAGTTCAACAGTGGATGGCTTCGGGCTGATGATGTTAAACCTCCCTATTATGGGGAGGCTCCAGTTCAACAATGGACAACTTCGGGCCGATGATGTTATGTGATTATGTGAGCATTTGCTCGTTCAAACGTTTTTCAAAATATGACATCATAACAGTTCAAATTTTAGTAGGTAAGTACCTACTACTTGTAATGTTCATTGTAAATAATAATATTCTGCCACCGAAATAGGTTCCTTCAACATGTAACCCATAACACGCCCAGCAGCAAAAGCGATAGCGAAATAAAGGTGAATTTTGATTAGACTCCAATATTACAGAACACGACCCGATCAAAACCATTAGGGATCGTGTAAATCCCTTAATGGAGTAAGATTATCTTTGGATATGCATAATCTGACCTTTAATGGTTCGTAGAACATAATTAATAATTTTGGGAAAGCAAAACAAATATATACCGAGAATCGAACCCGAGCCTCCTGAGTCTGAACTGAGTGAAATTGTGCTCAATACCTACAAGGGGACGCTGGACATCCAACTCAAGCAAAAAGGTTTCTTTAGAGCCGATCTATATACCTATGAATCTAATGGCTTTGCCATACAGACGGACAGACGGACGGATGGACATGGCGAAGGAGATATGGGTTCTCCTTCTTTGACTTCGGAATCCTTAAACTGGGCACAATTCAAATAGTGTTAACTTTTTGTGTTGAAATTATAATTACCGGTCCATAGAAGGATCGAGAACTTCTTAGGTAGGTACATAAGTTAAAATTGATCCTAAATACCTAACCATCATAAAAATATTTTTATAACATAAAAATTAAGCCGTAAAATTGTGTCCGCAAACAAAATGCCATTTTATGGTCTTCATAAAATATTTTTATGACCAACACATTTTTGGTACACCAGCGAAAGTGTATAAGACATTAATTTTATATATTTTCAGTGTATAAACAGTAAAATATTGATGGGCGAGTTCCATTTTATTTTATTTATAGGCGTTTTTGGAAAATGTAATATAGAATCAACGCTGTTACATTGAGCCTCACATTAAGTCCTCTAAGAATAATAATAGCTATTTTAAACATTTTTGTGTTATCCTTTACATGTGCTTGCTGATGCTTTCATTACATGTTTGTACACATGTATGGACACTGACTCCCACCGTCACTTTTTGAGACACAGAGTAGGTAAGGCTGGCATCTTATGACGTCACCATTCCTGTAGCTATTTGAAAACAACAAGCGTGCATGCTAAATTGCACATAAATGCCGCGCATTAGAGTTGATAGTATTTTGATAACAAAATTACGCACACGACAAAATTTACTATAATACGTGGCATATAAGTGCAATTTAGCATGCACGCTTGTTGGTTTGGAATAGCTACAGGAATTAGCTGGTACAGGAATCTCTGTAGTGTGAACCTCTCAGATGTACTCTATATTATTGTGACCTATGTATGTACGTACGGCACAAAATAAATAATAGTACGTACGTACGGGCACGGAGTACTATTATTTATTCTGCGGCACGGGTGTACGAGTTACATGATATTGAATAAATCTACATCTACACTAATATTATAAAGAGGAAATATTTGATTGTTTGTTTGTTTGTTTGTAATGGATAAACTCAAAAAATACAGACCCCATTTCAAAAATTCTTTCACAGGACTTTATTTAAAAAAAATAGAGTTCCTTTCGAAAATTGCAATAATAAAACCCGAGGTTTTAAATTTAGCAAAAAAACTCGTTTACTTTGTATCACAAACCAAAGAGTGTATAAATACTACGTAAGATCACAAACTAAGAAGGTGATACGGGTCTTTGTATATGGAACGTTGCCATAGAAACGAAATCACAGAAGATCTGATAATCTTTGACGTAGTAAATGCTCTATGCTAGTATAATACACGAAATAGTGACCGTAATTCAACCTCCTTGCGTTAAACAGAATAATACTATAGACGAAATGGTACGTGAGTATAAACATTTTGTGTGAGAAATTGTTGATGTTTTATTTGTGGAAATAAAGTACCTACTAATTTTATATTTCTATATATCTACCCGTGAGAAGCCGGGGCGGGTCGCTAGTACTTAATAATGCAGATTGTGAGTGTGGGAAACGTTTTGAAAATGTTATATTTCAACTAAAACCCAAAATCATCTTAAAAAATTCCGGTGGTGGTGAGTGGTGACGGGAGGTGGGGGTGGTGAAGGGCTACCCACTAGTACCCTTCCCCTTTCGCGGAGACGCTCAGTTTATGAGATATTTCAGTTTTAATAAAATTATTTAATTCGTAGAATGTGTTTTTTCCACTGCTTTCGCCAGACAGTAAATTGAAGATGATATGTATGGCCCCAAAGACTGGGGTAGGTTAGGTTAGAATATGACTACAAATCGCGCGAGCCGACGCAGCGCCGGCAAGCTAATTTACGGCTATGCCAAAGTTAATTTACGGCTGCTTTTTAATAACCTGTAACGGTTGTTTGGTCACCTAAAACATAGAAACAATAAACATAGACTATATTATTTTGAAAACATTCAATACGGCTACATTTTCAAATTTAAAAAACTTCTTACACAATATGGGTATCAAATTGAAGGCCCTATAATTTATTGGCAAAACCTCATTTTCGGCAGAGCAGGCGTGTTTTTTTAGCTTTTAAGCCACTTTTTCATAAATGGGAAGCAACCTATAAATAATATGAATATCTCGCGATTTTGGCCAACACTCTTTGAGATATACATCTGAAGTAACGAAGTAACTGTGACAGTTCGTAGGGAGAACGTGGGGAAAGGGTGAAGGGAAAAGTGAGGAAAGGCGGGGGAAAAGGTAGAGGAAGGTAAGGAAATAGGCAGAGGAAGGTAAGGAAATAGAGGGGGAAAGTGAGGAAAAGGTGGGGGCAGTAAGGGAAAAGTGGGGGAAGAGTGAGAGAAGGTGAGGGAAGGTGGGGAATAAAGTGACAGTTGATGAGGGAAGGCGGAGAAGAAAGTGACAGGTGTCAAAGTGACAGTTGGTGAGGGAAGGAGGGGAAGGAAGTGACAGGTGTCAAAGTGACAGTTGGTGGGGAAAGAGCGGAAACGAAATAATTTCTAAGTCAGATTCCTTCTTTATAGTGTGAAGTCAGATGACAGCTGTCAAACTTAAAACAGCTATTACTCGGAAACTATTGATAAGATCGCTCGTCATGGCGCTCTTTGGGGGAGGCCTATGTTCAGTAGTGGACTTCTAAAGGCTGAAATGATGATGATGATGATGATGATTTACGATTTCTATGCCAACCTGCCCCCGTATGCAAATATTTTGTACCTAATGACTTGTAATTAATAGTTATGACTATGAATAACCTGCACTGCACCGTGATCGTTACCGTTACCGTTTAGGTGTGGCCATACTACCTTTCGATGTGGCCATACTTGGAAATGTGGTAAGATGTGGGGAAGTTTTGGGGAAGCGATGGACGGTGGGTCAAGTTAGGGGAGGGTAGGGGGAAGGGGTTTTCCCTACCATCCCATCCCTCTTTTTCCCACTCTGCCAAACCTTCATCCCCCATTACTTTCCCATATTTTTTTCTAATAATGGCAACACCGAAAGGTAATTGACAACGTTGCAGTGCAGGTTAGTCATAGTCATAACTATTAATTGTACAAAATATTATTATAATAATAAGTATTATTAAGTTAATTATAAAAAAACTTAGTACGTGTATCACGTACGTATTATAATTGCAAATCAAATTATGTTACAATATTGAATAACTATATATATAAACTGATTACTTATGTCATAATTTTGTTTACCTACAAAATATGTTAGGTATATAAACTCTTGATATGAGTAATTTTTTTTTATTTTGATTTGAAAGTGATTGTACTGAATGATTCACAATTTCAGCTGGTAACTTATTATAAACCTCAGGACCCTTCGCGTGGATTGTCTTAGAAGTTTTCGTTAAACGACGTGGCACGCCAGCAAGCTTGTTTTTATTGCGAGCTTTATAATTTATTATTTTCTCCCAGTCTGTTATATGAGTTCAAATTTTCCCAGTATGTAACGCAACTTGTAATATAAGAAGACAGGGATCACGCTCTTGAGGAGACTTCAGAGGGTGATGGCTGTCGGGGTCATCCGTGGATATCGCACCGTCTTCTACCAGGCGGCGTGCTTGTTGGCGGGTTCCCCACAATGGATGGCAGAGGTTTACGCCAACATGTATGATTGGCGTATGAACCTTAGCCTCCGGGGAGAAACTCCTCCGCCAAGGGCGATAGAAGTGTGGAGGTTCCACGCTCGACGGTCCTTACTGGGGAAGTGGCAGGAGAAGCTGGCCCAACCCAGGGCTAGCGCAAAGACAGTCGAGGCGGTCCGGCCAGTATTAAGGGACTGATTGGGCAGGGCTCCGGCTAGTGCAGGTGCTGACGGGGCATGGATGCTTTGGAAAGTACTTGTACCAAATACCCGATAGGGAACCGAACCCAAGGTGTTACCACTGCAGCTGTGACGAGGACACGGCGCAGCATACGCTGGAGGAGTGCCCAGCTTGGGTCAGCGAGCGCCGCGATCTTGTCGCTGCGGTGGGGGACGACCTCTCGCTTCCAGCCTTGTTAAAAACCATGGTCGGAAGTAAGAGATCGTAGAATGCTGGTTCCGCCTTCTGCGAGGACGTGATGACGCAGAAGGAAGCTGCGGAGAGGGAGAGGGAAATATTTTCCGAGCTCCCTTTTCACAGAAGGAGAACTGGGCGTCGGAGGAGGCCTCTCCGCGCCCTCCTCCGACCCCCATAACAAAGGCTTGGGTGGCGGAACCTGCGGTCATCCGCTGCCCACTAGATCCTTGAGGTGGCGCGCGCGGTGTTTCCGCGCGCCTCTCAAAGGACGGAGAGAGAGTGAAGAAACTCCCTCTTCACTCCAACGGGCTGGGGTCCTCCTTTTGAGGACCAACGTCGTCGGGGCCGCGGAAGAGTGCACAAGCGTCCCCACAGTCCCGACATTAGGCGTCTCGGAGAAACACCGTGGGGTTTTTTAGTCGGTAGTGGCAACAATTGTTGCCGAGTTTAAAGACACTTTCCCTACGTCACAAAAAAAATACAAAAGGGTTAGGTTAGGTTAATTCAAAAAAATTAGGTCTTGCAGACTCATCCTGTGCAATGCGTACAATCACACTCACGGCCCGTTTTTGTATGCAGCGTGCTCGTCCCCACAGCTCGCGCCCGTACTTGTGCAGTGGTTGCACGATTGCAAAGTAGCAAGAGCGGACCTCTTCCCTCGGCAGAGTCGAAGCAATCTACTCAGCGCAAAACAAGCACTGCCCAGCTTCCCACACAAATGGTTTATATAAGATTCCTACGTCATTGCGGGTCTAGGTGAAAACAAGGAAGGGAGCGGACTGTACTTGCTCTACAATCTCGCCCTTTAGGTCTACTACCACTTGACGCCCTATAGACCTGAAAGATTAAAAATCATAAATTGCATCTTTGTTAAGTTGAGTTGCGACGTCATCCGCGTACATAAACACCTCTTCTTCTGTCATGGCTCTCAGTAAGTCATTAAGTAGCAGGCCAAATTTGAGAGTGACGATCCTTGGGAACTCTTTTTTCACTAGTCATTCCTTTCGATCGCACTTTTTCCTGGTTTGCACGTATATACTCGTATTGTGTTCTGTTACGCATAAAACTGACTATCAGATTGAGTGCTGGACCCATTATGCCGTAATTCGTGAGCTTCAAGGCTAGCGTATTGTGGTCCACAACATCAAAAGCCTTAGATAGGTCACAAAACACTACAGTTACCTCCTGTTTTTGTTCTCTCGCTTGCAGGACTTCTCTTGCCAGAATTGTTGTGGATCGCCCCTCACGATAAGCGAACTTACGATATGACAACGCTTCAGTAGACTTTAGGAAGTCAGTTAAACGCAAGGCAGTTTTAATATTTTTTGCTATTGCTGGGATTATTGCTATAGATCGTTAACAGTTTGGATCTTCTTTTTTGCCATTGCCTTAATATAAAGGACATATTCGGACCTTCTTTAGAGTTTTTGGATAATTAAGTTCCCAATCGTATGCACTTGTTGAATAAGACTGCAAGGGGTTCCGCTATGGGAATTAAGATGATGCTCATAATTTCTGTAGATATATTATAAATATCTTTAGTTGGTTTATTAGCTACTCTGTTATTTATTATTTTATATATTTCACACAATGTGAAACAATTCCGTAGTAATGGGCAATCACAGAATGAGTAAGCTCTGTGTAAAATAGTGGCAACCATTTGGATGTTAGGTTTAGGGGCACCACATTGTTTAGCAGCAGAAATGAATTGGCGGTTCAGTAAATTTACTAAGTCAACCTTTGACCTGCTGTGTATAGGATCTTATATCACGTCAGTAAAATCAACTTTTGAGACTTTTTTTTTATTGTCTCAATATTTACGATTTGCCACACTGTCTTAATAATTGTCTTGCTATTTAAAATCATATTTTTAAAATAGGATGTTTTTCTTTCTGCAACATATCATTTTATACATTGCATTTAAATTGTCCATTTTATTCTGAAGTAAACTATATTAAAATATTTATATTTTTATTAATTATGGTCAATTATAAGAGATTTTAAATTAATAGTGTCATGTGTTACTCAAAAGTTTTTCTTTGGGAAGTTAAAACATTTCTTAATAGGAAAACATATTTCCAGATTGTTCTTTATTATATTCGTTATTGAAACTACCAATTCATTGGCCGCACACGTTTGCAAATATATTTGGGGCCAGTCAACGCTCTCCAATGCAAGAACAAACGCCGATCGCGCAGCTGCTGTAAACTTGCGTGTGAGACGACCTGCAGGGCCAGGCTGGCCAGGCACTACGAACGATCGCCGCGAACTCCAAATTGATCACTAATGTTGGTCCGGACTGCAGATGTTGTTATCCTACATTGATGTATAGACTGTCAAATGAGATAGCTGATGTTTTCGTTTCACGAGTGACAAAATTAACTTCATTAATGAAACCATAAATGATTAACAAATCAGTCAACTTTTTAAGCTCCGCGCTTGGGACCAAAGTATTTATATTTATGTCACCGACTATAATGCATTTCTAATTAATTTGATCTAATTTATCCAGTAGCTTGCTAAAAATCAGTATAAAATCGCTTACTTTTTCAAATTACTCCTGTATATACAAATAATAATTGTTTTATGGTCAATTAGTTCTATCGCAGAAATTTCACAGTATTTTTTGCATCTTAAGTGGCATAATTCATTTATTCATTTCTAACGCTTTAAGTTTCGACTTAAAAAATATACTAAAGCCATCGTGCACACCAGTAAAGCGGCAGAAGTGAGAAGTAAGTGCTATTATATTTATCTTACTGTGAATTTCTTGGTTTTAGAATTGAGTGACTGAATATTTTGATTCACAATTACTAAACTCATAGTTTTATTTACGTCGCTAGTCGGTACACTAAACTGGTTAGACGAGGCTACAAGCGCTGGCGCCGGGTGGGGCGTGGGGTCCAGACCTGCGCCTGCGTCCTTGAGAGCAGCTCTCTCCAACAGTTACAGAGACGCCGTTGGTGGACGAGCACACCGCCCGTCCGTCTGATCTCCACTTGCTGCGGCCAGTTGTCAACGCACGTGAAAAAGACAAATTTGCTTGTCGGAACGGTAATCGCGAACGATGCGTAATGATTAAGTTTCAGTTTTAACTTCTCCACGTGATAATCCGTTGACGCATTTCTCTTCTTCATGAATCCTAGAAGAGATTCAATCGTAGTTTCCGTCTTTAGAACACAAATGTTAATACGTTAGGATTTATAGCTGAACATGGCCCCTTAACTTTTATTCGGCAGCCATCTTTAAATCTTTTTCAATTATTGAATTTTATTATGATTGTACGTCATATCCGTTGCTCTGTCACAACCATTTCCGTTACATTTCCACTTTTAGTCACGGTACCCCATATGCAAGCAATTTTTAAGATATTTCACGTCATAAACCAAGACACCTCCTTGACACGAAACGTCATTTTATTTTAAAAGTTCAATAAAATTAATTGTAGAAAATTAGGTCGATCCAATCAAAAAGAGTTTGATAAAAAAAGTATTATTATCTTAACCTAACACTTCACCATCCTGACCTCACATTTCCTCATGCTCGCGATTAGGACAGTTTCAGTAGCCTAACTTTTGGCTTTGTGACTCAATTAGATAAACATCACACCAAAAATCAACTAAAATAAAAATAAATATTGAAATCCATTAATCGATTAAAAAAAACAATATCGACTAATAAATTAATATATGTGTAATCTTCCTCATTACAAATGCCTTTTAAATCCATTTAATCAATTTATGTTTGTGTACCCTTCCTTCTCACAAACATTATCTTAATCTACCTAATCATTGATATTTGTGGAAAAATATCGGTACTTAGGTGGAGAGGAGCATCTGTTTCTCAATGATTGCAATCAAGAACAAATATCTATCTTTTGATGAATTCTAAGAGTGTACCAGGAGTATATTTTTTTTCTAAGTCCAATCAAAGTATTCCTTGTCCAAAAGTCTCACAAGACTTGCATGTAGAAAATTGGCGGCAATTTATGACTTATCAGGAAATTTTGTATCTCGAGGAAGTTCGTAACTTTCGCCGCCTTGTAAATGGAATCAAAATATCTTATTAGTCTTCATTTGAGTTGCTTCAAGTCTTGAGCGATAAATCGGTAAATCAATCAAAATAACTTGTAAGCGTGCCTAAACAGATATAAAATATTTTTCAAAAAAAAAAAAAAAACGCCTTCTTAATAATAATGTTATTTTGTAAACAACCACTAAAAAGAATAATATAATAACAATTGAGCCAGAATAGTATCACTCACTAGCTACTAGCTGTGCCCGCGGCTTTGCCCGCGTGATCATTTCAGTTAAAAGTAGCCCATACGTGTTATTCCAGGACCAAAAGTACCTATAGAGTACAATAAACTAGATTTTTTTAAAGTTCTTGCATCCGTCAAATAGTTTTTTATCGATTGCTCGGCATCTAATCATTGGATTAAGATACCAAGAACGCCAGTTTTTAAGTCAAACCCTAAGCTATCCAACAATGAAACCGCATCGCAATTTGTCCAGTAGTTTTTACGTGATGCGCGAACTAACATAGGTACAGATAAATAAACTTACAAACAAACAAACAGACAGACACGAAAATGATCTATTCTTATTCAGTAGCTTATTTTAAGTAACCTAGACCTTATTTTATTTTCAATTATATTCATTGTACAGACTTTTAAGTTCGTATTGTTTTATTACAATTATAGATAATGGCTGTCCGCCTCGACATTAATGGAGAAACCTTCCAATCTTTTATTTTTTTACAAGGTCTCATCAACCGCTTTAACATCATGATACGCAAAACCTCTGCGTCTTCAACAATTGCCTGTTTTGGATCTTCGGCTCCCTGGTCGTGTTCTACATTCCAATGCTGACAATGGTGGTATCCTTTACGCTGAAAGTGCAGCTGTTGAAGCGGCAAGCGAGGCTGGCGGCCACGCCTGTGCCGGTGGCACGCAGAAGAATTATACGTTACGACTTACATTGCAGGATATCGTGGCCTTAATTATGAATACTAATCAAATATGTATTGGGCCAATAGTTAGCCCAAATGTTTTACTATCGCTGGCTGAATAACCCGTTGAATTCCAATGTACAAAACAATGGAATTCAATGTTTGCATCAAGTTTAAACATAATTTTGAAAGCATTCATTTTACAACAGAGCTTGTCCCACTCCTTGATAAACGAGAACCATCTGCTTCACATATAAATTAAGCTTTGGCTAGTCTACAACGACAAATTTTAAGCCAGTAAGAATGCTTTAACGGGCACTGCATGCACGGAGCAGCATTTAGTTTGGGAGTTATGTTTTGGAGGTTAAAAATGCTTAGTTATGACAGAGCCCGTGTAAAATTGAGCAACCAAAATGTCATCGTCAATCGAGTCTGGTCTAAAAATTTACCGCTTTCATGAGCCATAAACGAGTGAGGCGAGCGTGCCATAGCTTATGCTATGCTGACTTCGAAATGGAAAAGGGGTTTCGAAATGCCTATAGTTTGATAAACATGTTGGTGGATACCTCTTCTCGTTAAACAAAACTACCCGTAAAATATATCCTGCTCGAATTATCTCCTCCCTTTCCCCGTGGCCATTGATCGTTGCTGAAGGCCTATTACGAGTCAACGCAAGCTGCAACTCTGAGAGCCTTTTCATTAAATAACTTACAACGCTGCTTGCTACACTATAATACAATTCAAGGGCTTGTGTTTTAAGTGTCATTCAGTGAGCTTCTCATTAACAGCATCGCTGGTTTAATTACGAATGTAGTATTATTCAAAACAGGGGAATGCATTTTCTTCTACAGCAAGCAAACTGCTTCACTTGGTAAAAAAACGGTCACCGGCCCTATGGCGGTCACTATGGGCGTCTATTCACTAGAAATGTCGAATCGACGCCTCTTTTTTCACACCTATTTAAAAGCCCAACTTGTATAAATGTTGTATAAAATTGTACTTGTATTTTTGAGAAAATAAATTATTATTATATTATTATTATTATAAAACTAACGTTAACTAATCTATTCGATTCACGTCAGGTATTTTAGAGAGATTGTTGAATGTCATGTTACGTTTGCAAGCTTATTGCAAGAGGATATATGTCGCACGTCGTGGTTGTGATGCCACGAGGCAATCGTTATCAAATTATTCTTCAAACTCAAAGCGAATACGATGTGTTTTCGTACGAAATTGCGATATTACCGAATATTATATATTATTGCTTTACAACCGAAATCGGTTGCAAATCAGATTATAACGATCATTGGTAGTCTCTACTAAATAACTATGTCAATCATTATCATACATGATGTCAATACAGATACCAATGACAGTCGATAGCTTTTGACATAACTGTCAAAGCTAACGATTGTCATCGGTAGTAAACAAACACTAGCAATGTCGAGACTGCAGGCCCAGATACGCGCCCCCAAATCGCTAGAGTGAAAGAGCCTTTATGCATTCTGCACCGATAGCGATAGCGTCGGAATGGAGGGATTATCTAGTCGTTTTCGAACTACTGAGATTTAAAAGCATGTAATTTAAGGCTAGGTTGGGTTGAGCGAAACATTAACAAAATCAATTCGTAAAGTAGCATTTTCACAGTAAGTGTATGGCCTGCACTAAATTGAAATTCAGTATTTTCACGTAAGTACTTGGAGCTGCAGTAACAAAAAAAAAACATATATACACGCCGATATAATAAGGACTCGAGCGTGAGGGTAAAAGATAAATAAAGCAGAAGAGTTACTGTGTTATCTAGATAAAACTTTTTTAGGCTTCATATGGCGTCTGGAAGGAAATCAAAAGTTATCGTCCAAATTTTTAAGGACAATTATAGTGACATGTTTGCAATTCATTTAGAAGTGTTTTATTACTAATCTAGAAGACACTTGCATTTGTAAGTGATCTAGGCGTCTGCAATGGTGTCTAATAATATTAATTTTAGTGAACTTAAAACAAACATTTTCTTAGTACACTTAATTACTGTCCACTGGATACCACACTTGACAACATTTAATAAATACCCCGTTCGTAATGTTGACTTCACATCATGTAAATTTATATACCCACACAAAAATATAGTTAAATTAAAAGTTTTTTTACATCATACGAGTATACCTTGATTTATTATTGAGTTACATATTTTGAAGAAGCACTTCACATGAGAAAAGAAATGAAAGCGCTAACAATCCCTTACCTTCCAGGGGTACACAGCACTCAAACCTCTGCACACTGTGTGGCCGAATCTGCTTTTCCCGTGTTAGCCATCAGCGGCCAAGTGCAGTAAAAACCCTCCGAATACTGTCGCTGCTTAAATCATCTGTTATAGATGTAAAAGGCCAATGATGATGATAATGATTTTCAAGAAACAAAATTGATAATCAAAATATAATACGCTAAAAGTTTTCTCCTCTCAGTTTCCAAATTATTTGGCCTTGACTGGTGGCGCAGTATTTCATTCGACATTATTGAAAAACAAACTGCTACTCTCCTAGAGAAGTTCATTATGATTGATGTGGTTTACAGCCCTAAGTATTCAACAGTACATAACTGAGTCAGTAAAAGATCTTCCTTCAAATTGTGTGCTAAGTAGTCGCCAGGATAGAACAACAAAAATATGTAAAGACTACGGCTAATTGCACCGGAAAACTGCTCTGACCAGTCACTAATTTTGATGTCCTTCCACTGGGAATTCGTCTGCAAAAGCGACTCGGCAAGAGCGTCTAATCCCAATCTTCCAAGAAAGGACCTTAAAATTGTCCAAAACCTAGTAGGAGCTATTTCCCGACGACATTAGTTGTGACTTACAGCCATTTGACTAACGTAATCAAATATCTTCAGACAGGCCCTTATTCGGACCGCTACGTAACGTGCCGAGTCAATTTATCTGCGTGAAATTGTTCGTGTATGTTCGTGAATTGTCGTAATTTGCCAAAGGATTCCACAACACCGCCGCGTTACGTTACAACGCGTAACGTGTGTGAAAGGTCATAGCAAATAAGGGCCCTATTATGTTATTAGGTTTATCTAAACTTATAATAAAGCAGTTAGTACTAAAAAGTCTGTATAACGATCACCATTTTAAAAAGCTCTGATGACTTTAAATAAGCTACTGAACATGAATATAACTTTTTAAATCGTGTCTGTCTGTTTGTTTGTTTGTTCGCGCGTCACTTAAAAACTACTGAACCGATTGCAATGCGGTTTTCACTGTTGGATAGCTTAGGGATAGACTTAAAAACTGGTGTACTTGTATCTCAATCCGATGAGTAGAACTATTTGGCGGCTGAATGAAATTTGGCATTGTAAGAGGTTTTAACTTGTAATGTGTATGGAGGTTTGTTTAAATCTTGCGAGCTGAAGTAGAACCACTTCCCCATTTCCTCTTATCCTATGGAGTTGAATTTTTACATGTTGGTTCAGTTCCGATGATAATGCATTTTTATGGTAAACATGACCTGTGAATTGACATCCAGGATTAGCTCCAGATAAAGAAACTCTTCAACGGTCAACAGCACAGTTACGAAATTTTGTGGACGCATTTTATTATTATAGCTGGTTTTACGTTTTACCATGACATGTTTGCTACAAAAGGGTTTGGTCGTGACTAATGAACTCCTCAATTATTAACAGCACACACGAAATGTTGTATACATGTATACGCAATTAATTGAGATAGCCCGTTCTAAGTTTCATTACTGCATAAAAGCTATTTTAACGTTTTTTAATAAACTTATTGACATGTTTTTTTTTTTTAATTTTCTTATTGTACTTTATAGATACTTTTGGTCTTGGAATTAAACATAGGAAATTTTTAACCCAGGTAAATAACCACGGAAAAAGCCACAGGCTAATTAAATATAATTTGCTTGTTTTGACAAAAGAACCATTAATGTTTTATAGATGAAATCTTCTAGGACTTTTTGTATTGTATAGGCTGCACTTACAAATGCATGTGAGACTTGGCGGCGCTTTTTAATTTTAATGTTGTTAGAAATATGCTGATAGAAGGATTGTCTATTTTGAAAAGCTATATCGTGATTTATATATACTACCATCGATGTTTGTACGGCTACTGCCACTTATATGTTTGAACTGGTAGGTACTTCCGTATTTTGTAAAAATAATAGAAATGATTTCTGCAGACATTCAATGACATACACCGATTAAAAATGAAATCGGAGCTATCGGGCTGTCAGCTGTCGACATATTAAAGATAGGGAGATTACTAACTGTTCCCGTTTATATGACATTGTGTGTATTTGTGGTGCCTTTTGGATAGCTGCCAGAATATTAGGCTCTCACATGGCGCTAATAAACCGAAATGATATATAAACTACCGAAATGAGAGGCTTTTATGCTTTATTTAGCTCTTCACACTCATTAAGAGGGGTTGGTTCTCGTAAAAACCCTTTTATAGACAATTAAGTGACGACTTGTCAGATGGCCCAGTTGCTTGCTTGTCGTATGAGGTAGTTCTGGCTTCTGGTGTCAAAGTTTGTCAGGCCGCCCGTGGGCATCTGACATGGCTAAACGACAACAGCCGAGACCAACAGCTTAACATGCCCTCCGAAGCACGAAGCGATGGAGAACCGTACATAACTAAGAAAAGTCATTGATGCGGAGCCTAGGACTGAACCCAGTATCTTTGGATTCATATAGTCGCACTATAAATTGTTAAACCACCATCGTCTACTGATTATCTGTATTTTAATCAGACCAATAGTTTTACGTGATGCAAAAACAAACAACCATTGTTTTTGTTCATTATTAATTATTTTAAGACCATTGGAGCATTTTTTTATTTACGTTTTACTGTAGTTTTGATGATTATTTACAGGTACATAAGTGTAAAGAGTAAACACTGGAACCATAGTAGGATTTATGTGTATGATAAATTATACTATTTTAATTAGTAAGTGCATTATTATTTTAAAAGTTAGAAGCTTTTACTTAACTCGCAATGTTTATATGCATGTATGTATGTATGTATGTATGTATGTATGTATGTATGTATGTATGTGTATGTATGTTTGTTTAGGTCAAATCTTGCAAGCTGAATCAGAACTACTTTCTCTTATCCTATGGAGTTGAATTTTTATATGGTGGTTCAGTTCCGATGACAATGTTTTTTATGGTAAGCACGACCTGAATCGAAATCCAGGATTAGCTCCAGATAAAAGAACTCTGCAACAGTTAACAGCACAGACACGAACTTTTATTTTGTTATGATATTTGGTTTTAAAATTACCATGACATGTTCTCCAGATCAAGGAACTCTCACACTGTCAACAGCACAGACATAAAATGTTGTATACGCATTTCATTGTTGTTTTTAGGCCGTTCTTAGCCCATACATGGCTACTGCTTAGAAGCCTTTTTTACCCGACTGAGGAGGGTTATGTTTTTTGATTGTATGTATGTTTGTTTATTTGTAAGTTTATCAGGCGCGTCCTACAGCCTAAACGGCTTGATGGATTTTTATAAATTAGGTATCATTGGATTTGTCTCAATCACGAAAGTGCTATAGAATGGTACCAAATTTCATTCAGATCGGTTCAGCCGTTTGAACGTGAAGAAGTAAATGATGATGATGATGATGATGATGATGATAAAAATTACTGTGTGTTAATCCAGGATATAAGCTATCCTGGTACCAAATTGTATATAAATCGGTACGGCCGTTTGAGCATGAAGGAGTAACAAACATACATACAAACTTTCGCCATAATAGCTCCGTCCATTGCGTTCGTAGCTCCAGATAAAAGAACTCTGCAACAGTTAACAGCACAGACACGAACTTTTATTTTGTTATGATATTTGGTTTTAAAATTACCATGACATGTTCTCCAGATCAAGGAACTCTCACACTGTCAACAGCACAGACATAAAATGTTGTATACGCATTTCATTGTTGTTTTTAGGCCGTTCTTAGTCCATACATGGCTACTGCTTAGAAGCCTTTTTTACCCGACTGAGGAGGGTTATGTTTTTTGATTGTATGTATGTTTGTTTATTTGTAAGTTTATCAGGCGCGTCCTACAGCCTAAACGGCTTGATGGATTTTTATAAATTAGGTATCATTGGATTTGTCTCAATCACGAAAGTGCTATAGAATGGTACCAAATTTCGTTCAGATCGGTTCAGCCGTTTGAACGTGAAGAAGTAAATGATGATGATGATGATGATAAAAATTACTATGTGTGTTAATCCAGGATATAAGCTATCCTGGTACCAAATTGTATATAAATCGGTACGGCCGTTTGAGCATGAAGGAGTAACAAACATACATACAAACTTTCGCCATAATAGCTCCGTCCATTGCGTTCGTCTGCTATCGCGGCTGAAAAGCAAAACACCGTGCGTACGTTTACGTCGTGCCTTCCGCGCCCCACACATGCAACGCTCTGCGAATACATAGCATTTGAGTTGTCTAAAATTTTATTCAATAGTTTTGTTCGAAGTCGGCTGTTTGGATTTTCATTTTACGTTTTACTTGTTTTAAACGTTTTTTAATTAGGTAACTTATTTAGATACCAAAATACACCAATAGTCAAATAACAATACACTTCCGTCGCGTAGTTGTAAGAAATTGCTATTCATATCATTCTCGCAGCAACTCTAAAAGTCTCTGAATTTATTCAGACAGTGCAGATTCAGAGCACAACGAGTTACAAACTCTGCGAGATTAGCGGGGAACAAAGACTTGCCAAAAAACTTTTCCAGAAAATCTGCTTATGCTTATGTAAATGCCTTCTAACCCTTGTTCACCTTTTGGATGTACCAGATAAAATGTATAATCTGCCTATTTGGCAGGTGGAGAGGTCGTGAAAAGTAGGCTTATTTTGGTAATCTGTTTATTTTTACTGTAATGTTTTTGAGTGTGAATCGCTGCTTGTTAAGTTGATTTAAATAAAGCTGGAACAAACCAGTATGTACGGTGCGTCCACCTAGTCACACCCTTTTCAGCATCCAGTTCCTTAAACGACGATTCAAAATACAAATGGAAGAAAAATAAATGTCAAGTACTGAGTTTCTGTGGATTGCCGAAGGGACACAACGATGTTATTTTCAATTTTCTTGTCAGGGAGCAATTAGTATTAAACAATAAGGTAAAACAAGGCTCCTTGCATTCACTTTTGTAACAAAAGATTGAGCAATTACCTGTTTTTAATTTTGTCGAACTGAACAACGAATACAGCCAATAATTGTCGGTACTCATATTTCATCGAGCAGTTTCAATTCTCGCTAGGATATTCATAACAACTAAAGGCTCAAGTTTATCATCGCCTTAAGTCGAGCGTTACGCAGTTAGCGCGATACCCACGCGGCTTCTACAAGTTTTGTCTAAGATGTAATATATCTAAGTTTTATTAAAATTTACTAAAACACATATTTCACGGAAAATATAATTGATAGATTCAGGCGTTACTTTGCGGAAATCCATACGAAATGGGACTGCTCTGGATGACTATTCCTATACGCGGCCTTATGTTTTTTAAACCTAGTTTCAAATTTGCGGCCAGTCTGACCCACATACACCCCGTTACACTCATCACAAACCAACTTGTAAACACCAGATTTTTTGTGGTTCTCCATCCGGTCTTTACCATTACAAAGATGACGCAGATTGTTATTGGTTCGAAACGCTACATGAACGTTGTTTTTCCTAAGCAAGTTTGCGATTTTATCCGAAACTGGGCCCATGTATGACAAACTACCTACATATTTGTTGATTTTATCCCGTGGACCCGCAAAAAGTAATGATCGAACCCTATCTTGTAGTTTCCTTTTTATTAAATTATCTACTACTTCCTTATTGTACCCGTTTGAAATAGCAATTTGATAAATAATATGTAATTCATTATTATAATTCTCAGAAGACAAAGGAACTGTCAATAACCGGTGTACATAACTATGAAAGGCTGCTAATTTATGTTGAATGGGGTGACAAGACGAAGAAGGAATAGCAATATCCGTGTGTGTTGGTTTACGGTAAATTTGAAAATCTAGTTTATCAATTACCCTCGTCAAAGTTAAATCTAAAAAGTTTAGAGACCGATTTTCTTCTAGTTCTAATTTAAACTTAATTTTGGGGTGGCTATTGTTGATCTCAACAACAAATAAATCAATTTGACGGAGAGTACCTGTCCAACAAATAATAACATCGTCCACATATCGAAAGTAAAAAAGAATATTGGGATCGTTAACTAAATGTTGACCATAAATAAATGATTGAAATTGTCCATAAATAACTCGGCCATCAGAGGACTCAAGGGGGAACCCATTGCTAAACCTTCTCTTCTTTTCTTCTCTTTGTCTGCGGAGTGATAATACGTATAATGTTTTACATGTTTGTGACAAGGGTTTCCGTTTGTGTGTATTGGAACAATTAGAAATTTTAACACATGGCAATAATAGGTATACATTGTTGAACGACCAAACAAACTTAGTTTTATCACCTTTGTTGCGTATTTTCACTGGAAATGCGTCACAAGTAACAGGCGGCGATGACGTAATCGTAAATATGGTTCAATAGTGGCATGACCTTGCGGATTCATAGCGATTCATTCTGGCTCAAACTGGTTCGCGGCGATGCAGTAGTGCAGTCGCACTAGCTCAGGCGCGTGGCCTATATAAGGGAATTTGTCACCATTGCTTAGGCACTCTCAGTCCAGCATTCGACGAGTCAACATCACCCGAAGTTGCCTCGTGCAGAGGCGAAACACGTGTCGTATTGATGTCAGACGTTTGGTATTTGGATCGAGGTATATGTTTTTTATTGTGTTTTTATATTATATGTATATGAATATATAAGTGTTTCGATACTTTTATTTGGGTAGGGTTTGTTTAGCTTGGGGGTTTTTTATTGTGTATATATATTTATATATATTATTTGTATATAAGTGTTTTTTCCTGGTCTCCAGGCCTTAGCTTTTCTTTCATTTATATTTTTCATTAGTTCAATCTGGGGTAGGGTTTTGTTTAGCGTGGGGTTTTACTTGTGTTAATTTTACCATTTATCATTTGTCTGACTTACAGTTTTGGCGGAAGTAAGCTACATATTTTTATTTTGTTCATATTTTTTTTCACGGAAAATCTAAGACAAAACCTGTAGAAAGCTGCATATGGTCCCGGCTGCATTGACACCACAGAATAACTAATAGTAGACAAATGAATGAGTTAACAAAATCCGCACATTAAAAAAACTTTTAATGTCTCGTCAAAAAAAGGCTACATTAATTTATTTACCTGCGTGAAATAATGACTAATACGTAGATTTATACCTTATTACAATATTGAGTTTCTGCTCTGAAATATTGAGTCGCAAAAATCTGTCATATCTTTCTATGTACACATATTTTTTCAAGAACTTTATGAGAAAAAAACCTGTAACACATTATTTTCATAGAACGCGCTCTAATGATATATGCAGCGCACACAACAACCATTTTCAAGGCGACTGATATATTCTGATTTCTTCGAAAAGTTGACTTAGGTGGACTAAATTTAAAATACATTCCTCGGGAATAGACCAACGCCTAGGTGAAAACCAGAACAGTTTGTTCTGGTTTTTTCGTTTGAGAAATTTCTTAATTATATTTGAACAGACCTAGAGAAATACGCGTTCGGTGACTTCCTTTGATTGTTATAATTTTTGTTATTATTCATTGGTGGAGTGATACTATGTTGTGATTTAGTAAAGTGATGATAGTGATTACCATAGATAGATAGATAGATAACACTTTATTGCACCAAATGAAACACTTACCAAAAAAAAAACACTCAAAAATATAGTATAATCGGTGACCTTATCGCTAAGCAGCGATCTCTTCCAGACAACCGCATGCTATATTGAGACACATGACTATATAATAGAGGCAATTGTTGGTGTGCAAAGTTTGAGTATAATAACCAAAAAAATAAATAAAGAAGATAATACTAATAAATATGTAAATAGAAAATACTAGTGGATGAGCCTAAGGTACCTTGCTCGCGTGCGGGATGGTTTGAATGAGACACCGTGAATAATGAAACTAAATATAATAATGTATATCAAGGGATTTATAGGTACGTGGTACAACGGTGGTGTCTTGATGCGAAGTGTTAGGGCCGGCGCGGCGTCGCTTAGCCGGGCTTCTTTGCTTAACCGGTCTGCCGTGCGCTTGTGTGTGTGGCGTGTAAGAGGCGCGCACATGGCAGGCGTTAACAACTAGTAAATACATATACATTATAATAAACTAATAAATATTTTATGGTAGGTACATAAATAATATACATGAAGTATAGATAGTTTCAGCCAAAAGTTAAAAATTACAAATTACCACACCGTCCAGCTTTATCATGATGTGGTACCTACTGTAGTGTTTGTTCACTATATCGATAATTTAACTAATTATAATTAATTCTCTCGGGATTGTCGATGTTATTTGATTAAATTTGCTATTTGATTCTCGATTATTAGAACAATTAGATTATGATCCGAGATAAATGAGTAATTAATACACATAGGTGCCTAATTTTATTATGACAAGCTTGTTAATTCCCATTCAATTGATTTTGATATAATTTACCAGTAAGCAGATTACATTCACTTTAACAATCATGAGAAATTATATTTTTGAACAATTAATTAAACGATTTCAAAACATAAATAGTTTAATAATATTACATTGAATATAATTATGATATTTCTTTTGGTGCCGGTGCCTTTGCCGGTGCCGCCGTGCCGTTTCTATTGAATAGTCGAAAAACAATGTCCATTGGAAAAAATAAATCCCCAGTGAGATATAAAAGGCTGATAGAAGGCTAGGCTAGGCTTGATTTGAAGTTTCAATGGGGTTTATTTTCACTCTCACAATTGATTAAGTGCGTCATATCACTGGCAGATCAGGATATCAAAGAATCGTATCATTGATATCTCTTGTATGTCGATTTGAGTGGAGTATCATGAATCACGATATAACAGCTGATAAGATACATATACGTTTTACGTTAAAGTGTAGAGCGATTGTAGATTGTACACTAATGCGAGATGGAATCCAACAATACAAGGTATCGGGTTTGGTGATCGAAACTACGAGTAGAAACGCACAATTGACGCACAAGTGACGCTCAACACGCGGCCTTTTCAGTTTAGCGCAGTAAAAGGGTAGGTTAGGTTTTCACCTCGGAATGTGATATAATGAGCTGGGCCATTATTCTCTGTTGCCAATAAGACACGCTACGCTTGTCGTGTAACGTAAAATACTATTCTGTATGCCACTGTCAAATTTGAGAAACGCGACAAGGCGCGTTACGCGCACGTTATAGTCTATATTATCTATGGAACAGTAAAAAATTGAGCTTGTTGGTTGTGTAAACAAAACAAACTTAGTATGTTTTCTGATAGAATAGATTTGTTTCCTAGTTTTCTGCTTGAAAGTATCTGAAAAACACTTTTTACAGCCAAATTTTTGTTTTGTGGCTCATATTGTCAAATTCCACCAACCAAAACTTCGCAACCTCACGTGTGCGATCTAAATAATATGAAACAACAACTATTTTGTGCGAATTTAAGCCGATTTAACGGTAAATATATGATATACTTATGTTACTTAATTTAATATTTATCGCTACTGAACGAGAAGACAAGAAAGCATACGTCTTGCTTTCTTGTGTTTTGTGTATAATCATCACGTGAAACTAGGTAATATTACGGAAGTAACTGTCTGTTTGCCATCTTTTCATGAATAAACCGTGTCATGGCTGTTCCGATCTTCATGCACAAGGATGGACATAAGCTATTTATCCCGTAACAACGTCCACACGGGCATAGCTAGTGCATAATTATAGTTGTGTGAATTTTTCACTTTCTATGTAGTAAATATATATAATTTAAGTAGCCCACTTTGATTTGTAGTATTGTTTGCAGTCAAAATGAACCAAACTAAGGCCTCAACAATCTAGCTAATTTTTATAAGTGAGCATATGAAAACCCACTCGGAAATGGCAACAAGGCACCTCACTACTACAATGCAAGGACGGGCTGATTTGGAGCAACAGTGGACGGATCTCACAAATATATTAACTAACTAGCAGGTCCAGTCAAAAAAGTGACTAAGTGGAAGCAAGTGCCTATCTACTTATATAAATAACTGCGGCTCTTCATGTTATTATCATTTGAAGGTACCTAGACCCTATCTAAGCATGCACTATGGATTTTGTCCTATTTAGAGTTGGTCCTCTGCCTTCTGAGCTAGGTTCAAATCCTGGCCAGGGTAAATATTTCTTTTTTGGCTAGTCTTAGATGTTTGTGTCTATGCCATTATACCTGCAATATAATCCTAGAGCAGGGTTATGAGTGCGTAAAACATGTAATTTATTATTTACATTAGCTGATGCCCGCGGCTTCGCACGCGTGTTCATCATTCTAGGTTAAAAGTACTCTATGTACTATTCCAAGACCTAGAATACCAATATCAAAACATTTGAACCAAATTCCTTCAGCCGTCTAAAAGTTTTTATCGATTGCTCGGCTTTTACTCATTGCGTTCACATACCAAGTACTTACTTAAGTTTTTAAGTCAAATCCTAAGCTATTCAAGAGTGAAAACTGCATCGCAATCGGTCCATTAGCTTTTACATGATGCGCAAACAAACAAACAGAGAGACACAAATTTAAAAAATAGTTTATTATTGTTCAGTAGCTTATTTTATTTGCTCGCTGCGTAGCTAAAACGCAGTGTGCCTTAATCACGTTGTGCCTAAATGTCATTTCAAATAATCTTTTGGGCTAAATAGCTATTCGTCTATATCGCTATTAGTCTATTTCTTAAATTGCACGTCTCGCGGTACGACTATTCCGTTATTGATCTATTTCTTAAATTGGCCATTTCGCAATATGACTGTTTTCTTATTTGTATAATTCTTAAATTGACCATTTTGCGATACGACAATAGCGCTATTGGCCTATTTCTTACAAAAGATTTTAGCCTGAAACGCGTTATATCAAACTAATTCATTACAAAATTAATTAATTGATTTTTCTCTTTTATTACTGGCCACTACAAAATAAAGTATTGCAAGCAAACAATTCTTGTTATAATTTGCTCCCCCCTCCATCCCTCTTCACTTGAAAATGTTTTGGCTGGGCCTATCTTGATGAAATTTGTTATGGACATAGCTGAGACCCTGAGGAAGGACATAGGCTACTTTTTAACCGACTTAAAAAAGTTTTCATCATGCGAGTGAAACCGCGAGGCGCAACTAGTAAACAATAAAGTCATATTTCGCTATTGAACTAAAACTCAATGAACCTATGTCTCACATAGTCTATCTTGCTCTTGAACTAAAACTCAATGGATCTAAGTATCACTGGATCTATCTCGCTTATGAACTACAAATCAATGTACCTAAGTCTCACACGGTCTATCTCGCTCTTGAACTAAATCTCAGTGAACCTAAATCTCAAAATGCCTACCTCGCGTTTGGTTTAGGCACACTGCGTTTTAGGTACACAGCGAGCAAACGATTTTAAGTACCCTAGACCATTTTTTTTGATTATCTTTGTACAGACTTTGTTCTTATTGTTTTATTATAAGTATAGATCGATAGATTATGTTCTTGGGTCATTTTATTAGCATGTGAAAATTGTTTACTTTTCTAAACTCGATCAAAAGAACGACTCATCTAATTGGTCTTTGAAAAGTTAAATTTCAGTATCTAGAAGAACTTTATGCGGGTTGAGACTGAAAACTAAGCTAACTTTGTGTAGTTTAGCTCGCACAGCCGATGCAGTTTTTTATACTTGTGTGCAGACTGGAAACTAAGCTATGTGAGCTGACTAAAATATGCGAAGCTACGCTAACTTAGCTCAACTAATAGTATATGCCAATGTGCAGCTACACGAGCTAAGCCCACAATGGCACCCCTTCACAAAACAGACTGAGCTTTCACTTAGTTCTTGGTGTGCACGGGATATATTTCTAGTTTAGCTTAGCTGGCTTAGTTTAGCTTCGGCATAGCTTAGTTTTCGGTCTGCAACCCGCTTTATGGGCTTATGTTACTTTATCATTTTAGGCATGTCAGGATCTGAAAAATAAAAGGCATCCCACAACAGGAATGAGTTCCAAGGCATCCTGGCAGCACAGGCAATGTTTCATCAACCATACAAACGTTGAAAATGGAGGAGCAGGTTCTGTTTGTTATGGATCCTGTTGTCCCATCTCGATAACCTCCTTACTCTGTAAGTGTATGGAGCGTGTCATAAACATTAGCCTCTTGGCATACCTTGAAGACAATGATCTTCTCAGTGACCGGCAATACGGATTTCGCCGAAACCGGTCTACTGGGGATCTTCTCGCGTATGCCACTCACGTACTGAGCGAAGCCATAGAGATGCATAGTGAGGCGCTTGCCGTCTCCTTTGATATATCGAAGGCATTTGATCGGGTCTCGCACGATGGCCTTTTAAACAAGCTTCCCTCATATGGTTTACCTGTTGGCTTATGCAATTGGATAGTGGATTTCTTGAGGGAAAGATCTATTCGAGTAGTCTTAGAGGGCTGCTCGTCTGATCAAATGGCTATCAATGCCGGTCTACCTCAGGGATCGGTTCTCTCGGCTACACTGTTTTTACTGCACATTAATGACCTTCTGAAGCCCGGTACCTTTGGGTATGCTGATGACAGTACTGTAGTTGAGAGATACACTTCCAATGCTCAAGCCAGCTGTGACGCTGTCCAGTTTCAGAGAGAGGCTATGGTAGACCGTTTAAATTTAGCCTTAGAAGTCGTGTCCGATTGGGACGATGCTAACCTGGTTAAGTTTAATGCTACTAAACCGCAGGCGTGTTTGTTTTCTGCTAAAAAGAGTCCTCTAAACCAATCTCCGTCTTTCCAAAGTGTAACAATACGAATAGGCGACCATTTGGAGCTTTTGGGTGTCGAACTCGCATCAAACCTGAATTGTGGGTCTTATATTGAATCCAAAGCCAAGGTAGCTGCAAAAAAACTTGGTATTTTGTCTAAGGTTAGGCGGTACTTCACACCGGGACAGCTTTTGAATCTTTATCAAGCACAGGTCCGATCTTGTATGGAGTACTGCTGCCACCTCTGGGACGGTTCTGCCAAGTATCAGCTCGAGTCTTTGGATTCAATTGAGAGACGTGCTTTCAGGCTCATTGGGGATGACACTGCTAAAGATTAAGATTCAAAGTCTGGCCCATCGACGTGAGGTAGCAAGCCTGGCGGTATTCTACAGATTGCACTATGAAGAGTGTGCACAAGAACTGCACAACCTGATTCCTCCATCACCTTTCCATCACCGTACGATTAGACGATCAGCAAAGCGCCACCTTTTCATGGTTGAAATACCTCACACAAGAACGAAGCGTTACGTTTCTTCATTTATTATAAGAACTGCAAAGGAGTGGAATGCCCTGCCCTCGTCAATGTTTCCGGTAAATTATAACCCCGGTGTGTTCAAGTCAAGAGTGAATAGGTATCTACTAGGCAAGCGTGCTACACCTTCGACCACATCATCGCTTTCCATCAGATGAGATCGTGGTCAAACGATTGCCTAGTCTGTAATAAAAAAAAAAAAAACGTATTTGACGTTCACTTTGGACATTTGTGGCCGAAATTATCATTCTGAAATGTTTTCGAACAATGTTCGTTATTCATGTTTAGATGCATGAGATGACAGTTTATGACATAGGAAAAGCGACTTTATTCCGTTAGAGTATACGGACGTTTTTATTCGGTTTGGGAAGGATTGTTAGTGTCAGAAATGGAAATAGTGATGAAAATTATGAAAATAATCAAAGAAAACGGCTTGTTCAAAATTTACATTTCATATGACACACAACGCCATCTCATCATCTCGAACGCAGGGAAAATGATAGGTAAAAAATCAGGTAAAAAATATAGCCTATGACACTATACCTGAAGAAAAATCGATTGACTTAACAAATCGAACCATTAGGGGCGACGCTATGGTGGAACATCCACATAACCACATACATACATAGATACATGCATAGACAAACATTGACTGTTAAATTCATCCTTGCTTTGTGTAGTCGGGAAAAAACTGTATTTATCACAATGTAATTTTGAAAATATGTAAATTTAACAATTGCCACCACAAAGCCTCACATTTCTCTGCGAGCAGACTCCGAATAATATACAAATAAATACATATCGTACATTTTGTTGCTCACTTTATTCTTATATTCAACTTGTTGCTCGTAGCACTTCTTTTGTATAGGGAATCAGCATTGCGATTACGGATGCCCAGTTGTTAATTGAAGTCAAACAATAGGTATGAGATTTTCATTATATAATTTTCTTAATCGATAAGTGATAACTTTTAATTGTGAATTTGTTAATTTGAATTCGATAGTGATAGGTAGAGACACAAAATTCCGACTGCGAACAAAACTAAATGGAGACAAAAATATATGTGGTAATGGTTGCCAACCAACCTTACATCCAAATTTAAATAGATAAAGATCCCAATTGGTAATTTGAAATAAAAACGATAAGAAAAACCTAAAGATGATTTCCAAATACCTATTCAATGATAGCCCACATAATATAGTTCATCATCATCATCATCAGCCTATATCTGTCTACTGCTGAACGTAGGCCTCTTCTAATGCACGCCACTGAGCTCGGTCTTCAGCTCTTCCTCATCCATTTTCTGCTAGCCACTTTTCGCAGGTCGTCACTCCACCTGGCCACAGGGCGTCCTACACTACGTTTGCCTAAACGTGGTGTCCACTCGATAATTCGTCTACCCCAACGGTTATCGGTTCTTCGGGAAATGTGGTCACATTTCCCGAAATAACACATTAGCTTGCTTATCCTTTGAGCTATGTCGGTTATCTTGGTTCTCCGTCGCATATCTTCATTGCGAATCTAGACTTTCACAGAAACTTCAAGCATAGCTCTCTCCATAGCTCGCTGAGCGACCTTATATATTTTGTGGACTAGTTTGACCGTGAGTCCACGTTTCAGCACCGTAGGTCATAACTGAACCGTCGAGAAGCACATCTAAGTTGGTCAGCATACTTTGCAAATTTCGCAGCGACGCCGCCATTAGGACAATATCATTGGCAAATCGTAAGTGTGAGATGTTCTCGCTATCGATATTAATGCTCCTATCCAGCGTCTTATACATATCTTACAGGGCATTAGTGAACAGTTTCGGGGATATAACATCCCCTTTTCTCATTCCCCTGCGAAGTTGGATATGTTTAGACAGCTGGCTTTGTACTTGGACACTCATAGTCGCGGCGTCATACAGAAACCTCTGCACTTCGCCAGTCCACCTGACAATGCTGCAAAGACTCCAAAACTGCCCTGTGACGAGGTCAAAACCTCTTTCATAATAATACTCTTTTGATCTCTTAATTCTTTCATAATCCATTTCTTTTCATTTTGATAGTTGGTCATTATTCATTCTAAATACAAATATCCTGTCATTCACACATTGATTTTTGGAGAAAAAGGGAAATATGATATAAAATACATAAATAAGTTTATAACCAGTTAAATTACACTTGTAAATATATAAACGATAATACCTACATAAGAGGTTATTTTAATCCGCATCGTCAAGTACAAAAGTCTGATCATCTCCTCCTGTTCCTGTGCTTCCAATAGTTCCTGTAATTCTGTGTCACTGAGGTTTGGGTCCTGGGCTAGTGGGAGCAACCCAAACCCTGGGACCGCCTCGTGACAGCCCAGGTTTCAATGGAGTCAAAGGCCTTCTCATAGTCCACAAAAGCAAGACACAGGGGCTGGTTATATTCTTCAGACTTCTGTATTACCTGCCTCACTGTGTGTATGTGGTCTATGTTGCTAAATCCCCGAAACCCGGCCTGTTCAAGAGGCTGGAACATAGTTCGTTGTTTTTATTTTTCACTATATTTCGACTGGTTGTCAACAGATTGAATTCTGATTACTGTCATGTATTTAGTAGTACTCTCACGATTAAGACAAATCGATGGACGTATAAATCATAACATCAGTCCACGCGTCTGGTAATAGTGCCACAAAGGAACAGACGTACACACATACCTTTCAATCGTAAAAGATCCTAAATGGTCATTCGAAATTAAAAAAGATACGAGAAACTTAACGACGATTATCAAATATTAATAAATAGCACTTGGTCGGATTCTTGTGGGTCGGATTCTTATTTCGCCGGATTCAGTACAGTACAGACAATAACATACATGCTAACAATAATACATTCATACAGGTATCTACGCGCAAATTGCTCGAATGTACTACCAGTATCCACAATATGCATATTATTCATGTCTGTGGTAGTAACAAATTTTCCTAGATATACTGTAGTATTTCATACTATGTTCTCATAATGTTTATTTGTACTTACGATTTGTTAGTGGAGCTGATCTCAATTATTTTAGTTATTTTGTATTTGTATTTATGTATGTATGTTTATTCGTTATCTAGTGTCGGTCCCGGCTGTTATTGATTAATAGTAGTCGTCAAGCCATGTCCGAGGCCCTCGGGCGGCTTGGCAAACTCTGACATCAGAGGACAGCACTACCTCATACGTTACAAACAAACAAATACCTATACAGTGATTCCCCATTTGACTGTCACGTTTTATTTTTCATAATATGGCGTCTGCTTTCTGCCATATCGTTAACTTTCATGTTTTATTTTTCATAATATGGTATCTGCTTATAGCCATATTGAATTTTGATAACTGACATGAAATTAGTAGCACTTGCAAAATTAAGACAAAAATATATTGAAGTAACAAGCATTAAAATTGGTCCACGCATTTTGTCTGCCACAAAGAAACAGCCATACATACATACGTAAGCTGATAAGCACATTACCCAGCCCTTACGTTGCGAAGTCTGGTAAAAAGTCATGCAAGTGGGGTAATACAAAACAAAAGTAATCCCAATAAACTAAATAATATTGATTGGTTAGAAGTAAGGTAATAAGGGCACATGACTCATTTGATCGTTTCTGTTGGCATGTACGAAAAACCATTTATTAATTCGCTATGTTGGGTTAATTTAAGCAATTAATTTCAAATTCACCAATAAGTATTTATTTTTATGTAGCTTATCACACATCTGACAAATATTCAACCGCCTAAAGCAAAAGGTGCATGTGTTATAGGTTATGTTACCTATCTGGTTTGAAGGGCGTTGTATCCAGCAAAATAACTGAGCAGAATGTCTCACTCAGGCGTCGAACGCAGTGCACTGCCGTGGAAAAGATTTTACGATGAACAATTTTGGATGGCACTGCAATTTTTATGGACAGAGTTTGCTTTTACTGTCAGGGAAAACTAATTAGTCTCGTCACTAAGTTGAATAAAACAATCAAGATGTACAGTGGCGTATTCGTTGAAGTTTAGAAATGTCACATAATGTTACTTAGATACTAAAATGACGCGTGCGAAAAAAATAATGTAATCTAATCTTTCTAAATTGGTATCCACAACCTAAATCATTATAAATTATAAGATGTCTCGACGATAATCAAAAGCCCTCAATTTTCAATTTCTCCTAAATTAAAATCTTCCAGAAATATATTCATATCTGCGTTTAGGGATCAAACTCACTGGACTGGAACTTTATATCCCTGAGGATTCCATAGATATAATACATTTTTAAAACTCGTTTAGATAAAGACGTCCTTTGTAGCCCAAATCCTATGGGATGAGATCGCTGTATTGGATCTATTGAATAACTCTGCAATACTCGTACCTAGAGGATATCCGTGGAATTTACACTAAACGATGCGATATTGTAGGAGCTTTAGAGTTTTTATTATGTAAGAATATTATACGTATCCTCCGCATTATAGGTTCATTGACAATGGACCTTCTTGGTTTTATAAATCTTAATAATCCTGTTGCCTAGGTCTGGTCAACCGTTTAGAAAAATCGTTCTGGTTGGAGGCTCACTAGGAGTTTCATTTAACAAAACATATATGTTTATTTAGAGATTGGCCCCTCAGAAGGCACTATATGACTTTACTTCTGGATTTGGAACACAACTCGAGAAGATTATGCAAGACTATGATACGCATGCGGTTGCACCTTCAGTTTCATTCAGATTTTACAAGCGTTTGCCTCAATACAGATGCAGCAGGCTCTAAGAAACCTGACCGGACCTTAATCAAAACCGGGTTTAGGACCAAATGTTTTTCTATCCCAACTGGTTCTAGCCTACAACCAGTAAAAGTATGACGGCCCATTGTTTGCTGAAACCTGATAGATCAATTTACATGATCTATGATGAACTAGTAGTCAAGGTCATCGTCATCATCATCATCATCGTCATCATCAGCCTGTATTCGGACAAAGGCCTCTCCTGAAGAGCGCCTCAGAGCACGGTCTTTGGCTTTTTGGTGTGGAAATGTCCCGTTTTTTTTTTTTTATTATTATTTATTATTTCTCATCAAGTTTCTGCCGGCCGCCGATTGCAAGTCGTCTCTGCAGCTGGCCGCTGGGTGTGACGTTTGTTATTTTATCCGCATATTTTTATTATTCGTTTTTTAAACTATCTGGTTCAAATACCATGACCAAACCAGAAAAAAGCCAAATGTAACTCCAAAATTAATTAATATCGTACAAATTGATCGATATATACACATCATGTGAACTATCCTCAGCTTTTGACGTAAGTATTAAGAGTTTTACCAAATGCCTGCCAAGTTCGTGATTTTTATTAATAATCTCTTGAGAATATAGGCTTGGTCGCAGATCGGATTGTAATTCCCTTTTGTTGCAGATATAATTTTGCTTTGATGTAGAGATATTGATTTTTCGTGACTTATCGTTGTACTGAGCTTAAAATTTATTCTGGTCTTCTTCTTATATTGGATTGTTAACCATTTCGGTGACCGCTCTATTTATTTTAGGTCGATTGTTATCTTAATTGAAGGACAGGTGCTTCAATGTTGTTGATTTGGTAACGTTTAAAAAACTGTATTACGTTTTAATTTTTAAAGACAAAAATCTGGTCTAGATGCGAAACTACGAAAGTTATATAAAAGCTTGTTTAACTAGAAAAGATGGAAAGTCCATTTACCTTGTTTGCGAAACTTTTTTCAAGTTCGATAAACATCCAATTGAAGTCAAACCTCATTTTGTCGCTGTGATTTGTTTTGGAGTTGTTTGCACATACAAGACAGGGTATCCCAAAAGTCAACGTCCAAACATTTAGAGAATCAGGTGAGCACAACTTGACCTCTATATTGTATCTAGGGAATCAGGAACTACAACAATTATAGTCTCCAAAACACTCAGACTCAGAGACAATCAGCGGTTTACATAAAAATATTAATCTCATAATTCAAAGTCGGCAAATTACGAAGTACCTACGCCACGAGGTTGTTCGAATACTCCATGAAGACTGCCAAAATTAATGCAGCAGATGTTGACAGTCTGATGTTAGTAAGTTATTTGTTTCATAGGCAATGCGGAGGTTTTAACAACGGTCCTATGGAGGGAACTCGGAGAATTGGAACCAGAAGTTCACCAGACCTGTCTCCAGGAAGAACGGTGACCAGGCAGCTCACATGGAGAGTTATCAGTGCTGCTAGGAGGTGAGATCGTGTAATAATTGACCGATTGAGAGCAATGCGTCTCCATTTCAGCTTGGGCAAAATGCTTTCGTATGTCCCGTGTTCTCCTGTACAGGTTGCATTTCTCATCCGATTCTCGTGAAATTTTGTAAGCAGGTTCTAATAATTATATGTTTTTTTTTGTCAATTAAGTTTTTTGAATTTTTCCAAATGATGTAGATATAAAAAAAAAACTTAACATTTATTCAGTTTTTAGCTGTGCAAAGCAATACCTGCGAGGTCTATACCTCACAGAGCCACTAGTTTATTGTGCTGCCAATATTGCCTTAGTGTCTATCAACTTGGCGGATCCCTGCAACTTTTCAAATAACTTTCAAAATATTATTATGACTAAAAAAATAAAGATACATTACATTTTCCGGGGTTATAATCGCATTTTACATGTTGTCTAATAATTTTTGCTATTTTCGGACGAAAAATTGAGTATCTATTCCAAATTTTTTGTGATTTTATAACCAAAACCAAAAGATCTCTTTATAACCAATGAATAAAAAGAGTTGAATCAATGCAAATTCTGAGCATCATAAAGAAATTCACTTGAACCCTCCTACCTGACTTAAATATAGATTGACTAGTGGCTCTGTGAGCTGTAGATCTCACGAGCACAAACAATTTTGCAAACAATCTAGCGGTATTTTAAAATTAACATTAATAACCAAGGAGCTCCATCAATCCCTACCTAGGAGGTAACGGACTGATTCCACTGGATGAAACCTAAAAGTGAGCAATTTGCAGGATTTTGAGGAGCTGTTCTGCTCATCACACCAAAAATCCTTATCAGATTTTCACCAAATTTTTATGAGGCCAACTTACAAGTTACAAACTTTCAAATTAAAAAAAAAACATTGATATCGGATCCAATAAGGCAAAGATATTCAGTAGCCCCTTATTGCCCCTTTTTGGAAGAAGTACCCCCCAAACAAAAATCCCGGACGACTAAAAAATATAATAATTCGAATTCGTTGAACCTGTATACCAAGTTTCATCTAGATCGATTGAGAAATGCGACCTGTAGAAGAGAACAGCCGTCAGCTGGACAGTCGAAGATACGAAAGCATTTTTGCCATATTTTGGCCCAAGCTGAAACGGGGACGCTTCGCTCGCGCTTCGTGCTTGCTCGGTCAATTAAGTTATGGTATTTCTCAGTTCATATTCTATGCAAGAAGGTTTAAAAAAATACGGAATCTATACTACCACAAAAACGAGTGAAGCAGAGCAAGATGTGTATGTGTACGTGAGCAAAGAGAATATAATCACTACGTTTTAAGAGGCGGGACCTCCCTACTAGCCAATGAAAGCAATTTGACAGAAATTTATTGGCATCAATGCATCCAACATTACTAACATTAAAGGTTATACGTTAGCCTATCTTGACAATGATACCAACCTAACGGATACAGTAGTGCTTGCTTGCACATATTCTTGGTGATATCGATAATGCATGCATGCCCTAGTCAAGGTTTCATATTAATGAAAGACGGTTCCAATAAGCACAACGTTGTTTTCTCACAATGCAACAACGTTGGGCTTACTGGATACCTATTGCAACAGGTAACTGTGGGGCCATGTAATAAAAACTTAGAAATAAAACACTTTTGAACAACGGAACATTTTATCTAGAATTTTTTTTTACAAAGTATATACGAAAATGAATTTTGCAAGCATAGGTAAGCTTACCTACTAGTGCTTCACTCTGAATTGAGATCTTGCGATGTACCTACTCTACCTTTATCTCACGCACTCACACACATAAGTGTATGTTACGACTGGTCTATATAGGTATGTATGCTAGATCCTCATTTTCTGCATCTAGAAATAAACATGTTGATTAATATTATGGAAATAACTTATAGGCAGCCTGACCTAGCCTACAATAGCTTTATCGATAGTTAATAGTTCTTTGACCTTGCGCATCCCTAGTGTTAAAACAATATGAAAGTACAATATTAAAATCATGTAAATTATCATTTATGGTCACGTTGATGGGAAGTGGCACTAAGCAATATCATATTAATGCTTACCGGGGCTGATCAATAGGAAATCATGGCATAAAGAACATAGGCGGAACTGTATGCGATAAATCTTGTAGTGTCTTGACATATCATTTCTACAGAACTTAAGTAATTAATTTTCTACGTTTTTTCAACATTAGCTGTAAGCTAGAAAACCCCAGGTTAACAAATCAATTTAAAAAATCATGAAATTGTAACTTCATTTCCTTCCTACAATGTTTAACCGGCCTTGTAGCCTACCCAACGGGTGAAAAAAACAATATAATACAATGACATTTCCGGTTTGGACGTCAAAATTGTCAACACATAATACTTTCGACCCAGTTTTTTAATCCAAAGGAGGTTGAATTACGCTTTCTTCCCACCCGGTTTTTTAAACCAAAGGAAGTTGAATTAAGATTACTGGCGTTAATCCTTTTAACAGTAAGCGTAGTTCCTCCTTGCAATAAACAGAATAATAATATAGATGTGCTATAGACAAAATGGTACGTCAATATAAAACCTCTATACAATACATTATACTCGTAGCAAAGGGAATACAAAGCATTATAGTTTATGGAAGAAGTGTAAAGAATTGTTGTTATAATAGGGTATGTTAATTTATTTAATTGTTTTAAACAAAAATAGTGTAGGTACAAGGAAGGACTTAATGCTAAACAGCTTTATCTACCAGTCATTCAGGTCGTGAAAGAAATAATAGTAAATATGGCATGTTAGTTAAAGTATTGAACAATAAATACGAAAGAAACAAAGGTTTGTGTAAATAAAATATTTAGTGTAAGGAATTGTTGCAAAACATTTGTGCTAATATGGGACAACTGTTTCCCTGCACAGTGAAACAGCAGCAACATATCTAAATATATTGTTTTGTAATCTCGGCAGGCAGTAACGGATTAAAAATAATTCTTATTCAAAAGCCTAGTCTGTTACACTAGATAGGTAATTGAATAGGTAGGTACCTACAATATCTTGAAACATTATATTTATCACGCATAAGTACTTACTTTCCTACCTAACTAAGCGGATAAAATAATTAAAATCTCTAAGACTTATTTCAAAGGTCATTAACAGTAACATAACCTACAAAACTTTGAAGCCTAATAACAATTATACCTGGCCTCCTCAAAAAAAAACTTAGACTAACAATTTCAGGAAATGATGCTGAATTACTAGCGATATTTTTTGTCTAAAGACGCCGTGAATTTGACTGACATAAACGTATGTATGGGAGTTCGCCATTGTTCTTTTCTTTTTGTTCTGGTTTTCGCGATTGGCGCGAACTCCACATAAAACACATCTGCTGTAGCTTTCTAAAGTTGGTGGCATTTTAAAATTATCATTTAAACTGGCTTAACTGATGATTCTTCAAAGAAAACACAAAACAGTACGTTATTAACAATAATATGAATAAAATTCAAAATTCGCAGAACACTAAACTTTGGATTTTTCTTGACAAATTTCAATGGACCATAAAGTAAAGTAATATTATCATGTTTGGACTCTATAGTTCGTTATTTTTGGTCCATTCATTGGGATCTGAAAAACAAAGGAACTTCACTGTTCTGCCAAAGTCCATACATTTGAGACAAATTTGAGTTATATTTTGTGGTTGCGCCGGACTGTGTGTGAGTTGATAATTTGTGCTTGATACACAATTTTATCTCAAAATACTGCATCGTATTGATTATCCGTGACAACTTGACAGAACACCTAGAGATTTTCCTGCGACGTGGCAGCCGATTGGCATAACACGGTGTTAGTGTATGCTGAAGCTTGTGCATTCAAGGGTATCGGCATATCTTGGATTCTTCACTTTCGATTTGGCAGGGTGGAACCGGTATTTACATTCTTGAGTCTATGCAATAGTTGTGAAAGTCAAATGAATCCCTAAGGTACGCAGAAAACAGCAAACAGATATTTTTTACAATACAATCTTCTATTTGCGTTAACTGTAGACTGTAGGCACTTGAGTAAATATTTAAAACGGTAACGGTCATTACTTTTTAGGAGGCTTTTGGTTGTTTCGTTATGAATATTTTCTTTACAATTTACAAATATCTCACGGCTATTTTCAGAAGTGCGTAACTTTTGGTATTTCCTTTTAAAGCACCGAACTCAAAAATAGTGGGTGTTATAAGTTTAGGGTGTATATGTATATATAATCATTGTGTGTCTGTGGAATCGTAGCTCCCAAACAACCAATTTTGATGCGTTTTTTTTCTGTTTTAAACTGATGTGATTGATATTATGCTTCTTAGCTAGAATAAGGGGTGAGGGAGTTGCGTAATATAAAGTATACTTTCAGCTTCATCATAATCCACGCGGGTGAAGACGAAAGACTAAACTTAATCTTATCAGGGCTCAACGCAACAAAATTGGCACGAGTGTCTCCCACCCTCAACTGAGCTATATGAACGGCTGCGGATCCGGGTCTAACTCCAAGCAACGTGGAAGAGATGTGGCCACCCAGACACCTCCCAGCGTCATGGCAGAGACCAGGAGGGCCAGGCTGAGACCTTTGAAGCTAATGACTGCTCATAATGCACTTATTCTAAGGTTAGATAATCTTCTTAGACAATAATTGTAAATAATGAAGGAGTATCATAATCATCATCAACACGTTTCTCATATACACTCTAGTGCGAGTGGCGAGACTAGTTACGAGGTGAGCCATGATCATCATCAACACGTTTCTCATATACACTCTAGTGCGAGTGGCGAGACTAGTTACGAGGTGAGCCATGATCATCATCAACACGTTTCTCATATACACTCTAGTGCGAGTGGCGAGACTAGTTACGAGGTGAGCCATGATCATCATCAACACGTTTCTCATATACACTCTAGTGCGAGTGGCGAGACTAGTTACGAGGTGAGCCATGATCATCATCAACACGTTTCTCATATACTCTAGTGCGAGTGGCGAGACTAGTTACGAGGTGAGCCATGATCATCATCAACACGTTTCTCATATACACTCTAGTGCGAGTGGCGAGACTAGTTACGAGGTGAGCCATGATCATCATCAACACGTTTCTCATATACACTCTAGTGCGAGTGGCGAGACTAGTTACGAGGTGAGCCATGATCATCATCAACACGTTTCTCATATACACTCTAGTGCGAGTGGCGAGACTAGTTACGAGGTGAGCCATGATCATCATCAACACGTTTCTCATATACACTCTAGTGCGAGTGGCGAGACTAGTTACGAGGTGAGCCATGATCATCATCAACACGTTTCTCATATACACTCTAGTGCGAGTGGCGAGACTAGTTACGAGGTGAGCCATGATCATCATCAACACGTTTCTCATATACACTCTAGTGCGAGTGGCGAGACTAGTTACGAGGTGAGCCATGATCATCATCAACACGTTTCTCATATACACTCTAGTGCGAGTGGCGAGACTAGTTACGAGGTGAGCCATGATCATCATCAACACGTTTCTCATATACACTCTAGTGCGAGTGGCGAGACTAGTTACGAGGTGAGCCATGATCATCATCAACACGTTTCTCATATACACTCTAGTGCGAGTGGCGAGACTAGTTACGAGGTGAGCCATGATCATCATCAACACGTTTCTCATATACACTCTAGTGCGAGTGGCGAGACTAGTTACGAGGTGAGCCATGATCATCATCAACACGTTTCTCATATACACTCTAGTGCGAGTGGCGAGACTAGTTACGAGGTGAGCCATGATCATCATCAACACGTTTCTCATATACTCTAGTGCGAGTGGCGAGACTAGTTACGAGGTGAGCCATGATCATCATCAACACGTTTCTCATATACACTCTAGTGCGAGTGGTGAGACTAGTTACGAGGTGAGCCATGATCATCATCAACACGTTTCTCATATACACTCTAGTGCGAGTGGCGAGACTAGTTACGAGGTGAGCCATGAGGCGCGAGTATAAAAGTACCACAATAATAAGACTTAGTCTTGTGACTAAGTAGTGTAGTCACAAGAATAATTGACATCGTGATCGATGATGGATTTTGACCCTTGTGTACGGTTTCTTCATACTTTGGCTGTAAAATATAAAATAAAACTACTAACTCACCCCGGCTTCGCACAGGTAGCGCTCACACCGAGGCATTTTCCTTAATATTAGAAAAATAGAAGTTCATTTAAAATAGAAAAACGCCAGTAAGTTCGTAGTTCAAATTCTTTGGCAGCAACGCTTGTATGGTGCTTCAGACTTCTTATTATTTCGTTTTCACGGCAACGTTTCTTTCCGTTCTTTAGAGTGACTAATCGTCATTTTTATAGACATATTTTTGATACATTAGTTCACATTATAATTCAATTTTTACTTTAATTTTAATACAGCCCACGTTATTCAAACTACTAAAATTTAATAAATCGGTTAAGTATTTTTTGAGTTTTCCCATTACAAACAAAAATATATTTATAAATAAAAATACGGTCTAGGCAATCGTTTGGCCACTATCTCACCTGATAGAAAGCGATGATGTGGTCGAAGGTAGTTGATACTTATTCACTTTTGACTTAAACATACCTGGGTTATATTTTACCGGAAACACTGATGAGGACAGGGCATTCCACTCGTTTGCAGCTCTTATAATAAATGAAGAAGCGTAACGGTTCGTTCTTGTGCGAGGTATTTCAACCATAAAAACGGTGGCGCATTGCCGATCGTCTAGTCGTACGGTAATGGAAACTTGATGGCGGAATCAGATTTTGCTGTTATTGCAATTTGTAGAATACCGACAGGCTTGTGACCTCACGTCGATGTGCCAGACATTTAAGATTACTCTTTTTTAGTGTTATCCCCAATGAGCCTCATAGCACGTCTCTCAATTGAATCCAAAGCCTTGAGCTGATACTTGGCAGAACCGTCCCTGAGGTAGCAGCAGTACTCCATACAATCAATAAAAAAAAACGAATTTTTCCTCTTTATTGACCAAGCGAGCGCGAAGCGCGAGCAAAATTTCTCCGTTTCAGCTTTTCCAAATATTATTTCGTATGTGTTTCCAAATGCCCGGCTGTTCCTCCTTTTTAGTCTTTGGGGATTTTGATCCTATTTCGATGGTTATTTTTTATTTGAAAGGTAGTAACTTTAGGTTGGTCTCATAAAAAAATGGTGACAGTATTTACGCTCTTCAAAAGATAGTTTTCCCGTGTAAAGTCCAAGAGTTTACAAAGTTGACTGCAGTTGTGTGAGCTCCTACATTGTCCGGACTAAATGGACTTTATCATGCCCCATAAAAGAGCACATTGACTGCCCTAGTCAAGAAAAATGACACGCAGAAGTCAGCCATCGCTCAACGTCTTTTGGAGTGGGGTCGAACCTCTGGATCAAGTTACTGAATTGGACATAACTCTCCGATAATATCTATTGCATGCCACTACATACCAAGATTGGTAAGAAAGCGATTGAAATGACTAAATTCAAAAACTTCAATCGTGAGGATGAGTTTAAACTGTCGAGTGTCTGGAGTCCACTAGTACGTCTATGTGAAAACCGAAGAAATGTTGTCTCTAATACGCGAGGTGATAATGTTAGTGTTGTATGACGCTATCGAGTTAATGTCAAAAGTACAGGGACCTTATTCTCTATTGCCACTCGGCCTCGTAACGCGCCGCGTTAAGATATCTGCGTGGAATTGTTTGTGAATGTTCGAGAATTGCCGTACTTTTCCGAACGATTCCACAGCGAGACGCGTTACGCGTGTGAATGGCCCTGGTATGGTACTGGTGTCACCGTAGTGAAATAGTGAGAAAGAGGGAAGACCATTTTGTCATTGTGCCCGTAAACATTAATCCACCCGCAGTTACTTCACTTATCCGTGATCATGGCACTTGCAACAGTGCCGAAATATCAGGAACTCAATATAAATAGTATCCATGGTAAATACCCCGTTTCTATTGTTTATAATTCTAGTGTGACCATGTTAGTTTTAAACCATATATTCATACATACCTTTATCTAAAACTACTCAAAAACACAAGATATTTTATTTAATTCAACAAATACCACTACACTCTCCGTTAACTCTTGTTCGCCGAATGCGACCCCGAGTTGGATTTTAAAATAAGCCAATACCGTATCAGTATTCGTTGATAAGTATTGCTTCGTATTATAATGTCGTTTTTATATACCTCTAATTTACTTTTTTTTAATTTTGTTATGGCGGCAAGAAGCTGTAAATCAGCAATATATCAGTAATTCAAACACGTATTGGCCATATTGTGGTGACTTCAAATTAATTTGATAATTTTAATAATGTTTATTTTTAATTGTAACCACTTTTTTGAGGGTTATAGCAAATATGTTTCCGTCGTCGATATGTGCTGTTATATGTTATATTGTCTATAACTGACCTCTACAGCGTCACCCCAGGTGGGGTGGGGGCAAAAGCGCTCCGCCGCAATTAACTGGGCATATAAGAGAAGCTTAAGCATTGAGAACAGTACAGTGCAGCAAAGTACTTTGAAATTCTAAGCGGCACTGCATTTTTTCATAAGCAAGCTTATGTGCTCGGTACCTAATAGTACAAAAAAAAAACAGTCATCAATCAATTATTATATTCATGGTCACTACATTTACGCTACTGAGTTTGTTATAATTATGAAGGAAATACTTGTTATTATGTTACCTAGACTTCCTTAAAAGCCAACTTGAAAAATCGATGTCAAAAATAACCAAAATAATTAGGTAGTCCGAAATGTATTTGTCACAACTCATGACTTGCAATGGTTGTTATTACGATGTGCAGATAAAATAAGATCGATTAAAACGCATCTATCCACTGTCACCACACTGGTGCAATAACACTGTTATAACCTGGCTTGTCGCAAACGAGAACCAACACATTATAAAATAACGTTAATCTGATATTCCTACAACTAGCTTTTGCCCGAGATTTATCGTGGATAATTATATTTGGATTTGTAAGGACACAAACAACACTTTGCCGGCGACAAGCACACAACATATATCTGACTAGTGATTCGCCCCGGCTTTGCTTGGATAGCGCTCACACCACGGCATATTTGTTACATTTTTAATTTCTAAAAAAAAACGCTCTTGAGCGTTATTCAAATTCTTTGGCAGCAACGACCGTGTTGCTCATAGACTACTGCATTATTATTCACGTATATGACAGACTTGATGTCATTTCGTTTCCACGGCAACATGGCATTCCGTTCCTTACATCTACTATTCACATTGGTGAAATTGCTAGTAGGCCAGTGCCTAAGCAGAAGAAATACTAATAAAAAAAACATGTTTTTGCAATTGTTGTTACCTTGGGTTACATAATTGCAACTTATCGTAGGGTTCCAATTAAATAAAAAATAAAAAATCACATTTTACTCGCTGATAATGTAACTTTCTATAGGTGAATGAGTTTTTAAAATAGGTTCTGATATTTTTTGAGTTTAACCATTACAAACAAACATACAAAATCACAAAAAAAATACTTTCCTCTTTATAATATTAGTGAAGATAGAAACACGTCGGCAGATTTCGCCCCGTTTGTCGACGACAGACGTAGCCTGATGTTAACGGCAGCCTTTAACGCGTCGGCGACGGCCACTACCCTGTTATCGGCAACGTGTATCGGTTATCGTTTAAAACTTAGATCTGAAAAAAAAAACGTCAAAATTGCCGCATTGACTATTTTTTTATTTATTTTTCATCTGCTTTCAGTAGCACTTTCAGCAGATCTGTTCAGGGTGTTTTGATTTGTAGGAGTTTGTCACCCAGTGGAGACATCTCCTCATTTTATTTGGCACTGTTCCCTATTCAGAGGAAAGAACTCTTTTTCTCTTGAGTCTAGTCGCATAGCAAGGGTTGGTCAGGTGGACAGCCAAGGTGTTTGTGTGCTCCCTTAGTGGGTCTTGATAACTAGTGGTGACATTTCTGATCTCATCCTTGATTGTATTCATTTCAAGGTTATTATGTAATTCTGAGTTAGTTATATACCAGAGCACATTGATTATTGATCGCAGAATTATGGTTTGCATTATTTGTAGCATAGATATGTTGGAGTTACTAGCGGTGCCCAACAGTTGGATACCGTACATTCAGATTCGTTTAAGGATGTTTGTATAGATAAGAAGTTTATTTTCCAACGACAGTTTGCTGTTCTGGCCCAGTTACCAGTATAAAACTTTGTAGCGAAGGTTGAGAACCACTCTCTTGGTTTTGATGTAGTCGTTCCAGGTAAAACAGCAGTCTAGATGGAGTCCCAGGTATCCCACATTGTCTTGGTGTGGTAGAGTCACATTTTCTAGCTGGACTGGAGGACAGTTTCCTTTTCTGAGGCTGAAAGTGACTTGAACCGATTTTGTTGAACTGACTTTATTCCTCCATTTTTTGTAGCCATTTGGTAATCTCATCCAGTCCATGTTGGAGAGTTGCGGATGCATTTGCTGGGGTTGTGTTACTGGCGAATTGCCATGTCATTAGCAAAAGTGGCTGTGGTGACTTTTTCTACTTGCGGAAGATCAGCTAGCAGTATAGATGGTCTAGAGTACTGGGCCCAAGATATATATATATATATCATAGAATGCTGGTGTTGCGTAAGACTCTTTGACCTGGAATATTCTGTTCGAGAGGTAAGATTGCAAAGAAGGTAGGAGGAATGCGGCAGGTTTGTCTTCAATTTACACAGTAGACCCTTATGCCACACTCCATCAAAGGCTTGCTGTATATCCAAGAATTCTGAAGAGCAGTACTCTTTCTGTTCCAGGGATTTTCTTATACGCTCATAGACTCGGTGGACTTGTTCTATTGTGGAATGTTTTTGCCTTAAGCCAAATAAATGGTTAAGAATAACCTTACTTTCATCCAGGATAGGCATAAGTCGTCGCAAAAAAAGTTTTTCGAATACTTTTGACATAGTTGTTAGAAGCCTTATTGGTCTTTATGAGGTAACGTCATTGGCCGGTTTTTCGGGCTTATGTTCATAAGTATAGATAAAACCTTCCGTTTTAGGGAACAATGTACTCTGAATATCCCGTTATGAAGCATTGTGACGAATACTAAGGTTTTCTTTGGAATTTCTTTAAGTACTTATTTTGTTATTAGGTCAAAGCCTGGAGCCTTTTTGTCCTTTAGTTCTCTTATGGTTTTCTAAACTTCTCTAGTAGTTACTGGCTTTGGTGGAGGAGATAGCTGCAAGTTCTGTTCTAAGATATTATCAATATCCTTATCAGTGTCTTGGTGTAATGACTCATTTGAGCAGAATTCTTTGGCTAGGTGAGTAGCAAAGACATTTGCCTATTCTTGCGCAGTTCTTTCCCATCTATTACCAGTTTTCAAGGGATGTTTGAGTTTGTCGTGATTTTTGTGAATTCACACAATAAATAATTTGTTGCTGATGTCGCTGTTAATGACTCAATCTTTGCAATGGCTTTGCTATCCTGCCACTTCTCAAGAGTTAAGTTTAAAGGTTTTACGGCATAACTTGGGTATAGAACAAAATACTGGCAGTAAAGACTTCTATTGGCAGGCCAAATGAGATACGAAAAGAAGAGGTTGGCTTCTACAGAATGAACACCAAGTTTTCTACTCTAAACTGCTTCTATTTTGCGACAAGCACGAGAAAAATAACGAGACAGTAAAGTTTTTATTCCAGAATGGTTATCCTGGGGCGGACGCGAATGTCCGATTCGGCGGCGGTGATGAGTGAAATCAATTGTGTATTACCTTAGAGAGCACCTAACCGCTACTTTTAAAGGTAGATAAATTTTGAATGATATCGTGAACGATAAAATGAATCGTCCGTTTGCTTTTGTTGCTCTCGAGGTACAACCTCTCCATTTACAAATACATTAATGCTGTGAGACACATTAAAATAGATTTTCCAATTGCACTGTTCCTATGTGCAACTCATTTTTGGAGTCATGTTGCCTTGGAATTCTCTATACACGATTTGTTTTGAATTTGAATGATTTTTCATAAAATATGGTAATAGTGAAGACCCACTAATTTGTTTACTTATTTTTAGCGTTAAACATTACTTTTAACGAACCAGACTACTATTTTGTACCCATATAAATCAATAATTATCATTTTGAAGACGCAGTAAAATTACTATTAACATCATCATTATCATCAGCCTGAATAAGTCCACTGCAGAACACGGGCGTCCCCATTGCAGAACATGGGGTAATTGTAGTATCAATTAGTGCAAATGAAATAAACACAAGAACAAAGTGACTTCCCCTTAAATAGTGACATTAAGAAAAGTGTTATTGGACACATTCTTAGTTTATACTCTACTTAGCAGCTTAGGTTAAAGTAAAATTACTTATTAGTCTTAAGGCTATATTGTAATTTTAATTAGGCACCACAAACCCGTGGTAAGTCATTGCATAAAAAATAAAAATAAATTGGCCTGCCAATAGAAGTCTTTACTGCCAGTATTTTGTTCTATACCCAAGTTATGCCGTAAAACCTTAAAATAACTCTTGAGGAGTGGTAGGATAGCAAAGCCATTGCAAAGCTTGAGTCATTAACAGCGACATCAGCAACAAATTATTCGTTGTGTGAATATTCACAAAAATCTCGACAAACTTCAAACCTCCTTTGAAAACTGGTAATAGATGGGAAAGAACTGCGCAAGAATAGGCAAATGTCTTTGCTACTCACTTAGACAAAGAACTCTGCCTAAATGAATCACTACACCAAGACACTGATAAGGACATTGATAATATCCTAGAACAGAACTTGCAGCTATCTCCTCCACCAAAACCTGTAACCGCTAGACAAGTTTAGAAAACCATAAGAGAACTAAAGGACAAAAAGGCTCCAGGCTTTGACCTAATAACAAAAGAAGTACTTAAAGAAATTCTAAAGAAAACCGTAGTATTCGTCACAATGCTTCATAACGGGATATTCAGAGTACATTGTTTCCTACAACGGAAGGTTTCATCTATACTTATGAACATAAGCCCAAAAAACGTCAGTGTTTTGAACAAAACTCGTGTTAACTTTGCTGTAACCCTATCAAAAACCGGTTTTTGATGTTTTTCGGCTTATAGTTAAAGTGAGTTGGCTGTTTGTTTACCCTTATGACTTACGCCATTCTTGCGGTCAGTAAAATAAAAAAAAACATAGACGACAACATACTGGCGGCATAAGGTTAATGTTATAAGGTTTTGTTGCATACAATCACTTACATTATCTAGTTGGTTCTTCACATAATTTCACAGATATTAACGACGTTATTATTAAAGGTATTTAGTTATTACAACGCACTTACTGAATATAACACGGCAATAATTTGAAAAATAATTTAAATTATTGAATTTATAACAGAAAAAAATAACGCAAAGTTGTGATTAAAACGACATTGTAATACGAAGAAATACTTATCAACGAATACTGATACGCTATTGGCTTATTTTTAAATCCAACTCGGGGTCGCATTCGGCGAACAAGAGTTAACGGAGAGTGTAGTGGTATTTGTTGAATTAAATAAAATATCTTGTGTTTTTGAGTAGTTTTAGATAAAGGTATGTATGAATATATGGTTTAAAACTAACATGGTCACACTAGAATTATAAACAATAGAAACGGGGTATTTACCATGGATACTATTTATATTGAGTTCCTGATATTTCGGCACTGTTGCAAGTGCCATGATCACGGATAAGTGAAGTAACTGCGGGTGGATTAATGTTTACGGGCACAATGACAAAATGGTCTTCCCTCTTTCTCACTATTTCACTACGGTGACACCAGTACCATACCAGGGCCATTCACACGCGTAACGCGTCTCGCTGTGGAATCGTTCGGAAAAGTACGGCAATTCTCGAACATTCACAAACAATTCCACGCAGATATCTTAACGCGGCGCGTTACGAGGCCGAGTGGCAATAGAGAATAAGGTCCCTGTACTTTTGACATTAACTCGATAGCGTCATACAACACTAACATTATCACCTCGCGTATTAGAGACAACATTTCTTCGGTTTTCACATAGACGTACTAGTGGACTCCAGACACTCGACAGTTTAAACTCATCCTCACGATTGAAGTTTTTGAATTTAGTCATTTCAATCGCTTTCTTACCAATCTTGGTATGTAGTGGCATGCAATAGATATTATCGGAGAGTTATGTCCAATTCAGTAACTTGATCCAGAGGTTCGGCCCCACTCCAAAAGACGTTGAGCGATGGCTGACTTCTGCGTGTCATTTTTCTTGACTGCCTTAATGTGCTCTTTTATGCGGCATGAAAAAGTCCATTTAGTCCGGCCAAAGTAGGAGCTCACACAACTGCAGTCAACTTTGTAAACTCTTGGACTTTCTACGGGAAAACTATCTTTTGAAGAGCGTAAATACTAAGACAGGTTCTTGAAAGGAGTGAAAATGGTTTAGGCACAGAACTTATTTAGAATGTTAGGGACCTTATCCGTCACTTCTTTTGCGTAGGGTAAATAAGCTACTTCTTCTAGACGCAGCGTCACTTACAGTTATTTTATCAATGAGGGAGAGTCAAGAAGACAGGGTTGTAGACAGGTTTGTCAAAAATTTTTGATAGCGACACTTGACGTCTCACAAAGTTTATCCTGTAAACTGCTGAAACGTCAACACCTGGCTTTTTAAAACTCGATCAAAAAGGTAAACATATTTCTCATAATAAAACTCCTGCACAAGCTATCGAATATGCCAAGTCCTTTATTTACTCACTGCCACTGTTGTCATCTCATTATTGTAGAAAGGATAGAAAACAGCTATATTTACCAGAAGATTTTAAAATCAATAGATCAGAAACCTAGGTCACTAAATATTATTATTTAAACTAACTTTTATATTGCATTTCACGTGCCGAAGAAGGACGTGAAATGCAGTCGAGTGCTGGACTGAGAGAACACACATAAACACACTCAGTCCAGCATTCGACGAGTCAACATCACCCGAAGATGCCTCGTGCAGAGGCGAAACACGTGTCGTATTGATGTCAGATGCTTGGTATTTGGATTGAGGTATATGTTTTTTTATTGTGTATTTAAAATATATGTATACTAGCTGCGCCCCGCAGCTTCGCCCGCGGTCAAACTTTGCCACTTCCACAAGTTTAGTAAATTAATCTTAAAAAATCCCTCCTTTTTTCATCTATATTTATTATCTATTCGGGACGGATACAAATTCAAAAAATCAAAGATAATAAAAAATCTGTCCAGGAGTTCTTGAATTATAATTAGTGTAAGTAACATGAATTTTTGACTTTCTGTTATATATATATATATATATATATATATATATAGATGTTATATCTCCAACTTCTTAAATGTTTCTGCTCTCCTGGTTCTTATTTTTTTTTATATAATCACACCATTTCATGTTCATGGCGAGATAAGTATACTCACTTTTAATAACTATAATTGTCAATTTTGTATCTCCAATTTTTAAGTTTTAGTACTTAGAAATACATTTTTTAAATACAATCACACTACTTATTTAATGTTCATGGGGAGGTATTCTCACTTTAAATAACTTTATTTGGAAATGTCATATCTCCAACTTCAGGTGTTTCTACTCTCCTGGTACATAGAAATGCTTTTTTTAATATAATAATTACACCATTTAATAATATTCATGGGGAGGTAAACTCACTTTAAATAACTTTATTTATCAATGTTATATCTCCAACTTCTTAAGTGTTTCTGCTCTCCTTGTACTTCTCACTTTTAATAACTTTATTTGTCAATGTCATATCTTCAACTTCTTAAGTGTTTCTGCTCTCCTTGTACTTCTCACTTTTAATAACTTTATTTGTCAATGTCATATCTCTACCTTCTTATGTGTTTCTGCTCTCCTTGTACTTAGAAATTCTTTTTTTAAATATAATCACTCCATTTAATGTTCATGGGGAGGTATAATCACTTTTAATAACACACTATTTGACTCTTTTGTATCTCCAACTTATTAAGTGTTTTGCTCTCCTGGTACTTAGAAATACTTTTGTTAAATATAATCATACCATTTAATGTCCATAGGTATACTCACTTTTAATAACTTTATTTTTTACTGTTACATCTCCAACATCCTAAGTGATTCTGTTCTCCTGGTACTTAGCAATACTTTTTTAAATATAATCCAGTTCATGGGGAGGTTTACTCACTTTTAATAACTTTATTTGTCAATTTTGTACATCCAACTTCTTAAGTGTTATGCTCTCCTGCTACTTAGAAATATTTTTTTTTTCAAATCTTAAAGAAAACGATACTACTTTCTTCCCCTATTTCGGGATCAAAAGTAGCCTATGTGTTAATCCAAGATATTACAAGCTATCGGTGGTACCACATTTCATCCAAATCCGTTCAGCTGTTTGAATGTGAAGGAGCAGGCGTTTCTGCTCTCCTGGTACTTTGAAATACTTAAAAAAAAATAGCACTATTTAATGTTCATGGGGAGGTATACTCACTTTTAATAGTTTTATTTGTCAATGTCATATATCCAACTTCAGGTGTTTCTGTTCTCCTGGTACTCAGAAATACTTATTTTAATATAATCACACCATTTAATGTTCATTGGGAGCTAAGTATACTCACTTTTAATAACTTTATTTGTCAATTTTATATCTCCAACTTCTTAAGTGCTTATGCCCTCCTGGTACTTAGAAATATATTTTTTTCATTATTTTTTTTCGTTTTTTTTTACGTTTTATAGAAAACGATAATATTTTTTTCTCCTATTTCGAGATAAAAAGTAGCCTATGTGTTATCCAGGATATAAGCTATCCTGGTACCAAATTTTATCTAAATCCGTCCAGCCATTCGAGCGTGAAGGAGCAACAAACGCACATACACACACACACACAAACATACAAACTTTCGCATTTATAATATTAGTGTGATTAGTGTGATAAATTATAAGTGTTACGATACTTGTATTTGAGTAGGGTTTGTTTAGCGTGGGGTTTGATTTTGTATATTATATTGTAGTTGTTTTTTTTTTGTTTTTTCCTGGCCTCCAATCCTTAGCTTTCATTTCATTTATATTTTGCAATAGTTCAATTTGGGTAGGGTTTGTTTAGCGTGGGGTTTTACTTATGTTAATTTTACCATTTATCATTTGTTTGACTTACAATTTTGGCGGAAGTAAGCTACATATATTTTATTTTGTTCATTTTAAATATGGATTTCCGCAAAGTAACGCCTGAATCTATTAACTTTATTTTAATGATTATTTAGTAGTTTATTCATTGCATGAATTATAATTTTCTTTATTTAATTGAAGTAGTAATGTTTTTTTTTTTTATGAAAACATTTTTTATTTTAAATTATTTGTGAGATAATTTTACTGATATTATTTCATAATTAGCAATTTCGCTTATAAGTTTAATAAAACTTTTATTAAGTAAAGCCATTAAAACAGACTAATGACTAGATACAAATATAGTTTTTTTTTTATATTAATTTATAATTTTTTCTATTTCTACATTCCATAATTTCTTTAATCGAAAATAAATTTAGTTATTCCTGTAATAATTTTATGTTGATTTTGGGTTTAATATTTTAATAGATAAAAAATGAATCTAATTTACTGCTTTTTATTTGTAAAAATCATTACTTCTTCTTAGTCATTTAAATCAATACATCCCAACAAGATAATTTTTCATTGTACCTTACGTTCATTTTACTTTCATTCTTAAATCAATTTCTCTTCTTACTGCATTTAAAATGTCTGTGCATATTAGAAATCTTATCTTTCTATAAAATGTTGCTTGATAGTTACAGCATTTTAAATGTATGTGAAAAAAAAAACTCGTTTGCGTTTACCCACAAAAAGGGCGGAAATAATCAACTTAGAAGTTTGATAATTATGGCAACATATAGAAAACTTAAAATAAAAAATATGTTTTTGAATTCACGTTCCTACAACTTATAGTTTTGAAGTAATGTTTTTTGTTTCATTTTCAGAATAGTTTTTTGGCTCTGGTGAAAAGTTGGTATTTTGTGGGTTACAGCGAATATGTTTTCTTGCGTCGATACTTATTAAAAAAGTGCGCAGTTTATGTTCAATGAGGAAAATAAAAGCCGTACCCAATTTAAATAGACTTAATAAACTGCTCAAGTTACCACAGTATAAAAATAAGGTATCTAGTGTCCAAAATTTTATAATATGAGCCATTTCGTACTTTCCTTTCAAACCATGCATTATGATACCTATTTTACTACCACTTGAAGGCAGAGCTATAAAAGCCTTTTCTCCACATAAGTTCCATTTGCAACAGTAGCGAAAACAAAAATAGTCCAAACATGTCTGCCATTTCGGGACCTTTGAGGGCTATATAAATGGGCGGTACAAACCCTTCAGTGGAGATCTAGGAATACTGATCGCTTTGGGAAGGTTACCCTTTAGGGACTAATTTGAATTAGTAGACGATATTATTTCTAATTTATGTTCATCCAAATGTAAATCCAAACTGTGTGTCATTAAGGCGCAAATGTGCACCGAGGCTGCGATTAAGCATACTGTCAAGTATCTTAGCTGTTGAAGTAGTAAGTGAAATAGGTCTATAATTAGATTTGTCCGATACGTCTCCAGTCTTGTTCTTTACAATCGGAACAACTACAGTTCTCATCAGTGGCTCCGGAAGGAACGAGTGACCCAAACACAATTTAAAAAATTGCATTGCGTACGTCTGTTCCACATTTATCGCGGCTGAAAAGAAAAAGCCCGACATACTCGTAGCACGTGAGTTGTTTAAAATTTTATTCAATAGACACACAGTACAGTCACACAGTCGGGTTTTAGTATTTTTTATAAAATAATTTATGTGTTCTGGTAATTTAATAAAATAATTATCAAATTCAGTTCGAAGCATGTCCTGCTTGTATGGTGCCAGGTGAGAGTAGTTTTATCTGAGAATGACGAACCTCGTGGAACTCATATATCGGTTTTTATTTCATCAACTGCTACAGCGGTGAAATAAATCCGTTAATTTTTCGTTTTATTTTTTGTTTTGTTTCACAGAACGAACGCACTTGAATTTCTTTGGATCTGTTTAACATACGAAATTAAATATTAGCTTGTTGGCTATCTGCTCACCAATTCACCGACTGATTTGTTGTTGGTTTCTTGCCAACCGTCGAAAAGGCCGCTCTCTCTCAGCTAATGCAGTAGCCAACGAGCAGAAGGCCACCAAGGTGTTGGGGCTGGTGTTCTTCACCTTCGTGCTGTGTGTGCTAGGTGAGAGTAGTTTTATCTGAGGATGATGAACCTCGTGGAACTTCATAATACTTTTAGAAAAGGATCATAGTTATGTAGAAGTTATTAATCTGCCTGAATTCTCCTCGTGGAACTGCTTCGACTTTATATATGAGTATTATGGAAAGATTTGATGGATCTATTTTGTTCTCCCATTCAAAAAATACACTTGTTTTAGTTGCTTCTTTTACTGATGGTTATAATTGATACCAATACATCTGAGAAGTTGTGAAGGAAGCGTACCAGCCTACCGATCTAAAGATGATAGACATCACTTTTAGAAGTTAATGCTAACCTGAGGCATTAGGAATATTGAACAAAGCGCATCTACCAAAGATAAGACCTGGCCTCTAAAAATAAAACGAAAGATCTGTTTATAAGCTATTATGTCTATAAGCTATTATTACCTGAGAATTGGCTAGGACAAAAACAAGACTTCTTTAGAAGCGTTAATTAACTAGCACAGACAACACATTTCTGTTTTCTAATCAAAAAAGAGGACGGTCTGGACTCGAGGTAATCAAAATAATCCTAAACCAAGAGAGGAACTATTTAAATCTAAGAGTGTTTATCCAACCAGCATTGCTGCTTCTCGAGTTACGGATTTGTTTCTTAACAAAACATTTGTGGGAAAGACAAATATTTGCTAAGACCCTCGGTGTCACGTTGTCTTCTAAATTAATTACCTACCTATTTGTGCTTAGCTACTGATAATAAGGGATGAAGACAGTGTTATGACGTCGGTTACTGACGTCATTTGCTCGTAACAATTTCTTCCATGTATCAAAACGTATAAATATATTGAAGAAATTCTATGTATCACGGAATGTGGGAGAGCGTTTACGTAGTTTACCGATTTTCCATACATTGGCAAGCAGATACAGACTGTGTCATCATAAGCTAGATAGCTAGGTCTAGCTATTTCTGTTACTATGCTGTTTCTATAGAAACAGAGGGATCGAAATATTAATGGATAAGCAAGCTGAAGTGGCAGTGGGCTGCTCACATTTCCCGAAGAGCCGATAACCATTGGTGTAGACGAGTTTCCGAGTGAAGACCGCGTTAAGGCAAACGTATTGTAGGGCGCCCTGAGGCCAGATGGAGTGACGACCTGCGAAAAGCCGCTGGCAGAAACTGTATGCAGAAAGATGAATACCGAGCTCAGTGGCGAGTGTTAAGAGAGGCCTACGTCCAGCAGTGGACAAGTAAGTTTTTTAATGTTACATACATTAAACATCATTTCAGTAAGGCTCTTCTTTCATTACAGACATTTTATCCACTCTAATGGGTGTTTTCCACTGGTTGCAATGGCATGTCATCTGGTCACCTAATAAGTTGTATGGAAATCTGCTACCACGGCAGTCGGCTAATTTGAAAGACACGTCAACCTTTTTTAGACATTTATGACCCCGGCCGGAGTGCCATGTGTTTGTGGTCGCACTCCTCCGAAATGGCTCGACAGATTTTTATGAAATTCTGTCTATATATATAAAAATCACGTGTCACGGTGTTTGTGGTTGCACTCCTCCGGAAGGGCTTGACCGATTTTTATAATCCCACCCTCGGAGTGGACACATTACCCCAAAAATCCCGACCATTTACCCGACATACTGGACATACCTCTCCTAAAGAATATAAATCTTAGTTTCCGCTCAATCGAAGTTTTCCAAGAACTAGAATCCGACCACCGTCCCGTCGTTATGCGCCTAGGCCCCGACCCGACAGACCCATCCTCCCATCCACCGACAAAGACGATAGTGGACTGGAAGCGTTTGGGGGAAGCCCTAAAACTATCAGTTCACCCGACCTCGACCGTATCCCCGACGACATAATCACCCCCGATGACGTTGCTTGCTCGATCGATGCCCTCACCAGCCACCTCAACACCGTTATCGGTGAGTGCTCCAGGGAGGTCCCAGCGGAGGATATCCGCCACTGGGTCCTACCTGAGGACGTGAAGAGACTGATGACGACACGAAACGCAGCCATTAGAGCCCACGATGCATTCCCCAACGCTGAACGCAAAGCCACCTTGAGCTACTACCACCGTTTGGTCAGGACGCGCATTAGCGAGCTGCGCGCACAGCGTTGGGGAGACCTATTATCCGAAATCACACCGACCCACCAGGCCTACTGGGGGTTGGCACGAAAGCTTAAATCCGACACCATCACCGTAATGCCCCCTCTCAATAGAATCGATCTCCCGCCAGCATTCGAAGACGAGGAGAAGGCCGAATGCTTGGCGGAGAGCCTCGCAGCCCAGTGCACCCCCGCTAACGATCACGTTGATCCTGTCCACATCGCCGCGGTGGACCGCGAAATAGAACGTAGGAATTCTCTACCTCCGACCGACCCCCCCCTCGAGCCCGTTAAAGCCGCAGAGGTTGAGTCGATCATCAAGGGCCTCAAAGTGCGAAAGGCCCCCGGTGCTGACGGCGTCAGTAACAGGGTCCTCAAGCACTTTTCTGTCCCGTTAGTTTATCTCTTAGTCAGCATCTTCAATGCAGCCTTGAGCAATTGTTCCTTCCCCGACGCTTGGAAGAGTGCCGACGTCATCGGCATTCACAAACCAGGCAAAAAGGCATCCGAGCCTTCCAGCTACCGTCCTATCAGTCTCCTCAGCTCTCTGGGGAAGATCTACGAGCGAATCCTTCTGAATCGACTCCGATCCATCGCGAAAATCAAAAAGCTCATACCGGATGAGCAGTTCGGCTTTAGAGCGAGACACTCTTGCCCTCAGCAAGTGCACCGCATCACGGAACACATCCTAAAGGGTTTCAATAGGAAACCAAAACCCCAAACCACGATGGCCGTCTTCCTAGACGTGGCGAAGGCTTTTGACAAGGTCTGGCACGCCGGGCTGATATACAAGCTGTATCAGCTCGGGTTGCCAGATCGTCTTGTGCTCATAGTACAAGACTACCTCACCAGCCGGAGCTTCCGCTATCGTGTCGAGGGCAACCGATCATCCCCCCACCCCATCAGAGCCGGGGTCCCTCAGGGCTCCGTGCTATCTCCACTTTTGTTCACGCTTTACACAAGCGATTTCCCCCGCATCCCCAAAGTAGAGATCGCTCTCTTTGCGGACGACACCGCGATTTATACCACCGGATGGAACCCAGCTATTCTACAAAGAGCCATCCAACGAACGCTCCGAGCGCTCGATGGATGGTTTCGTAAGTGGCGAATAACGATTAATCCCGAGAAGAGCGTAGCGATGCGTTTCACTCACGGGGTTAAACGCTATTTCCCAATTAAACAAGTCAGCATCAATGACCGACCCATACCGTGGGAAAAGTCAGTTAAATACTTAGGAGTCACCCTTGACTATCGACTCAACTTCAATGATCACATCCACGCCGTCCACAAAAGGGCGGCATTCTACCTATACCGCCTCGCGTTACTCCTAGGCAGGCGCAGTAAAATGTCTCTTAGAAATAAGTTGACACTCTACAAAACCTGCGTCCGACCGACAATGACATACTCGTCCGTAGCATTTGCTCACGCCTCCCGCATCTCCCTAGAGAAACTTCAGATTTTACAAAATAAATTCGTTCGCGGTGCATTAGATGCCCCCTGGTATCAGAGGAACATCGACCTGCACAGTGATCTCGAGCTTCCCTCGATAGTTCAATATATGAAAAATGCCTCTCGCCGCTACTTTGACGCGGCACTTCATCACCCCAACCCTCTAGTAGTTCAGGCCTCTGACTACACGACAGACGCGACAACAGACGCACGGCCCCTTCGTAGACGCCCTAGAGACATCTTGAGCGATCCGGACGATGAAATCGCTGCCGCAGTGCAGGCAGCGATCGATTCGCCCACTCCGTCATCTTCACCATCTTTCAACACAATTAGACACAGACACCGACCTCGCCGGATGCGAGGTCGAAGGTCCCGTAATTAATTTCGACTTTATTCGCCTTCGAGTTTCTTGCCGATTCTTCTCGAAGGTGTATTCCGAATCGGTGGTCAGTTATGCAATTCATTTAAAGGGCTCCAGCCATTTCATGAGGGCCCTCTCGATCACTACCTAACAGTAGAGATCGAGGGGTGTTTAGTTCGATACTCCCCAAGTAATCAATGGCAACTGTCCAAGCCGAGGTTCGTACCCCCTGGGTGCCCTTGAGCAAGTGGCCAAAAACTTAACTTTGGCGTGCGCCTTCTGCGTCACGCATTGCGGCGGAGCGCTTTTGCGCCCGCCCCACCGTCCGGTGACGCTGTAGAGGTCAGTTATAGACCAACAGCACATATCCTTCCTAAAAAAAAAAAAAAAAAAAATTATGAAATTTAGTATGTTATATATGGTAGGTACCGCAAAGTGTTTTTTTTTATTTTTTTGTATTTGAGTCTTTGAATATTAACATATATTTTTTTTGCAAATTGACATATAAAAATATTAATGTATAGGCGTTTGCGGGGATGGGGTTCATCGAAATCATTGAATGCAATCTCGAGATATAATTAAAAAGAGGGTTCCATACAAAATGTATGAGGAAAAATCTGTGAATAAGTTAAAATCTTTTATTGATTCTAAGGCGGTACGAAGTTCGCCAGGTCAGCTTGTTATGTTCATATAAGAATGAATGGGTTTGACAAATTTTGTAAGCGGGTAAAGCAGGGTGCAGCTAGTTAAACATAGAATATAAGCTTAGCGGGCAAAAAGTCTACCGATAAAATACCTTAATTACTATTCTTTTTAATTGCTTTTATTCCCATTTTTAGGAAACTTTGCAAAGTCAATTATTTATATTCCCTTGGATAGGTCTATTTAAAATCAGACTGTGTCATGGGAGTTATAAAATAACGGTTTTGGAATGGTAATATTACTCGCAGTAGGTACAGTCTTAGAAGATAACAGCTGCTAAAAATATTTTGATTTGTCTTCAACCGTTAATTAAGTTTATAGAATAGTTTTTGTGTCATCTTTTGCGTCAGTTTTTCAGCAGGTTAATCTAGATTTTGCTGGATATAAACCCTACCTAGCTTTTCTTAACTTCGCCAGTTCGTTTTGCTTCAAAATAATGGATTCCAATTTCCCTCCCACCGGAGTCGCACTAAACAGTATAATAAATAAGTATAATAATAATAGTAGTATCTAAGCAGGCGTTAACTGCTATAAAAAAATCATAAAAATATAGATTTGGGAGGCGTTATCTTTCAGACACGAAGTTAATCAATATTAGCCGTGTTTGGTTGGTAGTTCATAATACTACCAATAGATAGCGTTAACTTCCCCATAAAACGGGTTCAGAGAAGCTAACGGAAAGATTTGGATGATGACGCATAGGTCTCGGTGGCCGAATTGGTAAAAGCATGTGCCGCGCTGAGGCACAGTATGCGAATTCGAATCTAGTCCGTGACCCAAATTTTTCCATTATAAAATTATTATATATATTTACGCTAAGCAGGCGTTAACTGCTATAAAAAATCATAAAAACAGTATCGGTTTAATAAAAACGGGTTTCGTAGTACAACAACAACCCTTTTCCAGTCCGTGCGTCTGTGGACTCAAAAGCACGCATGATATTGAATCAATGTTTTTTGTAAACCCATACCATTCGAATTTGGTGTCTCTATTAGGTCTTTAAAAAAAGTTGAAAACTGAATATATCCGACGGAGAACCAAGATAACCGACATAGCTTAAAGGATAAGCAAGCTAAAGTGGCAGTGGGCTGGTCACATTTCCCGAAGAACTGATAACCGTTGGTGTGGACGAGTTTTCGAGTGGAAACCACGTTTAGGAAAACCTAGTGTACGACGCCCTGTGGCCAGGCAGAGTGACGACCTGCGAAAAGCGGCTAGAAGAAAATGGATGAAGAGAGCTGAAGACCAAGCTCAGTGGCGTGCATTGGGAGAGGCCTACGTCCAGCAGTGGACAGATATAGGCAAATGATGATGATGATGATGAAATCTGTCAAATCAATGTCAATTTATTTCAGGAATCATGCGATAATTATTTGTTAGAGTGATGGAAGAAAAACTGTGACTTGAGAACTTACCCTATGATTAGTCCGATAAGTATTTGACAAGTTATCTTTACGTTTAAGAAATATTCTGAAATAAGTTGTTGGTTTCCAGACCACATAATGAACATCTGCCTGTGGTTGGGCTACGTGTCTTCCACCATCAACCCCATCATCTACACAGTATTCAACAGGACATTGCGAGCAGCTTTCTTGAGGCTGCTGAAGTGCCATTGTTCTAGGTAAATTGAGTTTGGTTTCATCAAGGTCTACTTCTTTGTTTTTCTCTTTTTTAACCTGGTTATGATCTCCTTTTTTCTGTCAACTCTGAATTTTTTATTGTTATTGATTTATGATTTTGACAACTGAAACCATTTGATATTTTTTGTATATAAGGGAAGGTACATTTTACTTACAGCGAATACAGCTTGGGCAAGTTGGACTACATCCTCAAATTACACCAAATTTCGCAATGTCTGAAAAGTCGCCTGTTCAATCAATGCGTCCGCCCACCGTGGCCTATGGTACCGAAGCGTGGAGGAGACAAAAGTTAATACTGTAAAGAGATCCAAGAAAATGAGACAAAAAACAAATCGAGGGTGTTTCTAGTATTTGTAGAATTTTAATAAATATTGGCCTTTTTATTTCTTATAAATTCAATATCTTTATGTTACGCTGTTATATTTTTAGCGAGACGTGGGGTCAATGAACTTTATTGCCAATTTTTCTAGCACTGGTACAATATAGCAAGGAAAATAATTATCGTAGGTTTAATAAATTAGGATTACAATATTTTGGAACTTCGGACTAGTTCACTTATACTTTACATCTTAGATCTAAAACATTTATCTTACACGATATCAGCGGAGGGTCAGTGTTAATCTGTCATGATTGAGGTTTAAGTTTACCCCGAAATTAACAGTATCATATTTGTCAATGTGTCAAATGGAGAATGCCCGATTCTAATTTTATCTCTTATTTTTTTACATATTTATATTTTAATGTTTAACGCGAATAGAAGAAAAAATACCGTACAATAAATACATTGAAACAAAAAGGAAAACGTTCAAAAATTAAATTTTGAAGGAATATTTATCGACAATTTTAACCAAGAATTTACTGATTTGCAAAAAGCAAATTTTATTATTTTCTCAAATATTATTCTGTTTATAATTTTTATAAAACTATCCTTAGTAAAATATCAAAATAAACAATATTTATTTCTTACAATGATACGTGCTGCTATTTCACATGCATATTGTTCAGCGACGACGTCCCGAGCCACTTGGGTTGAAAACCCCCAATACACTCATTATACACGTGCAGACAGCGCATGAATACGTATGTATGATTCAATGCCTAACAAGTCGCAGCAAATCATAAAATATCTCCAGCTACTGAGAAAGTTAGCTCTCACTTGGAATAGTTTTGAATTACACATCAAGCATATTAAGGTGTTGCGGTAGATATACCCCGCCTCGTTTACGGAGGGTTAATCGGAAATTGCTGACGTTTATGTTAGCTACTCGTTACGATTTTTGTAGAGACTCCTGATTGTGGCGAGAGGTATTGTAAAGAAGCACACGTGAGCTGACAGCGAGATAACGTGATGGTTAGCAAAATAAATACCTAAGTAATAAAATAATATTCTGTATTGTTTGTAATAATCTGTAAAATTGAGATTTTAAGGAAAAATCACATAAGGGTCCTTAAATTTTACTAAACTATTTAGAGCCTGGCATAGGTACCTTCAAGTGAAAAAGTGGCTACAGATCAAACCTTAATAAATCGATAGAAGAATTCAATACAAACAAAAAAAAAACAGGTTGGGCTGTGTCGGGGCGCACGGCCATTTGTTTGTCGTGACACGTCTTCGCCACGTACAAATCATGAGTTATATCGAATTAAAGATCACAAATCATTAATTTTGCCGATTCTGAGCGGGACACCCACGGCTTTGCCCGCGTGGTCATTTCTCCGGCATAAAGTAGCCTATGTGTTATTCCAGGACCAAAAGTACCCTTAGTGTACAAAATACAAAATTACACACTTCCGTCAAATTGTTTATATCGACTGCTCAGCCTCTATTCACCGGATTGAGATACTAAATACACCAGTTTTTAGGTCAAAACCTTGTTTTTACCTAATGCGTGAAAAGACAGACTGGTACGATTTTAAAACATGTTAAGTATATATTGTTCATTAGCTTATTTTAAGTCCCCTAGACCGAATTATTTTTATTATATTGTTTTTTACAGATTTTTTGTACTTACTGTTTTATTATAAGTTTTTATTATTCACCAAACTCGAAAAGGGAGGGGTGTTATAAGTTTAGGGTGTGTGTGTGTATCTATATAAATGTATCCGTGTATCTGCCTATGGCATTCAAATTCAAATTCAAATTTAATTATTGTAATAAAAAACGGCATTAATTACACATAATTACAAACATAAAAAAAAAAAAAAAAAAAAAGTCAATTAATTACTTAAAAATGACAATTATACCACATACATGTCAAGTCAAATAAATCATAGAACCAGATACCTTATCTACAATAAAATAATACACAGAAATAATCACAAAACAATGTCAAATTAAATACCTTCACAATATGTCAAACAAATGGACAAAATGGTTTTCCAGTTGTCAATAAATAGGTCAATATCAGGGTTAGCGTCAAGGAGTGCATTGAGGTTGTGCAGAGACCAACACAGGGGGGACTTGGCCCGGGCAACAGTGCGACTACCAGGAACACAGAATAACTTATGTCTTCTGTTGGGCCTGTGCCGCACATTGTCCGGGACAAATAACTGTAATTCTGAAGAGTCGATGGACCCTCTCAGTAATTTACAACAGATAGTGAGCTGGTCTAGCAACCTTCTCACTTCCAGAGAATTGAAGCCAAGCTGTCCAAGCAATAACCTAGTGGGATAGAGGTAGGGATAGAAGCCATAAAGCCTCTTGTAAAAAGATCTTAAAAATGCTTTCTGCACCTTTTCAAACATTTTTGGCATTGTAGTTCCCAAGCGAATGGACGGATGTAGATGCGGTTTTTTTTTATGTTTGAAAGGAGATGTAATATGTATATTATGCAAGTTGCTATGAAACAAGATACAAAAATAACTATTTCAAGAATGATATTTCCCGAGCCTAGTTGTACGGTCACGTTGATACTCTATATACAGGATTATTGGTTAATGGTCACGACCACAGTGCAAACTGTTTTTCTCCGACGCCGTTCTAGCATACAAAACTGTTAAGAAGATTGAACCAAACAACGTAATGACCCAGGTAATGACGTGGCACGGTGGGTTCTCTGAATATTTGAATCGCTACAGATGTAAGGAGGACCCATCGTGCATCTGTGAACCAGGGATAAGTGAATCAGTCTCACTTTTTTTTTTTAATACCCTGTATTTGGTCTTTAAAGGTACAATATAAAACAGACACTGGACTGTAAGTTAACGCCTATAAATATAAATGAATACATGTTAAATAATAATGAAAGAATTAAGTTAATTGAATATTGTACGGAATTAGCAACTAAGGTCATAAAAAGAAATAAATAGATAAAGTAACATATGCTGATCTATATATTATATTATATATATATGTAAACAGCATAAATAGATAATTATAGTAATAAAAACATCCAAGTAAGCTTTTTATTAATATAAATTAGAATTAAGACGAAAGTCAAAATGTTAAAATGTTTCAAAGTCATAAATATACTCTGTTTAATTATTTTTCATAAAAATTGTACAACCTTAAATAATACAGTAAAACTCGTAAAAACAGACTCTAGCTCAGTCAGAGGGAGACGAAACCAGGGAGGGGGTTTTAGTCGGTAGGTCGCCGCAAGGCGGAGTCGGACATAACCGAAAGGTATTCATGAAGATTCACCTGACAAAAAATATATATTAAAAAATATGTACAACCAGTACCTAAAAAGGGTAGTCGTGCTGATCTGGCCAATTATCGCCCCATCTCGATAACCTCCTTACTCTGTAAGTGTATGGAGCGTGTCATAAACGTTAGGCTATTGGCACACCTTGAGGACAATGATCTCCTCAGTGACCGGCAATACGGATTTCGCCGAAACCGGTCTACTAGGGATCTTCTTGCGTATGCCACTCATGTATTGAGCGAAGCCATCGAGATGCATGGTGAGGTCTCCCTTGATATATCTAAGGCTTCAATCGGGTCTGGGACGATGGCCTTTTAAACAAGCTTTTCTCATTTGGATTATCTGTTGGCTTTTGCAATTGGATAGCTGATTTTTTGAGGGAACGATCTATTCGAGTAGTCCTAGAGGCCTGCTCGTCTGATCAAATGGCCATCAATGCTGGTGTACCTCAAGGATCGGTTCTCTCGGCTACACTGTTTTTACTACACATTAATGACCTTTTGAAGCCCGATACCTTTGGATATGCAGATGACAGTACTGTGGCTGAGAGGTACAGTTCCAATGCTCAAGCCAGCTGCGACGCTGTCCAGCTTCAGAGAGAGGCTATGGTGGACCGTTTGCAGTCAATAAAAAAAAAGTGTCCAATTGGGGCGATGCAAACCTGGTTAAGTTTAATGCTACTAATTCAAATTCAAATTCAATTTTTCATTGCATTCCATAATGTACAAATAAGGTGGTAAACATAACTAATAAAATAACAGATCATTATGGACCCTGTTGGGCACAGCAACTAGAAGAGAGCACGAGTTATAAACCTACATTAGTTATACCTATAACAGTTCAATTAAAATAAAAATAAATTAAGATTCCTACTTTAGTTAAGTATATGTTTAATATAGTTTGTTATCTTTGAAGAAGTCGTGCAAAGAATAATAACATTTTTTAATAAGCAAAAGTTTTAATTTAGCGACAAATACATTTTCTTTTTCAATTTCTTGTATGCTTTTAGGGATGTGGTTATAAATTTTAATCGACATAACATATGTGCTTGAGCTACCTAAAAATGCAATACAAAAATAACAATAATACAAAAATGCAGGCGTGTTTGTTCTGTGCTAAAAAGAGTCCTCTTAACCGATATCCGTCTTTCCGTTGTGTAACAATACCATTAGGCGACCATCTAGAGCTTTTGGGTGTCGAACTCACATGGAACCTGAATTTTGGGTCTTACATTGAATCCACAGCCAAGGTAGCAAAGAAACTTCGTATTTGTCTAAGGTTAGGCGGTACTTCACACCGAGACAGCTTTTGAATCTTTACCAAGCACAGGTCCGATCTTGTATGGAGTACTGCTGCCACCTCTGGGACGGTTCTGCCAAGTATGAGCTCAAGGCTTTTGGATTCAATTGATAGACGTACTATGAGCCTCATTGGAGATGACACTCTGGTAAAGAGTAAGTTTCAAAGTCTGGCGCATCGACGTGAGGTCGCAAGCCTGTCGGTATTCTACAGATTGCACTATGGAGAGTGTGCACAAGAACTACACAATCTGATTCCCCCATCACCTTTCGATTACCGTACGACTAGACAATCGGCAAAGCGCCATCCTTTTATGGTTGAAATACCTCGCACAAAAACGAAGCGTTACGCTTCTTCATTTATTACAAGAACTTCTAAGGAGTGGAATGCCCTGCCCTAGTCAGTGTTTCCGGTAAAATATAACCCTGGTGTGTTCAAGTCAAAAGTGAATAGGTATCTACTAGGCAAACGTGCTATACCTTTGACCACATCATCGCTTTCCATCAGGTGAGATCGTGGTCAAACGATTACCTAGACAGTGATAAAAAAAGGTCAAAGTTTGTAAGTATATGAATAAAGTGTATATTTGTTACTTCTTCACGCCTAAACAGCTGAACGGATATAGATGAAATTTGGTATGGAGGTAGCATATATCCTAGTTTAACACATAAGCTACTTTTTATCCCGGAAAATGTACGTTTCCTGAGGGGTGCGGATGAAACCACCAGGCGCAGCTAGTATTTATATCAATTTAATATTTTATTTATACTTACATATATTACTATACATTAATAGTTGCAATTGTAATATTAGATAATGGTATTTACATTAACTTGAATAATCTAAAATTGAAAATTTTGTTAGAAGCTTGAAAAATTATTGCCAGTGTTTAGTTATAATAATTATATTTTTTTGAAATGGTATTTTAAAGACCTTCAATTTGATACCTCACTCGATAGGTTTTGATTATTTTTTTGTTCCATCGTAAATACAGTATGGCAGCTGTAAGCCACCATTATGGGTGTCTTTACACTTCATATATCCTATAGCACTCCCTTGATCAAGACGAATCCAATGATACATTATTAATCAAAATCCATCAGGCCGTTTAGGCTGTAGGGCCTAAGAAACGCACAGACATACATACAACCCAAACGTATAACCCGCCATGCAGTCGGGTAATAAAAGAGAGACTATATACCCTTTTTTGTTACAAAATACAAAATTACAAAGTCGCTCTTTTAGTCATGGTACCCCTTATGAATTGAAATGATTTTAAAGACGTTTCGCGATACTGTTACATACACAAGTATCGAAGTGTCACGTTTCTGAGTTAAATATAGCATTATATAATTACATACGCTATCCAAGATCAATCTGGATGGCAACGTATACGAGTAAGTATATGTACGTTAATATCCAGATTTGTATACACACAAACTCTATGTCAACACATAACAACACAACTCTCCCTTTTTCTTGCCAGTTAAAAATATGTATGGTAAATATAATAACGTATATAATCATGACTTTATTAGGAAAAAAAATATGGAATAAATTACAAAAAAAATGATTTACACAAATTCCTCCTCTCTCTCTCTGCCAAGTTTTACGACTTTGATAATAATAGAACAGCGCAATAGTTTCGGTAAATTGTCAAAGAAAATCGTCTCTCAGCAATTTGTCCTTGGAAAGGGACTGGTTTATTGCGTCTCAAATGTACAAAGGCTTGCAGCTGCGATGAACAAAACGATTGAATCCATCAAGTCCTATTTGGGATCTTGTGACAGAAGAACACGACACTCCGACAAATATTATTACTATATACCCGTTGAATATTAAATACACTGGCTTTCAAAACTGAGTACCACACTTTTAAAATTAATATAATGTTTATTAAATTGCTTGGCTTCTACTCATTCGATTGAGTTACCAAGTACACCACTTTTTAGGGCAAACCCAAAGCTATTTGCACCGCAATGGGTCCAGTAGTTTTATTCAAAACGTAGTACCACACTTTTAAAATTAATAGTTTTAGATTTTTATTAAACTGCTTGGCTCCTACTTATCGTATTGAGATACCAAGTACACCAGTTTTTAAGTCGAAACCTATGCTATCCAACAGTGAAAATCGCATCGCAATCAGTCCAGTAGTTTTAACGAGATGTGTGACCAGACAGACATTAAAAAAGTGGTACAAGTTTTAAAGGCCTGTGTATTTTTAGCCTTTAGTTCAACGACATTGTATTTTTGCTTCATGCGTTCATGTTCAATAATTTAATAACTATGAATTAAAGCGAAATTCTCCTAATCTCACAATTTGAGAGCAAGAAGTTTTAAGTTACTTAATAATTTATTTTTAGTTTTAACTTTTTCATAACTTTAATTAATATCTCCTAATTGCCGTACCAGATTTAACAATATTATAAAATTCTATGATTGTATTTTCTCATTTGAAAGGTAATTAGGTAAAGGTAGACCTATTTAATTTGTTAATAGAATCGCAGTATTATAACTTATCTAGTAAAGGTTAAAATGGGTCTGGGGAAACTATTTTATAGATTTCAGAAAATATTTTTGAGGTTTTTTTTCTTTTTGGTAAACGTGGCCAACATCAACAGTTTACGAAAATTTACGCCGTGAACGTGTTACGTTTTAATGAACATGTTTATAGTTTTCGCACAAATACGTTAAATTTACATATTATACGAGGTCTGTATGTCACAGCCATGTTACAGACGGAGGCACAGACGGGCATACGAACTTCACTTGTTTGACTACGGAGCCCTAAAAAGGCAATCACGAAGCTGGATTTTTTCGCGCGGCCGTCAATAAAACATTACACATATGATGACGAGTATACCTCTAAACTCATACGAAACGAGATAATGAGGTTTACATATTTGTAGCCTTATTTTCTTAGTCCGGACGGAGTGTAGAGATGTACTTGTGATAGTATGTTTTGTTTGTTACACTATATAAAATTGATAATTTCATGTTTCTTTGATATCTGCGCGAAAAAATAAATGCATCACCTGCCCTACCTGACGTAAACCTTTTTATCTTGGTTCAGACTGAGTTTAGAGCTATAATTGTAATTGTATGTTTTGTTTATTACACTGTTTGAAATTGATGATTCTATGTTTTATTGATGGAAGCGCAAATATAAATGCGTCACCTGGCCTACAGATATGTAAACCGCTGTATCTCAGTTGGGACTGTGTTTAAAGGTGTACTTGTTTTATTATGTTTTGTTTGTTACAATATTTGAAATTGATATTTCCATGTCAAAAATAAAGACTCGCGAAATAAAAATGGGCACCAAATTCCATATAAATTATCTTAACCGTAATCCTATAATTAAGATAATTCCATATTTCAATAATTGCCACGCAAAAAAATATATGCGCACCGGCCTTAGGAAAATTGACATTGTCTTTTCGAGTTCTTCCCGATTAAGTACCTGGCTGAAACTTTCACGGAAGCTCACAACACGTTGATAAAGCATTAAAAAAAAAAGGTTTTTATCCGGCACATAAAAGCTTATATACAACAAGTTAGGTCACTATCAAACCTAATGATGGTAGGCTATTTGCCTATGAGCATGCAGATGCATGCATCTAAATAGGTAGGTAATTAAAAAGGTCCGCACAAACTGGACAAAGGTTACAGATATGAAGATTTGTTGCTCAATATGTGGATATTTAACAGATTCGGAAGTAACTATGGATTTCGCTTTGACTTTTTAATTATCTGGTACATTTATCAATGATAAAATATTACATTATTTGAGAAATTTATAAGCTATCCTATTTTTAAGCTCCTTTGTCGTTTTTCAAATAAGGCTTCCCAACTCAGCTAATTGGAATACTTTTCATAAAACATTACTCACACTGATAAGACAAATAAGTGTCAAGCGTGAGTGGCTCGTTACCAAGCTGACAATACTTGGTGGATGGCCAAGGAAGCCAATTGAAATTAATTGAATCGATAGCTGGATCTAGGTATTGTGATGTTGGTATTATATTAAATAGATTTTATATCTTGAGAACACATGATCAAAGTGTCTGCGCCTTAATAAAGACAAGAAGAAAAGTGCTGTTGGATATATTCTTAATTAGGACATTTTCAGAGTTTAAGATTCCAGCAGAGGATGAATTTTCCATACAAACGTAATACATAAATTATTTGTAATTGGACATATTTCCACAGGGTTATGATATTATTCGGATTCGGATTGTGTTTATCTAGGTACCCAACTATATTTTGTATTTAAAATGCTTCCCTAAAACGAAAGCATAAGCAAATAACGCATTTTCCTTATTTATATGCAAAAAGGAATATTCGCTTTTATTTCGATTCAGGTAAGTATTTTCAAAACAAAGTACAGTTGGGAACCTAGATAAACACTATCCGAATCCGAATAAGCTCTTATTACACATTATTTTGGTATTACGTTTGTATGGAAAATTAATCCTCCGCCGGCCCCTTAAGTTACATTTAAATGAGTATACAATGTCAAGTCAATGATATCAGCCAAACGTTGTCATGACTTATTTCCCATAATCAGACTGCTTAACTTGTAGACATTTTGATTGTAAATAATGACAAAATATCCATAGCAATTTATAAAAGCGAAACGTTCTCTGTTTGTTTGTTTGGGGAGCTTTCACGCTATAACGACTGTATGGATTTTGAAGAAATTTGGAACGGAAATAGCTTATACCCTAGAATAAAACATAGAATAACCTTTATCCCAGAAAATTGTAAGTTTCTACGGGAAAACTAGAAAATGTTGATTACTCGCTGTAAGGAATGGTTGCCAAACGAAATAACAATTCTGTCAAAAATCTTCTAGAGCATACCTACTTTTGCATCGGTTTTGATATCCTAGAAGAACATAAGATAAAGCATCCTATGTTCTTATAAGATATCTTTCGCAATAAACTGTAGCCCGCGCGGACGAAGTCGCGGGCAGGAAAGCTAGTACTTTATAGGAGTATGTAACAATAAGGATTTAATTATCCTAATTCAAGGCTAGTTTATAATATCAATAGGGACCATCATTATGATGTTCCCAAGGAAAAGGAAAAATATATGTAAAAAAACCTGAGTACTCAATTGTAACCAGGTAATTGATCGAGCGAAGCAAGGTCTCCCTTGTACAAATATATATATTGTATTGTTTAAGAGTACTGTTCATCTCATCTTCCTGTTTGTTAACATAGATTTTAAAGTATGATAAATCACGCTATCTTTTTCTGTAATAAGTTTCTTGTTATTTGGTTAAGTAGGTAGTTTTTTAAGTAAATTTATTATGACCAGGAGTTTCTTATTCTATATAAATAATGATTATTGAGTATAATTATAGCGTCAGTTCTTCATAATGATCTAATGAGCTTTCGTTTATTTCAACCTCACGTTTTTTTGTGTGTATAGGATGTATGATATGAATTTAAGATTTATTTTCACATAGGATAGAGGGCGTCTTATTTTGAATTTGTCGACGTGTGGAATCTATACTTTGGGTGCTATCAGCAGTGAAATTCTCATTTCGGTTTCAGGTCACGGACCGGTCAAATTCAAAACGATCTATTTGCTGATACGAATTACGATAAAAGCGTCCGATTTGGATGCTTCCTAGAGTAAATTGAATGTTAATAGGTTGATACCGACTGGTCATGTAGAATGACGCCGGTCCCGTGAGATGTGAAGTAGTGCGTATGAATATAGAAAACTTTGAAGGGAGTTGTTCTTAACGGTACCGGTGTATGTAAATTAATCAATTTTTCCCAGTCCTGGAAAAAGACTGATAAATGAAACTTTTCATTAATGATTAAGCAAAGATACTGTACTCAAGTTTGAATTTTTGGAAATTGTTAATTCAGCCACGAAGCAAGCCACGAACAATGAGCATACTGCCGGACGGAACCTGAGATCTCTAGAATGCCTTTATCTTAGGTTCACGCCTTGTTTCATGAAATCAATCAAAAATCAAAATCTTCTCAAGTTTAGCTCATAATTTTGTCTTAAAAATAATATAATATAAAAGAAACTTAAAGGAAGCTGGGGGATGGCGTTCATTCAGGGGGAAAAAATACATAATAACATTTAGTATAAATTCAAATTAATAACTTTAGTTTAACTATTATGTAAAAACTAACAGTATTGTAACAAACAATAAAATATAATGTTACCACAGCTCTTGTATAACTCGTAAGGACGAATACAAGAAAATGTAGGTTTGACCGCCATTGCCCTGAGTATGGGTAATAAGGCAAAGGAGTAATAGTGGTAAACGAAAAAAGAATTTATTAATGAAGTACGTCGTTGGTTTTCTACGATAAATAAATAAATAAACATTAGTTGTTATTATTTCACTCTTACATTTTACTATTTAATGTTCATTGATGAAATGTTATATATCGATGGCACTGAGCTTTTTTCAATATTTTAATTGCCATTTAACATATTTATTGCTGCAGCAAGTCAATTACGACTAAAATATATATTTTTACTATACGTGTATAATTGAAGGCGTCTATATAAATCCATCCAAAGCATGCAGCATGCACCCAAAGTTCGTTGTGCAGTGTAGTGATACCAAAGTCTTGGATTCCTTCCATTGTTACATAGTTTCTTGTTATTTTTGCCCGACTGATGGTTAAGTGTTTGGGTTGTATTTACATTTGTACGTTTCTTAGGCGCATCCTACAGCCTAAATAGTTTCAGTTTGTTGGATTATGATCAATGAGGTATCATAGGATTTGTTTTAATCACGAGAGTGCTATAGGATATATGAAAAGTCAAGAAAACTAATATGGTGGCTTACAGCTTCCGGAATAAAAAATGACCAATACCTGTTGATGTATCAAAATATGTAGATAAATAAGAAACGTTATTTACACGTTTACGGCGTGGCTCGTGTTTTTGTGCCTCCCGCGCCCCACACCTGCGAATCTACATAGCACGAGAGTTGTTTAAAATTTTATTTAATAGTTTTGATCGCAGTCAGGACTTCTGTTTTTTTTTTGTAACATTGGTATAAAAAAGTGCTGTCCTCTGGTGTCAGAGTTTTCAGGCCACCCAAGGGCCTCCCACATGGCTTAACGACTTCTTTTGATCAATAACAGCTAAGACCGTCAGCTTATCGTGCCCTCCGAAGCACGGAGCGATGAAAAATAATATTTTATAATAATATTTACTTGTCAAAGTTTGTACTTACTGACAAAATTGTGCCGCCGCGCGCCGACTCAAAACCGCTGCAGGTAAACGCACCTCTCTCTCGCTTGCAATTTGGTTACATACACCTCCCTTTAGTCCAAAACTTGGGTTTCTGTGCATCATATTTTTTACGTCATTGGACTGACCACAATATTACCCACTGATATTGACCGTCATTTCCGCTGCTTCGGAGAAATGTAATGGTATGTTATTTAACAGCCAATGAATTAAAGCTATAATGAATTTGTGGTGTTGTTGTGACGTTTAATAAACTCTCCGTAAACACATAACGCCTGCATTTATCAAAATTAATACGACAAAATGATTTCTTCTTGAGTATGCAAGTTAACAACGTGTAAAAGTGAAAACATTTCCCGAATAAATTGCTTTCATTGTTGCTTGTTTTCGAACAGCAAAATTGTATCTTTTATTATAACTTTTATTGCATGAATACCCGAGGAAAGTTACACATACATACTCACAGTTCACGTATATCTGTATTAATCATAGTTATATGAAGAACACACGTGAAAGCTCATTTAATATCGGCAACTAATAAAATAGGGCAAAGAGAAAAATTGCTGATAGACGGGTCGTTTGGACCCATTATTATATTACGAGTATGTTTTAGCAACATTATGGTCATGTTTTCGCTCAGTGTCCGCTATTAATTTTCATTTGAGTAAAAGTCAGATTTAGTCTTGTGTCAAAATCTTACCACAGCCGGTAAGATATTGACACCAGACTATAATGTTCTTCATTAACCTATTTATATTGTAACTTCTAGACGTATTGTTCGTTAACTTTTGCAATGTCAAGGTCTGTTTGCGGTAGGCAGAGAGAAGGGAATATACTTCATTTTATCAATGAAGATATTAAAAATACTTTCTTTTTTCTTTTTTATTGAATGTTGAAATTATGAACGCTTTTTACCATTTGTTGTAAGTGCCTAATATAATGGAACTATTTCAAGCACCAAGTGATGATACAAACCTTAGTTACCTATATCTACATAATTATAGTTCAAAAGATTTCTTAAAATTCTGTTTCCAAGTTATGTAGATCATTAATATTACATAGTACGAGTATAAATGTTCTGTGGTCATATTATTAACCTGGTTAGTTTCCAGTTTACATAAATAACCAAGTGTCTTTATTAACTAACAAGTAACTATTACAAAATAAACCTAGCTTACTACTAGATTAAACAGTTGGGCAGTTGGTATATGGGTACCTATAAAGGTAGTCTAAATGTTCTAGTCCACTACCAGATAGCAGTTTTTCACCTATTTACTTTGATTTTATTATCCATGTGGGGGAGTCATTACAACACTAACTTTTTCCTGATGAATTACGAGATTTGAGGGTGACATCTAAGATTGTGATATTGAGAGTGCGCGTGAGAGTAAAACGTATCTTCCTGTTAAATATTTAATAGAAACTGCTTTCTTATTCTGCAGTTTATGTTAATTCATTTCGTATTTATGTGCACTTTTTTATTACATATTTGGTTTAATTTTGTTACCCATTATAGTTATTTTCCTTAACCGACGCGGACGTTGAACCAGGTACTGCTCCGTGGGGTCCACTCGAGGTGCCTCCCAGCTTTGCGCTAGATCAGCCCTGCCGCTTGCCATATCACTGCGACCTTCTGGAATGCAGTCTAATCCTTCAGATGCCCATGAGACTACTGAGACTGTTCTGATGGAGACGCCGTTAGAAAATTATAACATGAGGTATTAGAGAGCTCGCGTATTGCCTGGATCAGGTAACTAAACTGCTCAAGTTTAAGAATTGACACCAATCATAAAATACATTAACTATGAAACCGAGATGGAATTTGGTAGCGATTTTCATAATGAGGTAATAATGTTCGACTTAAACTTGCGGCATCTTCAATAGACGAGAACCCTCTTCTGAAGTTCTTCGTTAAGATAAGATGATGATTTTATATTCTGTCTCACTAGTTACTGTTTAGCATTTTAAATTATACAGTTGTCTAAGAATTGGTGTTTTTCGCATGGTCCTTAACTTGAAATATTTTTGTAGTTAAGTTACTCTAATGAAAGTAGTAGCAATAATTATGAATGACTTATCTCGCAATTTTCAGGATTCTAGTCCTTTTACCTTTGAAATTATTGATTTCAATGACTACTTCTACATGAATTAACTCAAAGTGTCTTGAGTTTCTAAAGACGGGAGATTGAGATGTTATTGAGGTATTATAATTTAGATGTCGTAGCAATAAACTAGTGATATATGGAATAGTGAATATTGAATGTACCTTCATATTTTTATAATAAAAGACATATGTTCAAAACTTAGTATAATGAGTGTTAACGGATATATATTATTTTTGTATGATATATAATTTATTGAGTGTTGAATTGTGTCCGAAAATATCAACATCGCACAGGATTCTGCTGAGAGGTAGGCTCTTTAATTGCACTTTTATCTCTTTGCGATAATGCAATTGCTAACGCTTTTAACGGTTCGGGTACTACTTTTACGGTGTACTAAGGATGGTGAAATCACACAAAATGTACCCGGCGGAGCGCTTTTGCTCAGCGGAGCGCTTTTGCTCGGCGGAGCGCTTTTGCGCCCGCGCCACCGTGTCCGGTGACGCTGTAGAGGTCAGCTATAGACCAACCGAAAATATACTTTCAAAAAAAAAAAAAAAATTACTGACGATAATTCGTCCGTACATTTTTTCGTTTCTCCTGGCTCCTGGTACGACAAATCGGACCATGAGGAAAAAAGTTCACGTCGTCCGATCGGGTTTGTACCAACGGATCGCGCGATCCGTTGAGACTCAAATAAAATAAAATAATTTTCCCATCGGATCGCGATTTTGGTTAAGTTATGTAACATGATAGTTTTTTTTAGTATTGCTTTATGTTATATACCTAAGGTTGAGTAAATACTAATAAAACCTAGATTTTAGATGAAAAATTTAATTAAGTACATACTTTGATGATCCGCATGTGAACACATATGTACAATAGAGAATATGGTATCGGTAGGTATATGGTACAATTCCAAAAAACCTTGCATTTTGAACTAAATGAAACCACAATATCGATTATTATATAATCTATTAAACAAGCAAACGAATAGTATTTTTTTTATGTAAAAACATGTTTTTTATTGCATAATCATCGAGTTGTAAGCTACCCTGAAAGTTTCAGCCGGATAGCCAATCGGGAAGTGCTAGAAATTTGAGTTGCAATATTCGACATGGAACGATAGACAGACAGACAAACAAGGAAGTGACTTACTAAAAACGTGGTAAAAAAAGTAATAATCAGTCATGTTTTAATTCGAACAATAAACAACAATAAAAAACAGGTAAAAAAAAGGAACTAACAAGAAAGGTAAAAATCAACACAGGCTAAAATAAAATATGATCACACATTCAAAAAGTTAGACATGTTTTTATACTGACATGGTCACAAAGCACTTACACTAAAGTCAACATTAGAAACGGAATATTTACCATATATTTATTTAGTTTTGAGCTTTCTATGTTTCAGTTTCAAGCGGTATGATCGTAGATAAAATGAAGTAATAGCAGTATTAAAATATAGAAAACTCAAAATAGGTACATATTTTTATCGGGTTTATAATGTTGATTGAAAAATATGTCTTCATTTTAACTATAATCGACAATTATAAAGATAACACAAAGACTAACAAAAAACATCACAGATAAATAACAATAATTAACTTATTATATTAACTTCGCGAGCAACAGTCAAAACAAAATAAATATATGGTAAACACTCCGTTTCTAATGTTGATTTTAGTGTTAGTGCTAGTTTAGTTAGCTAGGTTTAGTTTTATAATAATCAATATATTGTGGTTTCATTTTATTCCAAAAAGCAAGAATTTTTGGAAAAGTACCTGCTTTTTGGAAAGATACCTTTCCCGATACCTTATTCTCCATTGTATATTCTTACATGCGGATCGTCGAAGTATTTACTTAATAAATATATTTTTAATTAGTTTATTTTTATTTTAATGGATGATATATCATCTATCATAATCTAACCGAAATCGCGATCTGATGGGAAAATATTTTTATTTTATTTGAGTATTTAACGAATTTTGAGTGGCAATGGATCGCAATATCAGTTGACACGACTCACTGCGATCCGTTGACACTCTAAACGGATCGCGCGATCCGTTGGTACAAACCCGTCCGATTGACCGGACTAAGCTGTCGGACCACTTGTTCAGAGGAGCACACGGACTCTACACCGCCAAAAAAACGTAATCGTTTGTTTAGTAAAATTATAGTTACATATTTTTTAATGTTATTATAAACTTATTTGCAGTTTGTAAACTGACTACGACCTATGTTGATTTATAGGGACAACAGTTTTACAGTGGCATAGAACCCTCGGTGCGCGAGCCCAACTCGCCAGATGGCCGTTTTTTTAATTACCTTCATTGTACACACTTTTTGTTACCTATTGTTACGTTTTGTTGTTTTTGTATTATTAAAAGTACAGATATCGCGTCCTTGTTGCCGGACAATCACTCTTAACTTGCACCAAAACATAAAGGTTATGCACAATACGAAGGCAACGAATAATTTCATTGAATAACTTTTATCGCACGCTCCTAGTAAGTTACGAATGTGGCGTACGAGCAAACAAAGTTAGCCTGCGGAATGACTTCCTGAGAAGGATTATGGGGACAGTGAAGTAATCAAGACAAGATGCAGAGGTAACGATTTTGAAAACATGTTAGTAAAGTACCTAAAGCGCAAGTGATAAATCTTTAAAAATGATATAAAGCCATAAGAGTAGGTATATAACTAAACATCACATAATTAAACTTCATTCACGAGCTCAGTTAACCTTGTTGCTAAAAGTTTTCTGTTTAGGTATAGAAGTAGGTACCTACTATGAAATTACCTCATCGTCAGGTGAGAAGTCAAACGAGATTGAGTGGCAAAACGCTAGTCTATAAATAAGCAATAAACTACAAAGATCACTCACGTCTCTTCAACACTATGTAGAAAACAGCGCCGCTGGCTACAATACAATGAGTTTTTTACATTAATTGTGTTATTCCCTTAATCTAAAGTAAACCTTCCCCCGTTACTTAGTTAGGGGATAATAGATGTGAAAGACGTGTGTCAGATAGACTCTTCTCTTTTTACAAGTCATTGTATGAAATTTCAAAAGTTGCCATAGTCTTTGAAGTCATAATTTTAGATCAAATGACGCCCCCGCGTTGACAAAGCTCGCGTGTATCGCCCACGCACCTGCCTGACTCCACGAGTCCGCGCCTGCAGCAAAGAATGAAATCTGCACAAGTGTTGGTAATGTATTTGGGCTAAGACACAGAATATGTGTTAGTTTAGGTTATAATTCGATGGAAATTATTCAGTCACTTAGCGAGCTTGAGATTTATTTGAATGCACTAAAGATGAGATAAATGTATGTCAGATTTCTTGGATTTTCAATGCCTAAATACTATGTCAAAGTGAGAGAGGAGTATTTAAAAATAAAGATGTCCTTACAATACATAGTTAAACGGTAATTTGTATTTATTTGTCTGTAATCACCTCACTGTTATTGTTACAACAGAAGCCAAATTCTCTAGCAAAATGTATTCAAATTAAAGTTCCGATCTACCATCAATCTCATGAAAAACAACATCAAACGTTGCTTGAATTGCGAATGTTATTGTATCTAATGTCACCGGGAGTTGAGCTTAAGGTGGCTCCAGACTACCTCCTAACCCTCCAAATGATTGTCAAACCTTCGACATGTGAAAGGGTAATTTGTGCACGTTTGAGATAGTTCGGTTGAGTTTACCCGAGATTGGAGTTAAATCGACAAAAATCAGATGAGTTTGAAAGAGTTCTCGAACTCGTTCTTATCACACATCGAAGGTTTGACTATTTATGTATCAGTTGGACAGTCATGTGAAGTTTTTCGAGTCACATTTACGATGTATTATTAGCATCCATACCAGTACCACATCCGTTTAAGAATATTTTTGATTTTTAGTCGTCTGCACTGTAGGCTTGAATATAATAATTTAAGGCACTGATCAGGTACAGAAAGGCCGCACCTATCACTTCGATGTTTGGCCGTTGGAAAGTTGGAAGCCTGGAACCACCATAAATTGATTCAGAATACCAATTTTAATTCAATTCTCACAGAAATCTTGATTCGGTCACCTTTCTTTCAATAATTTAAAAGAATTGGGGCATGACTATAAACTATTTAATATTTTCCACCTAGGTGCCGTTTAATAATGGCTATGGTTAATCAGACTAAAGAAAGGCGCAAAACATGGTGAACAAAGAACATTGTCAACTTGGCAAAACATGTGAAAACAAGAGTGAACTTGCTCGGCTGAAATCAAAACAACTAAAACTTTACAATTTGCACTAATTTGCCAATTTTTGTATAAGTTTTTTTATTTTCAGTACTTTTGCCTGCTTACTACATAATATGAGTATACGAGTAGTGAGTCTGAGTTCATAGCTTTTAATATTTGCACGTAGCATGCAAGCTGAATGCACTGTACCTTCAATAATGTTGTGTATTCTTGCAAATAAATAAATTGATTTGATTTGATCTAATAATGTGCTTATACCTACTGTAATTTCATATTTTTTTGTGTCGAAGGCCAAAAAATCGTATATCAGTTCATTTGAAATACGTTAATTTAAAAACATTTAAAAAGCTTTTATGTAGTTTCATGATGAGACTTAGAACGTGAAAAAAAAGCGAAAGCCTACAAAAAGCGGCTGCAAGAAAATGGATGAGGAGAGCTGAAGACCAAGCTCAGTGGCCTGCATTAGGAGATGCCTACGTCCAGCAGTGGACAGATATAGGCTGATGATGATGATGATGATCACAATTAAATGTCTATACATTTTGTGTCTGTGCTGTTAACCGTTGAGGAGTACTCAAATCAGGAGCCAAACCGGAGTACAGCAGCCATGTCATGGTGAAATTTCTTTTCGGTAGCTTTCTAACAACTGAGAGTTAGTTCGATACATGGTCTACTTAGGAAACCACGAGAAAATAAAAAGAACCACGCGAGGCAATCCGCGGACAATAGCTAGTATCAATATTGCAATCATTGCAAGTTAAAGAAAAGCTTTTAAAAAGGGTCAAATAAACACAGACTTTAACATAAACAATTCCAACAACATAACCAACGAGGTGTTATTCCCAAAATGAGAAAACCGGGCTTTCCCTTAAAATCTCGATTTAATTATCCCACTGTATAAAGTTTTACAATCACAACATACCTATTTGACCAGAAATGACACAAATCCTAACTTTCGGGGCTCGGGACGTATTCTCGTTCGTAAACTTTCAGGAGCAAACCCTTCGTAAACAGAAGGGAGTTAAACAAAGGTTGGTACTCATTTTGTGTGTGATGGCTGGAAAACGTCCATCTCCGCTGACTGGCTGTGTTTGGCTCAACACTGCAAGGTATAAGGGATAGACGATATAATATTAACATACTTTTTAAATGTTTTTTGACGTGAATAGGTACTTCCGTTAAACATGCGTGTAGGCACAAATTAAATAATAGTACAGTGTAGGTACAGACCGACACACTTACCTCTCTGTGCGAGCGTGCGATATAATTCGGAATTAAGGAAATTACTAAACTTACTTGTAAATTGTTAATGGCGCGTATGTCAGCCTAGAAAAACATAGCTTGAGCATTTTCGCTACAATAATGTGAGCAATTTTAAATTAATTATAAGCATAATTTGTTGATCGCTAGAATGTAATATAAAAGGGGTACAAACCTTATACCTAATAATAATAATATGCTCTAGCCCCCCGAAACATAAATAGTCAAAGACTCTAGCTAAGGGAACATTTAAGTATTATACTAAGATTTTAGGAGAAAGTATCTACAAGCGTAAGCGCTTACACAAAGGATGTGGCTTCGAAGTGGCTTCGTAGTTATTTCCGGTTCAGAAAAGAACTGATTGATTTTATCTCTATATTTTCTGGCATAGCAAGTTCAAGCATTCTTTATGAAACTTTATGAAAGGCAGGTGGAGAGCAAAACCCTTATAAATATGATATGACAAGAATCATTTAACATTCCCTGTGTCTGTACGACATTACCCCAATAAACTCTGGGAGAGGTGTACCCTGTACAGGTAAAAATGTAAGGCAATTCGTCATGTATATTGCCTTCTAGACAAAGAATCGTTTTGCTGGCTACCGTTTTATAAAAATACAATTGAGTCAGCATTTTGAAGAAAGCTGAGAAAACAAAGAACTCTAGTTTTGTCCGTGGTTTTGTTGCTGAATCTCACGTTATATTAAAACAAAGAAAAATCGCCAACAAATTACGGCCTTAATTATTAGTCTTCAAATTTGCCTTAGTTCCGCAATTTTTATTAGGATACAAATAAAACTCTATAAGAAAATCTCACAATAACTTAGCTGCCACAAGGTAAATGTAAGCTATGCGAAGTGTTTTGATTAACAAATACGTATTATCTTTCTACACTTAAAAATAAAGCATTAAGTTACAAAAAATCTTACACGAAGATAAATCTATACTTATAATAAAGGAATAAGAACGAAAAAATCTGTACAAAGAAAATGATTTAAAAAAACAGTCTAGGGTTCTTAAAATAAGCAATTGAACAAGAATATAACATTTATAAAATTCATGTGTGTTTGTTTGTCTGCATGTATGTTCGCGCATCACGTAAAGTCTACTGGACCGATTGCGATGTGGTTTTAACTGTTGGATAGCTTAAAGTTTGTCTTAAAAACTGGTGTCTCAATCTGATGAGTATAAGCTGAGCAATCGATAAAAACTTTTTGACGGCTGAAGGAATTATGATCAAGTGTTGGTACATTGGTGGTTTAGGTCTTGGAATATTCATATAGTACTTTTAACCTAGAGAAACGACCACGCGTGCGATGCCGAGGGTACAGCTAGTTAATAATACATTTATCTAACAAGAAACAACTTTGTGAACAAGAAAACATTTTTGAAAATGGTGTATATGTCGGTCTGTCTATGGTCTGTCTGTTCAACTGGACCGATTTAATCCGCTTTTAACTGTTGAACAGCTATATAAAATCAAGTGTACGTACTTTGAATCTCAATCCAATAAGTTCAAGAAGTCCAATCTATACAATTAAATGACGATACAAACTATTTGACTGCTGAACTACTTTTGATTAGATGTAGTAAATTGTACTTTATAGGTACTTTTGGTCGTGGAATAACACAAACGTTACTTCTATTCTAACCCAGATAAACCACCACGTGGTCAAAAGCGCAAAGAAAAGCTAGTAAATATATAAAATAATTATATCTTAGGAAACTCTCGCAAACGGTTGAATTCAGGGTCAGATGCAGTGCAGAAGGCAGTGTCGCGCAGCGCGAGTTCTATCATGGAATTCTGGAGGTGTCAACTGTCAACTGACACACGATTTTGACGTGTCAGTTTCGCGTCATGACATCACAGTGGTAAGATTGTCTGTGGGAGTTGTCGCGCAGCGCGAGTTCTATCATGGAACTCTGGAGGTGTCAGCTGTTGTCAACTGACACATGATTTTGGCGTGTCAGTTTCGCGTCATGACGTGACAGTGGTAAGATTGTCTGTGGGAATTGTTAATGCACGTCTAGACAGGCAAATGACGCCTAAGACAAGACTGACGCGGGCTCACTTTCGGCGGGAACGCGGACGCAGCTGGTCACGGATGGCGCGAGCGAGCATTGGACAACATGTAAAGGCGACTACGGCCTCCAAGAGCTCTAAGGGGCCACACTTCGGTGCGGCTACGAGTATTTGGTACCACGTGCTTCGGTGCGGAGAGACTGCTGAAGGAATTTTGATCAAATGTTGGTGTATTGTTATTTTAGTTCCTGTAATAGCACAAAAAGTACTTTTACCCTACAGAAATGATCACACGTGTGAAGCCGTGGGAATCAGCTGTATAAATATATATTCGTGGCGTACCCATCGCCTTAGAGTACGCCACGGCAGGCAGTACACCTTGACACGGAACGCATTGTCAGGAGATACCTCCCTCTGCAGCCCTATCAAATATCTATCCATAACTTGAACTCTGCTCTCCTGCCAGTGATCTAACCTAGGTTATAGTATTTTAATATTCATAAAATATTTTTAACATCTGTAACGGACATCAAATAAATAAATGTAATAATATAATATTGAACATTTATTGATCAAACTGGGAAGTACAAACATGGTATGAAATCGTATAAATTATTAAATAAATTACATGCTAATCCTTAACATTTCTACCGTGCATGTATTGCATGTATAATATTGTACATTATACTTCAGTATCAATTTTTAAAATAAAGTCCATGCATAGTGTTCGAACAAAGAGGAGTATTAATAACAATGTATACCATGTAAAAACTAAACACAATATTAAAAATAGAAAGGAAGTAAGTTCAAGCCATACTAAACTACATAGGAGCCTATGTTTACCACACCAGGCATAGAACCTCATAGGTTTTGTGCGAAAACACCTCTCCATATAATACTAAATACAAAACTTTATCCCTGGGATGAACCTGAAAAATATAAAGATTAATCATTAATAACATTGATACATCAAAGAGTTCAGTGACATTAGTCGATTTATAGAGCGGAAGTACACAACGAATTGGTTCAAAAAGTATGAATAGTAACAAAATAGTAAAAAAATAATTGAAGTCAGTGATTGGAAAATTTTAATTATTTAATTTTGTAAGCCTTCCCAACTACCTACTAAGGCATTACCCGTTTCCTATATTTTTTTATTACGTTGAGTGATAATTCATCACGGCGCTTATTTTCTATTATCTGTGCCTGCGGCTTCGCACGCGTGGTCATTTCTCTAGGTTAAACATACTCCATGTGCTATATATTATATACCAAGACCTAAAAATACCAATATACAAACATTTGATCAAAATTAATTTAGCCGTCAATTTTTTTTATCTTTTGCTCGGCTTCTACTTATTCGTTTGAGATACCAAGTACCCCAGTTTTTAAGTCAAGGCCTAAGCTAAACAACAATCAACCGCAATCGGTCCAGTAGTTTATACACATGATGCGCGAACAAACATACAGACAAACAAACAAATAAACAGAGAGACACGATTTAAAACAATGATACATCCTTGTTTCGTAAATTATTTTAAGTACACTAAACCATTTTTTTTAATTTATCTTAATTGTACAGTTTTTTTCGTACCTATTGCTTTATTCTAAGTATAGATAATAGATAGATGCCACACAAAATTCCTTGCAGAAACGTCATACCGACAATTCAAGAAAAAAAACTACGAATGTGCGTTACGTGTCTGAATGGTCATAGTCATAGCGAACAAGGGCGCAGTTCGCTTTCACTAGCCTGATGGTAAGCGTCACGCCTGCCCATAACAGCTGCAGTGCCACCCAGAACTGTGGGCGACCTGCTCGACTCGTCACTCAAAATAAAATAAAATAAAGTTTTGCTTGAAAAAGGTCGAATATATATTTCAATATTGCGTGCAGATTATCTATCAATTTTTACCGGACAGAGCAACGCAAAGACTGGGTAATGTGTTTATCAGACTATGTATGTATATATTATTTCTGTTCCTTTGTGGGACTACCTATATTGACCAAACGCGTAGCGTAAACCGATTTTGATGATTCTTAAGTCAATCGATTCGTCTTAATCGATTGACTATATTGTGAAATATAAAATTAAATCGACGAACTGTGCTAGGTGTGGTATCATTGAATAGGTATTTGAAAATCATCTTTAAGTTTCTCTTATCATTTTTCATTTCGAACATCGACAATTTAAAGTTCTCTAAACATTTCTCTCATTTCTTTCTCTCAAAACATTCTCACTATTTTATTTGTCACTTTTTGTGTTTTCCTCAGTCGGTTATTTTTTGTAAAGATGCTTGACGGTGCTTGTGCTATCTATCACCCACTGCTGGGTTATTATTTCTTTTCATAATAAGCACGCCACTGTCACCAGTTCTGCTAAGGTATTATATTCAAAAATGTTACCTGTCCTGGTGTCAATATTCCCTTTTGTTTTGCTCTGCCGATATACAATTTGTCGTCCCCAGTAGCACTCCTATCGACGACGATGGCGTTAGGCGGGACGTAGCCATCGCGGCACTCCACCCAGCGCACTTTCTTGGGAGGAGCGCAGAGAACCTGGAAAAGTTTAATTCTCCTTGAACATGGTATGTTTGCATTTCAGGATTCTGGTATAATATAAGAAATATATTCGCTATTTACTCGCTAACAGGTTCTAACGACAAAAATTACCAATACTGACCATTATTTCTTCCGATCTTTTGTCAAATTGGTGTGCTTTAGATTGGAAAGCAAAGTATGCATATTTTTCGTTAACATTCAGCTTGCCGACTGTCAAGTTATTGTTGTCACCGATTGTCTTCCTGACGATCCAGATTGGGATTGCTCCAGTTGCTCCATATCCACCTACCACGGCTCGATCCCTCAGTGAAATCGCGTTTTCAATTGTTGTGTGAACCCATTCTTCTATCTCTGTAGGAAACAATTTGTATTTGAAGTGTTCATACACATGATGTGAGCATTTTTGGATTTATCCCATGACTTTGCCCGCGCGGATTACAGTTTATCACGACAAAAAGTATCCTAATATGTCTCCATACTAAATTGATAAATTGCATCAAGATCGGTTTAGCCGTTTAGTTGAGAAAAAGTAACAAACAGTCATACAGATTTACTTTCGCTTTTTTAAGATAACAGAACGCGCCTCGTGGCTTTGCACGCGTACATTTTGATATCGAGTGGCTAAAAATAAAAATATTTATATATAAAAAAAACAGTTCGATTTTTTGGCCATAAAACCTCGTGGGCCTACTCAGGAGACTCTTACAAAGTTTCATCACAATCTGATCAATGTATTACAAACGCATAGAGGACAAACTTACAAACATAAACAAAATTCATTTTTAGGGTTCTGTACGTCAAAAATAAAAAAGGAACCCTAATGGGATCACTTCGTTGTCTTTTGTATGTCTGTCTGTCTTTCAAGAACACTGTCTGTTTTTCTTTTCTTTCCTTTTTGTCTGGAACTCGTGGTCCATTGATTGCATTGACATAGAAGTTTTTATTTTCACAGATCCAAGGGATTGCAGACTTAAGTATTTGGTTATTAATTTCAACAAGGTAGGATATGTATCAAGATAACGTGGAGGTATCTTGATACTTATCCTACCTTGTTGAAAGGTGGGATAAGTATTTTTTAAGTATATATTATGGAGGTTGGAATGTCATGAAAGTGACTTAGCGAGCTATAGAACGAGCTATGATACGACAGAGTAAGAAACTCGCCATCATGATCACCATCATCATCCGCTCGTGTCAGTTCACAGCTGAACATAGGCCTCTCCCAAAGCACACCACTGAGCCTGATTATTGGCACTTCTCTTCCAACTGCTGCCAGCCACTTGGCGTATATCGTCGCTCCACCTAGCTGGAGGGCGCCCTACACTACGTTTACCGAGTCACGGTCTCCACTCAAGAACACGTCTACCCAACGGTTATCAGTCCTTCGACAGATATGACCAGCCCATTGCCACTTCAGCTTACTAATCCAAAGGGCTATGTCTACAACTTTGGAGAAACTCACCGACATAGCTCAAAGAATTAGCAAACTGAAGTGGCAATGGGCCACTTCACATAAGTTGAAGAACCGATAATCAGTGATGTAGGCGATTTTTTGAGTAAAGACCACGTATAGGCAACTGACGCCCTCCGGCCAGATGGAGCAACGACCTACGTAATGTAGCTGGCAGTTGAGAAGAGTCGAGAATTGCCTTGTTTTGTTTGAATTAAAATGTTTACGTGGTCCGAAAGCTTAGTCCGCTCGATCAGACGAGGTGCACTTTTTATTCCTGGTGGTACGATTAGACATTCGCACCACGACGACAGCTTTTTTTTCTACTTATCTTTCTATTGATCGGACGATGTTATTTAATTTTTCCTGTTGGTCTGATTACCGAGGACCATTTTTGGAACAAGTCGTCCGATTGGTCAGACGATGTGAATTTTTATTTCTTGTTGTCCGCCAATTTGAAATAGAATTCTATAGAAAGCATTTTATTATCATTATTATTTATTTTAAGCCTTTAACGTAATAAGTAAATGCCGAATCTGATTAAATCTGAACAATATCAATATGGGTCAAAATTGTGTTATGCTAATATTTGAAAAGTACACTAACCCAAAATCATTTAAAAGATGTCAGACGATTTTCGACCTTATGAACATGCACTAAGTACCTTGTTTTTTAACGTATTTTGATTAAATCGAAACAGTAAATCCCGAATGTGACTAAATCTGAATAAGGTTAATGAGGGCCAAAATCGTGTGATGCAATTTTTTTTAAAGTACATTGTTCCAAAATCATTTCAAAACTGTCCAATCTAGCGGAGTCCGACTCAAGACTATGAGAATTCGAGAATCTTATTCGTCCGATGAATCGGACTAGCAGGAAAAAAGTTGAAGTCGTCCGATGGAGCGCACCTGAGTTGGACTGTGACAATTCGAGAATCCTCGTCATCCGATGAATCACACCAACAAGAAAAAAAAAACACGTCTTCCGATCGAGCGGACTAAGCTTTCGGACCACGTATACATAGGGGAAAATTCGGCTCAGTGGCGCGCATTAGAAGTGGCCTATGTCCAGCAGTAGACTAATGCAGGCTGTTGATGATGATGGTCACTAGAACATAATTGTGCAATTTGAACAAAATACTATCGCTGACAAAACTTTCAAATTATACTCACGTGATAAATTTTGTATGTTTTCGGGTAAACCATCGAATTTCTTTTCAATATTTTCTTCAAGTTTTGTTACGATGTTTTCTTCAAGTTTTTCTGCAGTTTTCCTAAGGCTATCTTCGAGTTTATTTCCGAGCTTCACTTCGAGTTTTTTTTTCGAGTGTCAAAATTGAATTTTGTTCAAATCTTTTTTCGAGGTTTTCTTTAAGTTTGTTTAGTTCAATTTGTAATACATCAGTAAACACTTGTTTAATTTCAGTCTTCCATGCTAAGGGCATATCTTCCCGTACTTCCCGAGTTCTCAAAAAACTTTGATATTCATTTCCTTCGATTGCTTTATTTGTTAATAACGTAAAGAATAAAAGAATTAAGTGTTTTGTCAACATGTTGTTCGACTCACTTCTTGATTCTCAATGGGGCTAATGGCCAATAGCAACAAAATATATGAGTACCTAAACTTTATCTTACATGTAATCAGGTTGTTGCCCACGACTTTGCCCGCGCGGCCAACTTGGCAAAGTAATATAATGACCCGTTCATAGTAATTGTTATTTTTTAACGTTGCAATTCTTATCCAATTACCTAGCCCCAAAGTAGGATACCCTGTACTATGGGCACTTGATAATGGATAACCATACATATATACAAATATTACCATCCATGACTCGGAAACAAACATTTCTGCTCATCACACAAATTATTGCACTTTGCAGGAACCCGCGACCGTTCGATTTCATACCTAGGATCTCTAGCCACTAGACCAACCGGTCATCAATTATAAATAGATTTATTTAGCCTCAATTCAATGCATAAAGTAACTGTCAAACTTATCATCATCAAACGCATGTTTCATCAATGCATAGCGAGATAATCAACTACTCAAATACACAACCTTTTTATTTTTGCCGTGGAATTGTCCCGAATACATTATTATTATTATAATAATGTTTTTTCCCAATCAACTGCTGTTCAATGACAAGAGTTTAATAGAGTTAAAGTAAGGCTAATGTGAATCTTAATAAATAATGCTCATCTTGCAGATAGCGCGAGCTAAACCACTGGCATCTAATAGTCGTTATATCAGTTGCACTCTCTTTTAAAAAAAATATTCATGGTAGGTACTTCTTACAGACACAACTTCGTTACCATTTTAAGTAAGGAACTTGTAATATACACTAGAACGCAGACGGCGCGCGCTCTGCGTTATCAGGATCATTGTTGACCTGCGGATCTCGTGCTATCTATTATGCGTACCTTCTGACGTTTGAGCCAGAATTCTTAGAAATTATAATACAAAACTCATTATTCTATATTCACTCGCTGTAGCCCACGACTTTGTCCGCGGTCTACGAATAATCACTTCATTGCGTCTCCCGTATTGGTCCGATTTTGACAAGCGAGGTATCAATCGATTTTCCTTCATTTATAGATGTTATAGACTTTTTACTCAATTACGACGAAATAAAGGAAAGATTATAGATGTACCGGTAATCAATCTGGCACCGCTGTAATAACTGTAGCACTGCCCAGGTCTCGACTGAATTAAGACTTTCTCGTAATCCACAAACGCTAGACAGAGTGACCGATAATATTCTTTGGTCTTCTGTATAATCTGCCGGAGTGTATGGATGTGGTCTTGGGTGCCGGAATTCAGCTTGCTCGGGAGGCTGAAAGTCGTCAAACCTACGAGCGAGACGGTTTGTAATTACTCTCAAAAACAGTTTATAGACGTGGGTCAGCAGTAAAATAGGCCTATAAATCTTCAAGAAGGTTTTATCAACTTTCTTAAAGAACATAACCAGTACGCTCCTGTGCCACGCCTCTGGCGTAGTACCCTTCGAGGATGACGGAGTTAAACACCTTCTGAAGGACTTTAAGTACCAGTGTTCCACCCACTTTCAGTAGCTCTGTCGTTATTCCATCCTCCCCTGGTGCCTTGTTGCTTCTGATCTCGTATAGGCTGACGTCCGGGATATCTTTGGTATAATGTCAGGTCAAACGGGCTCTTGCATCGCTAGTCGTGCTAGGAGGACTACGCGATGAGGTCTATAACAGTCCATGGAACTTCTCTAGCTCACTCAAAATCTCTGGCTTCGACAAAACGATGCTGCCACTGTCGGTTTTCAGCTTCGTCAACAGGCTTTGTCTAAAAGATCTCTTGCGAACACTTTGGAGCCCTTGTTCCTATTGCGTTTTTAATACTACTTAGTATCATAGGAACGCAAATCGAGTCGCATTGACTTGGAGATCTGTTTATTAAGCAAGCTGTAACTTGACATATCCACTGAAGACTGCAGCTTCATCTCGCTTCGTTCTACATAAGTTTTAGTGTATGCTCAGAGAGTTTCTGTGTTCTGTTTTTGCGGAAGGTCTGAAAGAACTCCGACCTGACCGCTTGACCAATTTCCACTAGCCCGTTGTTAAGTTCGTCCACTTTATCGCATTTGGTAAGTATTTGGAAGCGATATTGGAGCTCCTACTAAAAGCTTTCCATTTCCCGGACGGCGCTTTTTGAAAAAGGTTCATCATAAAAAGTCCCTCATTCTCCATGAAGTCGACCAATCGCTGACCCCTTTGGTTCAGCTGTCCAAATCCAAACAGTCCCACTCTCAGTTCATCGCCATTCCTTATGCCCAGCCGTGCGTTGAAGTCCCCCGTCACCACTGTGATGTGTGTTTTCGAGGCATGTATAGCATTAGAAATGTCGTCATACATAGCCTCCACTTCATCGCCCGGGCGTTTCGAGTGTGGGGCATACACCTGTATGACCTTACCAATACCGTTCGGTAATTCTGAGTATAAGGTATGCCACCCTGCTCGAAACGCTTTTGATCTTCACAATGTTATTGACGAGGGAATTGTTTTATCGAGAAACCCGATACCATGTTTGGACTGCTGGTTGCTCTCCCGGTAATAGAGTAAGTTGCCGGAATTGAGAGTCATCGTATCCTCTCCCTGTCTTCAGACTTCTGATAACCCTGTTATACCCCAGCGCAGCTTACTTACTACTTCTTCCAGCTCTATCAACTTTTCATCGGTCCTCAAGTGCGTGCATTATAAGTTTCCAGGTCCAGAGATCGTGGGGGTTGATAGCTGGGTCTCTGCCGGGGATTCTTAGCTTACCTTGCTCTGCCATTACCATGGCTGCTACCAGTGCCAGTAATAACAAAGCTGCCGGGGACTGGGGGCCGTCTTTGTGGTGTGTCTATCATATTGGGGCGGGGTTTGCCATAGTCACCACGTTTGGCAGGTGGATTGGTGACCACAGTATTACAAATACGTGCTCGGAAGACGCTGAAGCCCATCTTCCGGTGTGTATTCCCTTAGTCGCCTTTTACGACATCCACGGGAGGATTGGGAGGGGTTTTATTCTAAGCCGAGACCGCCACGGCTACAATGCATTTTTATGGTAAGCATGACTTGATCAGATCCAGATAAAAGAACTCTTCAACGGTCAACAGCTCAGTCACTAAATTTTGTGTACGCATTTTATTATTTTCGCCAATTTGAAGTTTACCATGACATAGTTGCTGCACTCCAGGTTGGCTCCTGACTAGGGAACTCCTCAACGGGTAACGGCATAGTCACGAAATGTTGTGTACACATTAAATTGTAAGCCCGTTCTTAGTTTCATCATGACAATGGCTAATGCATCAAATTATATTTTAAATGTTTGTAATTTAACTTAATTTATGGTTGAAAATGGGTCATTATTATGCTGTTTACGGCTCTTTGTCAAGTAAACATGACAAGGATAGGAGGTTTTGTAGATTACCTAAGGATAAAATAAGGTAAGTTATTCTTGGTAACCTATAATGAGTAATTGTCATTCTTCTGATAAGTAAGTAAGTAAGTACTCTTTTTTTTTCAAATTAAGTATTTTTTTATACTATTTAAAACACGTAATTGATTTACTTAATTAAACATGATCAGAATATTTTCGTTTGCACAAAACTTTCGCAACTGTCTCGCTAGCACGCGTAAGTTTTTCTTGGGTAAGTCAACCCTAAACTTCACGGAAACAATTGTGCGTGTATAAAACGACACGTTTAGTGTCTGTGTCTACTCTGTCAATGTGGTAGCTAGAACGCGGCTTTTTTATAGAGACACTTTCCCGCCCGCAACTTCGTACGGGCGGACTGCTGTTTATCGCAAAAAAGCATCCTATTCTTTTTTAGGATATTAAAAACAATTGCAAAAGTAGGTATAACACCAATGCTCTTGATGTTTTTTTGACAGACAGAACGTTATTTCGTTTTCATGGCAACCGTTTCTTACAGTGAGTAATCAACATTTTCCAGTTTCCCGTGGAAACTTACAACTTTCCGGGATAAAAAGTATTATAAGTATTATTCCAGGGTATAAGCTACCTCCATTCTTAACTTCATCAAAATCCGTCCAGCCGTTATCGTATGAAAGCTCCCCAAACAAACATATAAACAAACAGACAACGTTTCACTTTTATATTATATTGGTATGGATATGCAAGTGTACGGGGTGTGCCAATGTATCAATTGCCTATAAATGTTATAATTTGGCGTGCTCTGTGAAAACTATTGACGATAACTATTGATCATAAAATAATGTACTACTTACATGTTCATAGTATAATCCGTGCGACGAAAGATGAGACTTGACGAGCGTCAGTAGTGGGGAGCTTGCGCATGTATATTCGTGTACGAAATAGTTATCCATAATTTGTAAATCTATTCAGGGATTTTTCAACGACATTCGGAATTATGTATTTAGCAAAACTATATTAAAATTCATCACAATATTTATTAAGAAATAATAAAGTTAAAGATGTCAATGGCAGATTGTCCTAGTCACTGTTACTGTCAGTAAATCATAGTTTTCGTCAAATAACGTTGAGGAACTACCCGGGTTGCTGTCTGGCAAAATCTTCTACTGTCATAATGATCTCAGTATCCGTCAAATTGACAATTATTTATTTATTTATTTAGATACATTACAACACCATTACAGCATATGCACCAATGCGATGTTATAACTAAAAAAAACAAAACATTACGTACATTCTAAATGTGTCTGTGCAATTTCCGTGAATTTCATCAGGCTGCAGTGAAAGATATCAATATCCTTCGAAATTATATTAATCAGACGTATAGCGCGTGACATAGGGGAAAACTTCAACAGATTAGTCCGCGACGAAGGTACGCTGAGCGTAGCAGGGCGACGGCGCGGATTATGTGATCACTTACTATGTAAACTTTTTTTTTTCCATTCATTTGGTCCCATTTAATTTGCCTTTTTTGTTACTAACTCTATCACATGTTTGAGGTTCCATTGCACATTCTTACTATGTACTTACATAACCTTTTATTGACGCCCCCCCCCCCCCTTTGATTGGATTTAAATCAGGGTGGTATGGGGGTAATCGCAATACGTCATGACTGTGTTCAGATAGTATTTTGTCAATGCTGAATGTCTTATAATGTTCTTTATGTATTTTTATCTGTTTGTACAATAGTAGTTTAAGCAAATCTTGAGTGTAAGAAAGCCTTTTTTGGGTTAGCCATGATTGCATATCAGCTTTCACAAAGTTGAACTCGTATACAACACATCTATAAACAAAGTAGAAATTTATAAACACAGGTTGAACTCGTCTGTACTGCGGAGGAGTCAAGCGGTGCGTGCCCGGGGCGAGGAGAACAGGAGGCAACTACCGCGCATGCGCAGCGCCGTACCGCGCCTCCCGCGCTCTTTCCGTCCTAAAAATCGTCTACTGCGCAAGTCAAACCACGTGGTGTGTCAAGTCTCATCTTTTGTGGCGCGTATTGTACCTTCTAATCATTATCCACAAAAAAATACCCGAGGCTATAATGTCTAAATATTACACTTAAGTCACATTAAACGTTTTCGGTTTAAAATAGTCAATCAAAACACTGGTAGAATCAAAAATTTGCATAAAGAAATATTTAGAGAAACCCGTAGCTCTCCGTGCGAAGCCGGTGTGAGTCGATAGTTCGAAACAAAAAATAAAACCGCCCCTGCCAGGCATCACTGGAAAGACGAGGTGGAGAAGAACATGCGCGAACTTGGCACTGCATATGAGCTTTTTTATAATATATTTTAAATTAATTTATTTATATCTATTATATGTTATGGACGTCATGTCTATTACCAGAATAAAAATGTATGTCATATAACATTTTCAGGATTTTCTCCCCACAATTAACAAAGTATTCTCCATAGCTCGGTACATCGGGATATCAAATTATGGAGCTAGTATTGCCTTTCTTTGGACTCTCTGTTTGCTGCTCGTGCTCCTGGCCATTGAGGGAGCTTCCATTTGGAAATTCATGAGGCTGCTCAGTGGGACGGTGAACAGTATAGGAGGGTGTAAGTAGTACCCACATAACTATAAGTGGCTCTGTGAGATGTAGACCTCGGGAGTACAACATTTTTTTAAACAATCTAGCAGTGCACAGTAGCGCCATTTAGTAACCATATCATACAACTAACATAAATAACCAAGGTGCTCCAACATGTCCCTAACTAGGAGGTAAAAAGGGCTGATTCCACTGCTAGAAATGAGCAAAATGGGCAATTTACAGCATTTTGAGGAGCTATTCTGATCATCACGGCGAAGATCCTCATCAGATCTTCCCAATTTCAAATAAAAAAAGAAACATCGAAATCGAATTTAATAAGGCGCAGATATTCAGTAGCCCCCTTTTGCCCCTTATTGGGGGAAGTACCAGCCCAATCAAAAATCCCTGAAGAATTCATTCTAAATATTAGTTTAACTTGTATACCAAGTTTCGTCTAGATCGGTTGAGAAATGCAACCTGTAGATGAGAACAGAGATCTAGACGGACAGGCGGACGGTGGACAGCCGAACATACGAAAGCATTTTTGCGCAAGCTGAAACAGGAACGCTTCATTCGCACCTCACGCTACTCGGTCATTTAGATACTCAGGTTCTCATTATGATTATTTTGGTTTTATTTATGTTGTTATCTAAGTACCTCATATTTCCGGAACTTATAAACATAATTGTTTTTTTTATTATTTTTTTATTTGTAAATGTAGACTTGTAGGTCGTTCTATGTGTATACTCTTTGGGCGTCCCTGTAAATAAAGAGTTTCTAACATTTTACTACGAAGCCTGGCTTTCCAACAAGTCCGCAATTTTGAAAAAAAAAACCGCAAAATCTCGGCCGCTGAACAAACTTTATTAAATCGTTCCGTGACTTCAATACAAACAAAAATGTTACTACACTTGAATCAGTGATTTTGTTTAAAATGGCGGCCTTGGATTATTTCAAAAAGGTAAGAAGACCTATTAATAAAATTGGATCAGTAGATTCTTGCAGGTATCTAAATTCATTTGAAATCGTTTTTTTAGCTCAGGGAATTTCACTAGCAAGCAAGCCTTCCTAAATAGATTAAGACCAATGGTTAAGAGATACGTTGGCAATCCCACCCCCACTCCTTAAACCACGTATTTAGGATCACAGTAATGTGTGCACAATACTGCTTGGATCTGGCAATGCTGTCGTTTCCCCAGAAGGGCTCTTGCAGAAAAGGCCTTCCAGTACACGGTATATATTTCCGCAGACCAGGTTTATAAAGTACCTAGGTACCTACTCTATTTGTCATTATTTGAATCCTTTCGAGCAATGTAATACTTCCAGACGTTTTACTCAAAGCAATAAAATGATGTTATAATACAGACTTGCAAAGGAATTTGCATAATCTCATTTGATGCATTTCTGGAACCTGGATCTGGTTTTATGGTGAGATTAATGTGGCTTAAGTAATTTTTCTTTTGCTAAAAATTTACGATTTAAATAAAACTTCGGTCGGTTTATGAACCGGTATACTAGAATTTCTAGATTTCATTATTTAGGTATCTTTTGAACTACAAAGGAGTGGAAACCACTTGTATAAGTTTCCTGACTTATCGAACCTACGAGTGTTTCTAAATAAATATGCTTACATGTCGCCTATGGAACATTTATTATTTTAATAACTATAAATTAGAAAAAAAAGCGAAATCAATGGAAAATATGTAACTTCTATTGGAAAAATTTAGCAAGATATGACCAAAAAGACCCTGAAGGTCTAGGTGAAGGTTATTTTCAAATAATAACAACCGGTTCATAAATCCTGCACGTAGAAAAAATACTGTCGAATTGAGAATCTCCCTTCAAATAAATCTTCTCGTTTTTGAAGTCGATATTCAAAGCAAAAAAATACTGAGTTTTGTCATCGGTTGGAAAACTGTTGACAAACGTACTCCACAATATTAATTCTTATTTTATCTCAACTCAACCCGGTGGCCTGGTAGAACGACTCTCAGGATCAATTTTCTACAGCAACGCGTTATTTTCACTACTGTTTTCATTACGATTCATATCTTCACGGACGGAGCAATCATTGTCCTGGTTGAAAGCGAACACAACAACGGGATTAAACCTTCCTCCAGATACTAAAATTCAAAGAAGAGTCATCTACGCTACTAGTTTTATTACATCTTGTGCCTGCGGTAAGTTGTATTCTAAGCTAAGCGAATTTATGCCATAATCATATCTTCGCTAAGCTCAGTAAATTATTATTAGATCACATACAAAATCAATATAAACTAAGGGTTAGTCCTGCCTGATTGGCAGACGTGTCAATGTCACCATACACAACAAAATAGAATAGAAAGTTGAGTTCATTTGCATTATGAACTATTCGTATCCAAATTATCATTTTATCATTGTTACCAATTAATTTAATTACAAAAATCCCTGACCAAACATGCATGGTTTGAATAAACATTTTTATTAGGCATGTTCAAAAATACACTTTAAAGTTTGTTGATGTCACAGATCTGCGTATGTTGTTCATCATCAGCCCCGTGTACGAGTATAATATGCTGGTACAAAAAGTTCTATCAAAACTGAACACATAAGGTTTCCAGCTGCAATAATGCCTGAAATCACTATAAAAAACTGAATATCTCGAGAATGCTTCCACAGATTTCTTTAAAACATAGATAAGAACCACAATGCTAACTGTGAATTTCAAATTAATAGATACCGCTTTGATATCGGGCCATCCGTTTGGGAGCTACGATGCCACACACACAAGGTCTATGAACTAATGACATCCCTTTCATTTGTCGAGGCTTTAAAAGGAGGCTAATAGATTTTTTTTTCTTGTTCAATTACTCAATGAAAACGCGTACAAAACGCGTACGTCGGTACGGGCCCTAATTTTTCGTGAAACCAATTTAAGGTGTTAGATAGATAGATAGATAGATAGATAACTCTTTATTGTACACCACATAGAACAAAAAATACAATAATAACTAAAACATTTATACAAAATAAATGGGACAATGGGCGGTCTTATCGCTAAAAAGCGATCTCTTCCAGACAACCTTAACGTTAACGTTGTTAATAGTTAACGTTAAATTTCAAGCACTAGGATTCGTTGTGTCGCTTGTGACATGTACACATCAACATACCACAAACATACAAGACCCGAGAATAAACACTGCCCCGGCCAGGATTCGAACCTGTGGACATTAAGCTTAGCAAGCAGGAGAACACCAAAATAATCGAATTGAAAATTGACAAAAGTAATTGAAGTTAAATGGTTCTCAATGTTTTGGGATAGTGAATCATTTGTTATTAATAATAAGAGAGATTACATGTATTTATTAGATAAGTAGTATTCCTTAGTAGTAGTACATAAGCATTAAAAAATACTAAGTTTTGTTATAGCTACAACACAAGAGGTTCCTAATAATATAATTGATTGATTTTCAGTGGAACATATGATGAGTATGATGTCTGCAACAGGCTTTGATATTCCTCCAGAGGAATATTTTTATCGATATATCATAAGTTCCCATGGATTTATTATACAACCTAGTGAGGATGACACATCCGATCACTGATCATTATCACAGTACATATTTAGTCTGTAAGGACTATATAATATGTACTGTGGCAATGATCAGTGATCGGGTTTTGGGGTGCAATTTTTAGGATTTAATGACGTTAACAGAATATGGATAAGCCATACAATCTCAGTATTCCAAAATTAACAAATTTTCCTTACAAATAGTTATTACTAAGTTGTAATATCGATTTCATCATCATCATCGTCATGTCAGCCTTTAGAAGTCCTCTGCTGAACCTAGGCCTCCCCCAAAGAGCGCCATGACGAGTGATCTTGTGCCACCTCCATCCACCGACTTCCTGCGATGGCTACAATGTCGTCGGTCCATCGTGTGGGGGGTCTCCCCACACTTCGCTTGCTTGTTCCTGGTGGTAATTCGAGAAACTTTATCCCCCAGCGGTTGTTGGTTCTGCGAACTATATGGCCTGCCCATTGCCACTTCAACTTGCAAACTCTGAGAGCTATGTCGGTAACTTTCGTTCTTCTACGGATTTCCTCATTTCTGATTGTATCACGTAATGAAACACTGAGCATAGCTCTCTCCATTGCACGCTGCGCAACTCTGAGCTTATGTATGAGACCAATAGTTAGCGACCACGTCTCAGTGCCGTATGTCATCACTGGCAACACGCACTGACTATAAACTTTCGTCTTGAGGCTCTGCGGTATCTGCGACGAGAAGATATGGCGTAATTTCCCGAACGCTGCCCATCCGAGTTGGATTCGTCTGACCTAATTAGACAAAGTGATCAACAGCTTCGATAATATCGTTCCCAACATCAACCGGCATGGGTACGATATGGGCATTTGACATGATGTTCGTCTTGCCCAAGTTCATTTTAAGACCCACCTGTTGGGAAACAATATTGAGGTCACTGAGCATTGTGCTTAAGTCTTCCAGGATTTCTGCAATGATGACTATATCATCAGCAAATCAAAGGTGAGTGATAGATTCGCCATTGATGTTAACACTGTATCCGTTCCAGTTCAGAAGCTTGAATATATCTTCCAGTTTAGAGGTGAACATTTTCGGAGAAATAACGTCTCCCTGTCTCACTCCTTTTTGCACGTAGATAGAATTAGTGCTCTGATCCTGAAGACGGACTGTCATGGTGACCTTGCTATACAAACACTTCAACACTTCGATGTACCGGTAATCAATCTGGCACCGCTGTAATGACTGTAACACTGCCCAGATCTCGACTGAATCAAAGGCTTTTTAGTAATCCACAAACATAGTGGCCGATTATATTCTTTGGTCTTCTGTACAATCTGTCGGAACGTATGGATGTGTTCTACGGTGCTAAAGCCTTTCCGGAATCCAGCTTGTTCGGGAATATCGATTTAATAGGTCAATTTTATTAAAAGGTATTTATTAAGCCACTTTCAACTATCAGTCTGTCTGTCGTTCCTGGTGAAAACTTACAACTCAAATTTTGAGCACTTTCCGGTAGCTCACAACTTGACAATTATAAAAAAAAGAAGTTGATTAAAGACCTAAACTAAGTAAGTAAGTAGTTACTTAGGATTATGATATTTGTAATATTTGTTGATTCATTCCACAAACATTCCACTTTTATTTTGAAAAATATCAATTTGTCACTTAGTTCACCTAGTAGAAAACCTAGCAGCATAATATATTATATACTTATACTATAGATAGAAGCAAAAAAGTAAAAACAGGTATAAATCAATTGCAAAAGTTTAAGAAATATGAAAATTAGGTGGGTACGTGAAGAATAAGTTTTATGTCAAATATCATTTTTCTAAACAAGTTTTTTTTTTTTAGTTTTCCCGCGCTTGACTTTAATAGTACTAGCGATAAACAGTAGTACGCACGTACAAACGCGTGTTTATCGTGAAAAAAAGCATCCTTTTTCTTCTAGGGTATTAAAAACCAATGCAAAAAGTAGGTATAGCACCAATGCTCTTGATGTTTTTGACAGGCTTGTTATTTCGTTTCCATGGCAACCACAAACCATTCTGTGATGGTAACCGTTCCTTACAGTGAGTAATATTTTTTTTAGTTTTCCCGTGAAAACATACAATTTCCCGGGATAAAAGTATTTTATGTTTTATTCCAGGGTACAAGCTATCTCCGTTCTAAATTTCATCAAAATACGTCCAGGCGTTATCGCGTGAAAGCTCCCCAAACAAACAAATAAGAAACAAACAATCAAAACAAATAAACAGACAACGTTTCACTTTTATGTATTTGTATGGATTCTTCTGGATGATGATGAAATTAGTAAACGAAAATGTGAGCTGATCTATATGAACCCAAGCACGGCCAGTCTACTGTTATCCATCGAGGAGTTCCTCCGTCCACCTTTTGATTTCATCATCAGATCAGCTCACTGTCATGATAAAATTGTATTGTCCTTGTAACAACACTGGCGTGCAAATTTTCAGTTTGATCGAGTAACAGGAACTGGGTAAAAATTGGTTGCAAGATTTGAACTATATATACAAACAAACACATAAACATGCAAGGTAGATAAGTTTGCGAGAGCACAAAAACACTTTTTAAAAACTAAATTATTTAATATAAAATTTGAAATGTTAATATAACTTTTAATTAGAGCGACCGCAAAGAATTCGATTCACGAATCGACCGACTTCTTAATACTAACTATAACAAAGGAACTTAAAATGCTAAGTTACAAGAACGGATGGACGATGGTACGGCCACCCACGCCATATTCTCGGTAATCTACCGCTAGGTGCTGACTGTTGTTATGAGGCGACTGGGTAGCTGCATCATAACTAGGTATATCAAATAAAAGCTTTTGTAAACACTTTCTTTACAAATTAAGAAAAAAAAACTTCTATTACTAAATCCCGGGCTTCGGGGATATCCGTGGGCTTATCCATACTATAGATATTGTTTGAGGTTGTTGTCTCTAAATTGCACCCCAAAATCCGATTACTGATAATGACATATACATGTAATACCGAATAGAATTTTCTTTCTGCACACCATCTCCCCGCCCCTCCTCCTTTCCCTTTCGTTGCCTCATTTAATGAATATATTGAGGTAATTTTTTGAAAATATTATCTATTCAGCAGCTCAATGTTTCGCATAGTACCAAATGAAAACACTATCCGAAAAAAATATTTTAAGTTTATAAAACGTTAAAAGGCCTTTAAGGCTTAGCTACAACGAAAAAAAAAACGAAAAGAAATCCGGCTGAAACTTTCAGGGTAGCTCATAAATTGATGAAAAATATTTTAAATAAAATATTTCAAATTCAAATTCAATTTTTTATTGCATTCCATAATGTACAAATAAGGTGGTAAACATAACTAATAAAGTAACAGATCATTATGGACCCTGTTGCATATTACTTCGTCCGTAGATAGGTATGCATTAATTTGTAAAGATATTAGATTTAAATGATCCCTGGGTTTGGCACCGCCTTCAAAAAACTCTTTCTTATCTTATGTTGTATTAATGCATTATTATTACGTTGGTAATTTCGAAAAAGTGATACTGTTCTGGCTCAATTGTAAATTATTTCATTCTTTTTAGTGGTTGTTTACAAAATAACATTTTTATTATAAAGTCGTTTTTTTTTGGGAAAATATTTTATTTTTTATTTTTAGTGGCCTAAGAACACATCGGAAAGAATATATGCTATAGAAAATAGTAGACACTCACTCACTTTAGTGAATAAAATCTACATATATAACAACTGAATTAGTTTTGACCATTTTCCATCATTTTGTTGTTGCGTTCCTGTGGTAGGCTCAGGTTGGCTTCCGGCTCCATCATCAGACCCTAAAAACCACATAACACCAGAGAACTCATCAAGACAAACCAAATGAGCCCAAACTCGAAAGGATTCCATCATTTTGTTGTTGAGTTCCTGTGAGTACCTTCCAGCTCCATCATCCCTGGATACTACATAAAACCAGAGAACTCACCAAGACAAACCAAATGACCACAAACTCGAAAGGATTCCATCATTTTGTTGTTGAATTCTTGTGACTACCTTCCGGCTCCATCATCAGACCCTGAATACCACAGAGCACCTGAGAACTCACCAAGACAAAGCAAATGAGGCCAAACTCGAAGGGTTTCCATCATTTTGTTGTTGAGTTCCTGTGACTACCTTCCGGCTCCATCGTCAGAGCCTTGATACCACATGAAACCAGACATGATCTCATCATGATTGTGTAGTTCTTTTATATACTACTACTTCTGCTGCTGCTGCTGCTGATGCTGCTGCTGCTGCTGCTGCTACTACTAGTACTAGTACTACTGTAGTTTTTAATTGTCATCAGAACTACACCCAGATGCAAAACTTCAGGATCTTTGGACGTCCTTAAATTGTTCAAAATTGACTTGCAATCCAGTCCTTAACATTATTACACAAATAATTAAATTAGAGCAGTTTCACACTAGAGATCTTCTTACTCAAGTTAAAACAATCATCTAATTCAGTACAGAAATCCCAAGATATTAGAGAACATTAACTATAAAACAAATTGATTTTATAATAAAACTGCTGAACCTAATTTTGATGAAATTTGTATGGGATTACACAGAAAGTTTACCTTTTTGAATAAAAACACAACCATCTAAATCGATTTAGAAATCTTAGAGATAAACTGCTAAACCAATTTTAATACAATTTATACTCTTTAAAAAAAAAGATTTTTTAAAATCGGTCCACAATTGACGGATATATCGACCGACATACATAAAAATAAAATAAAAAATACATACATACATACAGCCGAACATATAACCGTCTCCTTTTGTGAAGTCGATTAAAAAGTGCTTACATTTTCATGTTTTGTCCAACCTTAATAAATCCAGAAATTAAAATATATATAAACTCTGATACACAAGATCAGAGAGTTTTTTTTTTTAATTTCATTATTTCTTAAGGTTTGATCAGGTTTGGTATAGCAGGCTCTATAATAAAATGTAGGGAACCCAAAAATGTGTTTGCTAAAACAACTTACTGGGCTTGGGCTGTTCATGTTCGAAAAACCTAATTAAAATATCTTATGTTTTAATCAACATTGTTCAGATGAGTATACACTATGGTTAGCGATACCAATATTCATTTTAAGCAAGATAGCCACCCTGCTCTGGAATTTCCAAGATTTGCTCATCATTTTGATCAGCATGGGTCTGGCGTCCCGGTACCATAGACTGAACATGTATGTCAAGTATCTGATAAGATTCGAGAAGAGACATAAAGATGTACAAAAGGTATGTAAATAACTATCACCAATTTTAGCTGATTCGCTTTGGAGTCTGATGAGTATGATTCCTTTCACTACTTTAATCAGGTCTACATCAAATGTACATTATTATGTATTATTTCTACACAATAATATGGACCCTTGGATTTATCCAGGGGTTTTAAATTGTGATCTATTTGAGGTAGCTATAATAATAATATAGCTATAAGAAGTAGTTCTTAGAAATATTATCAAATTTATTGAAAAATCGTTTTTTTCTTTACCCGTTTAAATGACAATAAATTGATTTTCTCTTTCCTAACATAATGTATCAAATTTAAACAGTTGATTTTCATAAAGATGTACTAACAAAATAAGTATAATTAAAAAAAACAAGCTTTTACGGGTTCTTTTTTTTGTTGCTTTGTTATAAAGCACGTTACGTTTTTAAGTTTTTTTTTTAAGTTGTTTTTTAATGTCGTTGTCATCGGTTTGTGAGCTACCCTGAAATTTTCAGCCAGATAGCTAATCGGGAAGTGCTCGAATTTTGAATGGCAAGATTCCAGGACAGACAAAATACATACATAGACAGATACAAGTGAAGTCAAATAAAAGCTTTTAAAAAAAACACTTTGTTCATTACAAACAGCACAATCCAATATCATCAAAAAACTTCTTTTTTTTTACCAAAATCGTTTTTTTTTAATTCTTCTATATATACAGTTTATCTATGAAAACCTCTAGATGATTTGGAAATCATCTGGATACTAGTGCATACATACAAATACTTTATGCATTGCAAAAGTGGAAACCGTTGCATACAGTCTAGTGTTTCAGGGCTTCACTTGCTATGCTTCACTTTGCAAAAATACCCCTAAACATATAAATATATGCGGAACAATTCACACCAATTAATTACCTAGCCCCAAACTAGGATACCCTGTGATATGGGTACTAGAGAACAGATAAACATCATACATAGATACGAATAATAAATACATCCATGACTCGGAAGCATTTCTGCTCATCACACTAATGATTACACCTTGCGGGATTCGAGCCCCTTGCCGTTTAATTTCGTAGTAGGGTCTCTAGCCACTAGACCAACCGGCCGTCGTCATATTAACCGACAACCGTTAGGGTAGACGAGTTCTCGATATCTAGGCAAACGTAGTGTAGGATGCTCTGTGCCCAGGTGGAGTGACGACCTGCGAAAAGCGGCTGGAAGAAAATGGATGCATAGAGCGTGCATTACTATCAAATACATCCATACCAATATATAAAAGTGAAACGTCTATTTGTCTGTTTGTTTGTTTGTTTATTTTTTTGTTTGGAGAGCTTTCACGCGATAACGGCTGGACGGAGTTTGATAAAACTTGGAATGGACAAAGATTACATCCTGGAATCAAACATAAGATACTTTTATCCCGAAAAATTGTAAGTTTCTCCGGGAAAACTGGAAAAATGACGACTACTCGCTGTAAGAAACGGTTGCCACGGCAACGAAATAACAAGTATGTCAAAAAACATGAGCATTGATGCTATACCTACATGCTTTTACATTGGTTTGTAATATCCTACAAGAACACAACATGTATTTTTTCGCAATAAACAGTAGTCCGCGCGGAAGAAGTCAAGGACGGGAAAGCTAGTGTCTACTAAAATGTCACCTTTATGTAGGAGTCTCCTTTGTAGTATTCGGAGAAGAAAGACGGAGATCTATTTTTCAACTTTCTTCATCAATTAAAATACAGAATTAGCAAACCTTTTAAAGATAGCTTCTCGTAGAACTTCCATGTTTTGACGGCCTCCATTATGTAATCTAGTTCCACCTGATAGTTCCCTTTCAGATATTTATTATCTAAAGATTTTATGATGTTTTACTAGCGTATGTAACATTAGCAGGCAAAACAAGTGTTTTATTTTTATTTATTTTTTAATTGTTTCATCAAGGAAAGAGGATCACTTGTCAACCGCGCATACTATTTCCTCTCTCTGGGCTGGCTTCTTTTCAGGGCTTGCAGCGTCGTTCTAGCTGCAACTGATGTCCACATATATTCAAAACGAGCTTTGCCTTACTTGTATAACTGCCCGGGCTCTGGACACAACATTGAGGTAAACGACATTTAAATTACTCTTCCTTGACTTCATAATGAGGAAATTTAACTCTCACGATTCGTAGACTCTCGCACGTCTAGGGATAGTTTAATGAATGAAACGAAAATTGGTTAACAAAGGTGATGGAAGAAGGGTGAATAAAGGCTAGTTTAATAACAAGCTTGAAAGCTAAAAAAACACGCCTGCCCTGCCAAAAATGAACTTATGCCAATAAATTATATACTATTGGAATCTGCCTTCAATTTGATACCCATATTGTAAAATTCGAAGAAAAAAAATATTATTTGCAATTGAAAATGAAGTCATACTGGCACCATATTAAACTTTTTTTTTAAATATATAAAATAGCCTATGTTACTCGGGGGGATGTAAGGATTCTAACGATACGATACCATACATCTAAATCTGTTCGAGAATTTCAAAGTTATGGTGGATTAAAGAAACTCACATACAAACATATAAACATACATGAATGCTAAAAACATAACACTCCTTTTTTGGGCAGTCATGTAAAAACATACATGAATGCTAAAAACATAACACTTCTTTTTTGGGCAGTCGTGTAAAAATGTTACGTTCTACATAAAATGCGTTAGCTTCAATTATTGTTAGAGTAAGTATGTGATCCAGCGAAAAAATATAATTAATTAGAACTACAGCCAAACACGCATGAAAGGTCGCGAATTTTACGGTGGATGGGAGTGGACGGGTAGTGATGGTTGTGTATTGAGCGTTTCTTCATAACACACAATGTCAGGCATACCACGCATACATTAATTTCAAGTAACAATCAATATAATATCCATCAATGATAGTTTGATTATAATGACATGGTTACCTTAAGTAATAAAACTAGATCACTCTTTCACGCAGAGAAGATTTTCGATTAGACTGATGTTTTTATTTGTGTGGTGTTCCTCGGAATTGGGTGAACATACACAAATTGTGTCTGTCTGTCTGTTTGATCGCGCATCGCATAAAAAACTACTGGACCGAATGCGATGCGGTTTTTTATGGTTGAATAGCATAAGGTTTGACTAAAAAAAACGATCGTGGTGTCCCTCCGCTCGGAAGAAGTGAAACTTCGTAATGTTGAAATGAAAATAGGAAGGCCTCCGTGGTAGCGTAAAAAGTTTAACGCAACCTTGTTGTAAAGTAAAGTAAAGTAATATTTATTGCTCAACTGCCAGTAATAACTATAGAAAGCAACATAGTAGGTAGTTCATATCTCGTAACAGTTTACCCATATCAGGCATACAATATTTCAACTTACAAACTAATGATATTTATTTAATGAGTACGCATGTATATATACATTTAATGCATGATATATTAAAAAATATTATAACTTAGATACTCTTTTATGTTATAGAAGGTTTTCTCAATGAGCCATGACTTAAGTTTACTTTTAAAAATATTCCCATTCAAATCCTTCATATACAATGGTAAGTGATTATAGATCTTAATGCTCGTTATAAAAGCACTTTTTTAACATAGCTTTTTACTTTCGGTAAACAATGATTATTTAAATATTTCCTGCGTAAATTAGTGCGTGCATCGGATTTGAGTTCGTAATATTCTATATTATTTTTGACAAATAAACAAAGCTGAAGAATGAAAATACCAGTGAGAGTCAACAAACCCTTTTCTTTAAAAACATCTCTCAAAGTCTCATCGCTGTACATGTTATATATTATACGTAGGCACTTTTTTTGGATAATAAAAGTGGATTCGACGAAGTGGAGTTGGAAGTCGCATAAGAAGTTTCACTTCAAAAACTGGTGTACTTGGTATGTCAATCCAATGAGTAGAATCCGAGAAATCGATAAGAAGCGATTTTACGTCTGTGAACGAAGTTTCATGAAATTTGGTATTGGTACTTTTGGTTCTGGAATAACTCATAGGTTTATTATATCCCAGAAATATTACCACTCGGGCAACGCCGCGGGCACAGCCAGTACCATAATATTATTTTTATTTTCAGATAAAAAGACTGATCAACCAGTTATCTAACGACAATGTTTCTCTGACTGGCAAGGGACTGTTTAGCTTAAATCGAAACTTGTTGCTTCAGGTGAGACCGTAACTGAGACCACTAGAATGGTGGTTATATACGCAACGGTGCATCTGACAGGTTCACCTGAGCAGGTGTACTTTTGGGGTATATCGAAGCTCCCTCGAAGAGATAACTGTACCTACAGTTTACTCACATATACCTTCCATTTACCTGTAAAGACATTTTTTCAGGCAAACCTATCAGGACCGTTGCATTGTGACAATAATCATATACAAACAAAAATAAAACATTTCCTTTTGACTTATGTATAGACTGAAATTAAATATTTTTTCCGGATGTAACAGTGAAGAGATAAACACAACAGCACGCTACCACGTCGATCTTTTTGTACTTCAGTGACAATAAGCTAGTTATAAAAAATAGTTATAGAAACGGCACAAGGGGAAAAATATAGTAGAATAATTTAACTTTGCTTATAGGTTTTTTTGGGAGCCTATGTGATTGAGTTTGAGACATAACTGTGACATATATATCTCATAACTTAATCATCAACATCTCAACAACAGAAAAGGCAAGATATTTTACACTTACTTGTTAATTCGGTACTTTTATAACACGAACTTGTGATCATAATTTATTTTATCGCTTCTTTCTCGAAACAACTATAAAGGCATAAAGGAAAATTCTCCACTTAATGTTTACACGACTACTTGCAGAGAACTTTGGCTCTCGAAAACTTTTAGGTACCTAAGTATTTGGTAACCAGTATTCGAGTATAAAATTAGCTGGTTTTCAGTTACTTAACTTTGCCGGAGTTAGAAAGAAGAAATTTGCACAAATATGTAGTTGAAAATATAAAAGGATATAATTAGCAAATTCTTAAACTTATGGTTTGCTTACTTTTTTAAACGAAGAAGTTGTTTTATAACGAAGAAGGGAACGTAAAGCTCGTTTCAATTAGTACAGATTGTATGAGAGGCTAATTTTCATTAATATTTTATTAATAAAAATGTATCCTTAATAATATTATCAACTAAACATTTCAAAATACCTTTTATATAAACCAACAGTTTAATGTGGTGCTAGTAAGTTTTATTGGCAACATCCACAAAATTGAAGAAACACGATGAAATATTTATACCTATATATATAATATATATATTTTCCTTACAAGTATATTAATGGTTAGCAGAATAATACTCCGTGCTAAGCTATCCAACAGTGAAAACCGCATTGTATTGACGATAATCATATCTTTGGCGATGCGCGAACCAACATCTGGATAGATATACAGAGAGACACCATTTTTAAGAATGTCTTTATATCCTTTATTTACACACAACTTATAAAACAGAAAATTAACGAGAACTTAAAATACTGACTTAAAACTAAAACTTAAAATTACTATGAAATAACTTAAACTAAAAGACCATTAGTGGAGGGAAAAGTCTCAGAGTGCTGGCGGCATTGCCACGTTGAATGGCAATGCTCAATTTCTGTGCGAAATAAAAGCCAGTATTCTGGACACCCGACGACGCCTCCACCAATTGCCTGGCCAATTCCCGATAAAGCCCCAAAGCGGCCGGCCCCCATGGACCTATCGTCTCCACTCTAAACGGTCGAACATGTACACCCGGTCAAGGTGCGCATATTTGCGCCGCTTGAGGTTTTCGGCCTGAGCAGCAGCAGCAACGGCCCTAACTGATGTTGCAGGAAGGTGAGACGTAGCCATTGTGTCTACGCATGTTGCATCCCATATCAATGGCCGCCCCACCTTTCAAGGTGTGAAGGTCATGCCGTCGGGTCGTTTGCCGTCATCTCGCATTAGGTTCCAGGACTGACGGGATGCCGGTACTGACAAAAGCCCGATGGATGACATCATTCAGGCTGGCGCGCCGCGGTATGCGCCCAGCACTCTTCATACTTGACAAGCCGTGGTGACCGAGGCGATCTACAGCATTGCCACAGTTGCAGCGATGAGGGACCTGGCGTTATATTCTTGTTCTTTAGATAATTCAAGGCATTTTTTTAAATTAATTTCTTTGTACATTTTTTTGTTACTGTCTTTTTAACTGACTACAGTGAAGCAAGGGAAGGGTAATGAGTTTAACAGTCTATGTATGTATGTATGTATGTATCAGTCTAGGTATGTGGATCTTTCATCATAGCGTCGCCCATATTGGTCCGATTTTGACAAACGAGGTGTCAATCGATTTGTCTTCATTTATAGAGTGTCCTAAAAGGAAAAGAAGGTTTAGTGTTCAAATTAAAAACTTGGTTTGATTTTGACAAGGGAGGTATCAATCAATTCTTCTTCAACGCACGAGTGTCATAGATTGATTACCCGACTGTAGTAGTCGGGTTTTAGTTTTTGAACTTATTATTATAAAAATAGATTTCGAGTTTCCCATGTTCAAAACGTATGTTTAAAACGTATTTAATCCTTCTCATTTTCCAAACTGCATTGAGAGCCTTTAGGATAGGATACAAAACAAGCACTTAACACAATTTTAAAGTTAAATTGTTATCAGTTTTACTATCATCAAGGAACCCGGAGTTCAATGACAAAGAGTGATGTTTACCTAGCATTATACTAGTGCAAGTAAGAATCCAACGATACCAGGTTTGATCTTGGCCCCTGTACACCTTATGAGTTCAATCAAACGCTCATAACTGAACTCGCTATCGAGTATCGTAACATTTTTGTATGAAATTCAGTGCAGTGCCACTAGTGGTAACTATTTGTCACTATAATTCATAGCGCTATTATGAGTTTGGCTAACTATAATCTATACTTATAATAAAGCAATAATAACCAAAAAGTCTATACAAAGAAGATAATTAAAAAAAAAAAGTCTAGGTTACTTAAAATAATCTACTGAACATGACTATAACGTTTTTTTAATTCATGTCTGTCTGTTTGTTTGTTTGTTTGTTTATCTGTTTATTTGGATATTTGTTCGCACATCACGTAAAAACTACTGTATCAATAGCGATGCAATTTGACGTAAAATTTGGTGTACTTGGTGTCTGAATCCGATGAGTAAAAACACAGCAATCGATAAAAAGTTTTTGACGGCTGAAGGAATTTTGATCAATTGTTTTGATATTGGTATTTTAAGTCTTGGAATAACACATATGAGTACTTTTAACCTAGCGATGCTGCGAGTACAGCTAGCACAATATATAACGACTGTAGACGCGCCGTCATTACGCCGTCATATTGGCGCCTTGGTAGCATTTTATTTTCTAAACATATGAAAAAAACAAAGATTAAACGCAGCTAGCAAACGCATTGTCATTTTTATAACCCTATTTGCGTTAGATGGTGCTGTAAGGACCTTTATCGCGCAAGCGATTGTGTTTTCCGTTTATAAAAAACATAAAATCAAATGTGTTTAAATAAAGTTAAATACGATTATAGTAACAACAAATATAATAGGTAAACTCAGAAAATAAAACCGATTTTAAACAGAATTTTACCTTTATAAAGCTACATAATGAGCTACACGGGCTGTTTGTACTTTATTTTTCAAAAAAAATATTAATTCCTACGAAAATTATAATAATGTAACCCAGCCCCAGTCACTCACGGTGATAAATGGCAGTGCAGCAACATAACTACTGTAGTAGCGTTAACTGACAATAGCGATTGTCGAAATTGTGATTCCTTATACCAAAAACATGCAAACTGAGTATCTGAGTTTCTCACGAAAGAAGTAGCTATAATAAGAGGAACAAACGTTGAACGCTGATAATTTTTTTGGCTTACAAATAAACTAGCTCCACGTCTGTGAGACTTCTTTCGTAAGTTGGACTCTACCCACTGTTTTGTCTACCGGTCGACTCACGTAGATACTTTAACTTGAGTAGGATCGTCAAGAGCGTTTACTACAGCAACTCGTAATAGGGATGCTAGGCTCCGCAGCAATGATTTGTCTTAGTTAAGTGCAGTGCCATCGCTCAGTGCTTTGGAGGGCACGTTAAGCCGCCGGTTTATTGATTAATAGCAGTCGTTAAGCCATGTCAGAGACCCTCGAGTGGCTGACAAACTTTGGTACTAGAGGGAACTTTGATACCCTACCTCATAAGACAAGCAAGCTACTTTTAGGTTATTTTCTCAGGATCTGACGATTTAATATTGAAATGACTGCCGTCACAGTGGCTCTAAGTACGCTAGCTTTGTACCTAGTTGAATCTATTGTAAGATTTTAAGTAAACCAATACAAGAAAATTGAATATGGATTTAGAAAATGTATTGTACATGCACTTTTTTTGTAATTTATTTTTAATATAATTTAACAGCACAAACATTTTTTTTCTAAATGTAATCTACTGACTCTCGGGCTTGAGGTTCATTGGCGTCTGGCGAGAGGATCAAACGATGTTAATAATACTGGCTCCACATATTTGGGAGTATTTACGAAGCATCTATTAGGAATCTGGTCGAATAACTTATTAATCTTACAAATGGTCCCACGACATTTCGACGTTGAAAGTGAAGCTAAATAACATAAGTCTATTATTCAACAACATAAATATATAATATTGTATTTACAGGTTGCAGCCGTGATTTTGAAGTACGAGCTCGTGTTGATCCAGTATGACTATAATTAAATCAGTGGGTTTGTTTAAATTATAAATTAATTTTACGATGTTTTTTACTATTTTTACACGCTTTATATTAGCTTCACTTGTATGTTTGTATGTTTATAACCGACTCCTTTGGACGCTATTTTGACCCACTTTAAACGGTCAGATTTTATTCAAATTTTGCACACCTCTCAAAGACCGATGACAATGCAATAATATAGTTAAATTTTCTATAAAAGCGTGTTTTTAAGTTTTTTAAACTATAATTCTTTTAGGTGAAGATATGGAAGCGTTATGTGGATGATGTTTTCTGTATCATGAAAGTCAATGAATAGCGGAACAATTCTTGGGCCATCTAAACTCGATCCATGGCAACATCAAGTTTACCTATGAACTGGAGGTGGAGAAAACGTTAGCTTTCCTGGATGTCAGAGTGTCGGTGAGACCTAATGGCTCGTTATCTCATTCTATTTATAGGAAACCAACACACACTGACAGATACCTCAACGCCTTTTCACATCACCACCCGCGCCATTTACAATCAGTAGCCAGATCACTTTTAGACAGAGCTCATGCCCTCTGTGACCCTGAACATTTGGATGCTGAATTGTCTCATGTTCAGGAGGTACTCAAGCAAAACGGATATGTGGTGACCAGACGTTGGCGTCCTAGACGCAAATATAAAAAGAGTAGGTCTGATGTCGATAGACAGCCGGCTTTCATGCCTTATGTAAAAGGAGTGACAGATAAAGTCGGTGCTTTATTAAAGGACTTTTCTATCAAGACCGTTTATACTCCTTTTTCCAAGTTAGCAAGGCATGTTAGAACACCGAAAGACGTCATTCCTTTTCAAACTCCTGGCGTATATAAGATATATTGCAGCTGCGGTAGTTCCTACATTGGACAAACCAAGCGTACTATAGCGGAAAGGGTCAAAGAACACATTGCAGCTGTAAAAAACCACCAGATAAATAAATCTGCAATCGCTGAGCATTTGCTCGAATTGGGCCCAATCCAGATCAATCCAGTGATTAACTGGATTGAACTCCATGACCCGAAGATCCTCTCCACGGAACGTCACTACTACTCCAGGATTGTACGTGAAGCGGTTGAAATTAAAAAAGTATCCCAATTTCAACCGAGAGGATGGTTTCAAGTTGGCTGCATCCTGGAATCCCATGGTAAGCAAGTGTTCGCGTCGCGGTTTATGTCAGAAGATATCTGCAGATGTCGTTAGTGTCGTGTGTCGTGACAATTCTGAATTTTTACAAAACGAAATGCGGGTAGTTGGAGACAACGCTCTCCCTTCTCGACGCTGACACCCGCTACTTCAGTCTTCTCGTGACCACGATCAATGCAACTTGATCGAAACGTCGAGGTAAATAAATATTAAGTTTTCAGCGCGATTAAGTCCCGTTTAAATATTTAACTATGTGTTCGAATCGCGAAAGTTTAAAAGTTACAATTGCTAAGAGTTAAATCTCAAAAGTGGGTTAACTTTTCATCGGAACTTCGCTGTCTAGTAAAGTGCCGATTTGAAATGAATTCACTATGTTATATTAACTTCGTAAACGTAACTTATACTTTTTGCAAGCGTGCTATGCTGTATTAAGTTAAACTAGGTCAACTTCTTCTCCAGAATTAAATTATGCATATTTAGTATGCTATTGAAACAATTTATCTTAAGTTTACAACACAACAGTAACAAAATATGAATGTTTTTGTCTTAATTTAAATAGTTGAAGATGTAGGTGTTAGTCCCGTGAACTGCATCAGAACTAGCTCGTATGTGACAATGGTACCGGCAATCTGAAAAAAAAAACTTATCTGTAGCATATACCTTAATGTAAGCACAGGCTGCGGGTATGATTTTCTCTACAAAATATTTATTCACTAGCTGCGCCCACGTGCAAAGTTTGCCAGCCCCTTTCACCCAAAAAGGGTTAAAATAAAAAAAAAACTCCCTAATGCACTGGCATTCAAAGATTTTTTTCTCAAAATTTTAAAACAAGTACCACCAATTTAGGCTGTGCGTTACCGGTCAGTATGGGAGTGATATTCAGTGGATGTAGTGTGTATGTAGATGGCAAAATCAATAGTCATAATCGATAATATTCAAAAAATAAATAGTTATATATATACATATATATATATATATATACATATATATATATATATATATATATATATATATATATATACATATATATACACTGTAAGAAATATCGCACGCCACTTTTCCATTGGCAGTCGGAGGCGACGGACTTTTCATTGATTGCGATCCAATTTGTCTTTATTTCATTTTATAGTAATATTTCGTTTGCTATTCATCATTTTCATGTCAGCTTTTAGAAGTCCACTGCTGAACATAGGCCTCCCCCAAAGAGTGCCATGGCGAGCGATCTTGTACCACCTCCATCCATTGACTTCCTGCGATGGCTCAAATGTCGTCGGTCCATCGTGTGGGGGGTCTCCCTACACTTCGCTTGCTTGTTCATGGTTGCCATTCGGGAACCTTTATTCCCCAGCGGTTGTCAGTTCTACAAACTATATGACCTGCCCACTGCCACTTCAACTTGCAAACTCTCAGAGCTATGTCGATAACCTTGGTTCTTCTACGGATTTCCTAATTTTGGATTCTATCACGTAGTGAAACTCCGAGCATAGCTCTCTCCTAGTCTTAACAAAGTCATTCACGCTGCATGACTTTGTTATGACTAGCTTGTGTATGAGACCAAAAGTTAGAGACCACGTCTCAGTGCTGTATGTCGTCACTGGCAACACGCACTGATTATAAACTTTTGATATTAGTAAGGTAGTATTGTGTGTTATTGTTATATCCTTTTTTTAATTAACCCATTTCTGGATTCTAATAATAATATATTCATTATGACAGGGAATGTGTTTACAATTTGAGCAGCTTCAAGTTAAAATTTATTTAAAATTCATGTTATAGTATATTTGTTAACCCAAACCGTCATAAAGTTCAAACCTGCTTGACGCAAAATTAAATGTTTCAAAATACACATAATTCAGCCTCATAATTGAAATTCTCAAATTTTTAACAAATTATATGTGGATTATTTTATGTAAGTTTGGTGAACTCCAACCGAAGTCACAATAAAAAACAAACTGGGAAAATTCTAAAACTACACTGTCCTCTTATGCATTTATGAAACTCAATTAGCAAAAATTCGTTATAGTCCTCCATGCTATCAGAACTGAGCACAATATTAATATTCATTATATTACTTAAAGTGGCAGCACGCGTAGAACTTCCTTGCTTAATTTCTATATAACTTTGGAGCATTACATATTAACTTTACTAATTTCCGTAGACACTAGTTGCCAGACAAAGGAATCCCGCTATAGAGAAACCGCATCATCTGACATGGGCTTTGTAATTCAAAGGTTATGTACTTACTTAGAAATTACTCTTTGTTATACCATACAATTATGAAACAGTTAAATAAGGGTTAAAAGTATAAAATAACACGGATGATTTTACAATGTAGGTAAGTGCATATTACCGCACATTTAAGGCTGTCAGCCATCATGTCTTATGAATCTATTAAACCTACTTATTTTAAGTGCATGGAAAATAAATATGCGCACCTAGCCAGCCACCTAGTAACTATATTCAATGTTAGTAATTAATTACATCCATCAGAGCTCATGTGGAAACTCACAGTCCAAGCTAAGAGCGCCTAATGAACGATTTATTATTTCAAACTTGAAGAATTTGGAAGCAAGTTAGTAACTTACTTTGGACTTGTAAATGTTCTGTTCCCTATGTCATAATTCAGTTGGAGAATACACAACTTTGTAAGATATCCAAATTTATTTTGAAACCCAGTCGGGATACTATAATTATATGCCGTGACTAACTGTAACACACGGTTTTGCCCGCGTATAATAAATGTATTAATAAGGAATCTGTTTAAAATTCAAAAATTGAATAATATATATGAACCTTTTACTTATAAAATGAACAAAATGTAAAAGTAATTTAAAATAGAATAAAATCAAATAAAATGGATACTTAAAAATCATTATTATTTATTATTATTTTTACTCCTATATAAGTATTGAAAATTAAAAAAAACCTTAGACTTCCAAATATAGAATGTTTTCTCAGCATGCCAAAGTTTTAATCTGCTTAATTTATGCGGGGTGCCTCCTAGATATTTTCCGGAATATTTCCCGGTAAGAAGACAGAATATACATTCGGTATCTTATCTTGTATCAGTTTGTGAGACATTTTCAGGGAACCCGGGATAGCCACAAGCTTTTCGGCATTGCGCATCTCGCAGTTGTGCACGGCACAAAAGCATTTTTCCACTATTGGTCTACCTACGCGATTGCGCGGTTCCGGCGACAGCACGGTAACCGGGGGCACGAATCCAAATGAAGCGGTTTCCGACTGGCCGGTGGCCACCTCAGCGGATATTCACACATACGAGTATACAGCCGTTGACATTGCCATCGCCGGTGCGATGCTTTCGTCGTCCAATACTGGAAAACCACCTGAAGCATTTTATACGGTTCAGGCTTATCTTAACACAGTACATATCCAGCTGAAAGATAAGAAACGATGGATGGTAATGTAAGAATTTACACATTTTCTTGTGCGGATTAGTGAAGGTATCTTGCTTCACATTTTAATCGACTTCACAACAAGAGGAGTTTCTCTGGTCGTCTGTTTTAACGTTTTTACCCCACATTCCTTAAACTTCTGAACCGATTTGGATAATTCATTTTTATTTGTAAGGATAGGTCTCCGATAAGGTCCCATTTTTTAAATCAAAATTGGTTCAGTAGTTTTTATTGGTAGAATAAGAATGTATGATTACTGCACCGATTTCAATTATTCTTGGTTTATTGAAACGGCTAGACTTTAATTTAGTCCCACATCAATTTCGTCACTGTTTTTTTTTTCATTAGTAAATCGGTTTGTTTTGTTGTTGATGTTCTCTCATATTTTTTGGATTGCTGAACCGAGTTAGATAATATTTTTTTACTTTCGAGAATAAACCTACAGTGAAATACTGTATAAAATTCATCAAAATTGGTTTAATAGTTCATTAAAAGCTTTTATTTAACTCACTGTTTGGGACAAATTTAGCAACTGAATTTTGAACCACTTAACGACGTCTAATGAAGCTAAAATTTTGCACACTTGTGTGATGATAATACAATATTTTTGTACCATTAAGCTGGTCTAATAATGTGGTAGTCACAGGAACCCAACGTTCAAATTATGAAACCTCTTCGAGTTTGGGATCATTAAATTTGTCTCTTAAGTTCTTTGGCCTCAAGTAGTACCAGTGATGCCTTGTACAGCAAACTCACAAACAACACTTCTTGTTTTTTAATGTGACTTTATGTATTTTAGCTGGAGTATATATTAAAGGTTACCGACATAGCTCTCAGAGTTTGCAAATTGAAGTGGCAATGGGCAGGCCATACAGTTGGCAGAACTGACAACCGCTGGGGAATAAAGGTTCTCGAATGGCGATCACGAACAAGCAAGCGAAGTGTGGGTAGACCTCCACACGATGGACATTATAGCCATCGCAGTCGGTGGATGGAGGTGGCACAAGATCGCTCGTCATGGCGAGCGAGAGCTATGTTCAGCAGTGGACTTCTAAAGGCTGACATGATGATGATGATGATGATGACATATAAAAATAATAAAAAAAGCTTATTGTCATAATAAAAATACATACATTTATGAATCTATAGGCTTCCGACCTAGTGACAACTGTGTTTCAGGAGTCAAAATAAAAGCACCGATGTTTGCTCAGGCTACTCAAAATCAAGAAATAAAAATATATAGTTATTTAAAAAAACGGCTTTACATTTAAAATGCGTTTTTATAAAGAAAAATAAAATAATTATAAATAAAGCTAACCAATACCACTTTTTCGAAATGAAATAATAATTTGTTGTCGGTGCCAAACAAAGCCCTAATTTTTAATATGCTTAGGTATTTAAAAGGTACTTGACGTGCTATTGTAAAATTAAAATTTAATAAGCTATTAAAGTAATTATCTACAAAAACTTCTTAATAACTTATAATTAACTTATTAATAATTTACCAGATTGCCGTGTCGATCAGCTGTTGCCGTGCCAAGTTTCTTTTTAGGGTTTGCTTACAATATGCATATTGAATTTATAGTTGTTTTTTTTTCCTGATGATATTGTTTTAAATCAATAATATTTTCACTTAGACCATCGCTCTAAGAAACCTTAGAAATTATCCGGCAGCCAGACGTCTGTATTGTCAGTGTGTAGCTCAATTTATTATGAGATTATGATTTTCTTATCTATTATCTAATTACATTCCTGTATTTACGATATTCCACGGTATTTTGTTATAAATTGATTTTGTACTAACTATTCAACGATGTTAGCATGTAATCTGAAATGTTATACTAGGTAATAAAACAAGCAATTCTAAATATACATATTGTAATATTTTAATGGTTTCCTTGAAAGCACACCCCCATTAGCTCTTAACCATTTCCGCTGCTCTTTTCTGTGTAGATTTGCCAATACATTTACATGATAGCATTGACAGCGTATTCATATTACTGCTACATCATAGACAAATCAACAAACATTATTACTCACGTTATTTCTACAGGCTTTTGACAGACGTCGCAATGAGAGCATTTCATCATCATCATCATCAGCCTATAACTGTCTACTGCTGGATGGAGACCTCTCCTATTGCACGCCACTGAGCTCGGTCTTCAGCTTTATTCTTTTCCAGCCGCTTTTCGCAGGTCGTCACTCCACCTGGCCACAGGGCGTCCTACACTACCTAGTATGAATTGTTCGCCAGTGAGGCAGATTATCAAATCACGAGCAATCATAGTAAGCCCACAAAATATTGCTTCGCTGGATAGGAAAACGCAACGATTGGAAGTGCTTTTGCAAGGCCAGATGAAGTGTAACTTTCTTGCCCTAACAAAGCATTGGATGACAGGAATAAAACTTAAATGCATCAACTTTGATGGGTAAAAATTAGCTACTCATTATTGATTTAAATGGCGGCTCATGTATTTTTGTACGTGAGTATATTAAATGTACAGAAAACAAAAAAAAAAGTTTTTACCTATGTCTATTGAGAGATATTGTGAGATCTTATAGGATTTAAATATGACTATTATATGTATTTACTAGTTTTCTCGCCCGCAACTACGTCCACACGGACTACTGTTTATCGCGAAAAAAAAACGATCCAAATCGAAAAAAAACATCATATGCTATTCTAGGATAATAAAAGCCAATGCAAATGTAGATATGCTCGTAGCACCAATGCTCTTGAAGTTTTTTGACAGACTTGTTATTCCGTTTCCATGGAAACCGTTCCTTACAGCGAGTAATCAACATTTTCCAGTTTTCCCGTGAAAACTTACAATTTTCCGGGACAAAAAGTATCCTGTTTTATTCTAGAGTATTAACTATCTCCATTCTAAATTTCATCAAAATCCGTCCAGCTGGTATCGCGTGAAAGCTCCCCAAACAAACAAACAAACAAACAGACAACGTTTCACTTTATGTATTGGAATGGATAGGACTTTAATAAGTGTAAATGACTTCTTTGTTTACTTTGATCGCCTGCTCGACAAGATCAGCTATTTAGATATAGAGTGCAAGATAGTAAGTAGGTGATCTAACATTAATGTCTTATGCGATTTGAATCTTAACACGAAAAGATCATCGAGTGCCCATGGCAGGTTGACTTCCCTACTATAGTAACTGCGACGACGTAGTAAAACATCGACGTGCTTGGATCACGTGTATCGTAACTTCGCTTAAGGGTCTGTGCAAACATCCCCACTAACTTGAGTGATCATCGGGGACTTAGGTGTGAATGGGTGTATGAAACATGTTTACCTACTCAACAATGTCACTACACGAGATCAGTCTCGCTAGATAACTAGATAAAATTCGTGATGTCATTGCAAAGTGTAGATTGGTGCTATACTCATAGGTTAAATAATAAGACAGCCACGGAAATGGCTTCATCACTGATTAATGTAATAATTAATAAATTCTAAATTAGTGTTCCATTAAGGAAAATTTTCAATACAAAGCAAAAGAGCGGAACTTGGGCAACGCAAGTTTTTTTAAACTCTTTTGTTTGATACTAGCTGATGCCCGCTGCTTCGCACGCGTGGTCATTTCTATTAGTTAATAGTCTCTATGTGCTATTTCAGGACCTAAAACACAAATATACCAAAATTTGATATTTTTATCTATTGCTCGGCTTCTACTCATCGGATTGAAATACTAAGTACTCCAGTTTACAAGTCAAAACTTAACCTATCCAACAGTGAGTCCAGTAGTTTTTACCTGATGCGTGAACAAACATACAGACAAACTAACAACTAGCAAACAAATAAACAAGTTTTAATTACCCTACACCTTTTTTTTCTTGAATATCTTCATTGTACAGACTTTTTCGTTCGTATTGTTTTATTATAAGTATAGTTAGAAAATTTAAATAGGCAAATTGATTTTGTATGACAATCTATATACATATATAATAGAGACAATAAAAAAAATAGAGAGATAATATTGACAAGAAATCTTAGTATTAAATATTAATAAATGAACATAAATCCAATAACAATACGGACATGATTAATTTTTGTAAAAATCCATGTGAAGCTATGTGGAATATGGTAAAAGAGGAGCGAGGACTTTTATTTTACTGACGTAATAAGAAATGCTGATGGGTCAACGCTCGATTGTAAAAAGGCAGTGGTGGATGCCGTGAACGGCTGATTCCTGAGTTCTGCGGCAGCAATGGGCACGCCTCGCGCAGATGTCGCCGCGGCGCTCAGCAAGCTGGGTGCTGTGCGTCTGCCGGCTGACCGCTCGCTTAGGATCAGATTGTTCAGCGCGAAAGAGGTATATCGCTTGATAACTTCAAGTTTACCACCAAAAATATCGAAGGATGTATAGTAGGCTCAGCGAAAGTATGTGTCTGGGAAGTTATCTGCTAGTGGCTGCGCAAACTACTATTTTCACTATTTTCAGGCGCAATCCCAATGTTGAAGGTGAAGACAGCATTGTATAACTGCCCCGCTCACTCGCTTACGTTTTTCGCATATTCTATCTCGCTTTTACTTTATGCTATTTTATCCCCACAACAGTACCTGCGCAATCGTCACAGAGCCTAACTTCACAAACATATACATTGGTTGCGACTACTGTATATGGCTTAAACATGAAGTTGCTTAGAACTGCCGCGATACCTCTGTCTCCAGTTTTGGCTGAACTATTTAATTTCTGCTTACGGGAAGGAACCTATCATGATCCACTATAACTATCCATAGTGTCACCTATTTTTAAGGGATAGAATAAGGCGCGAAGACATAGATGGATACAGACCAGTGTCAATAATCCCCGCAGTTGCAAAGGTTTTTGAAAATGGGCTCAGTTCCCGTCACGTATCTTTTCTTACCACGGCAAACTCTGTATATAATCGACAGCACGCTTATCGTGAAGGTCGGTCAACAACGACTCTGACCCGTGAACTTATTTGTTGGGTGATGGCAGCTCGAGAGCGAAGACAGCATGTTGCTGTGATTTGTGACATATCGAAGGCGTTTGATTTGCTGAAGCATAGTCAGCAAATCAACGCTAAGTTGCGGCACTAAGGCGTGGAAGGCATTTCTCTCGCACAGTCGACCAGTATACTGCAGGGCCGATCACAGATAGTTGTTGGGAACGTAGGCAATGTAAAATCAGATCCACTCATCTCTTCAATGGGGGTAGCTCAAGGGTCCTCCAATCTGTTAAACGATCTGAATTTTGATGTATGCAGATGACGTGGCCGCGCTCGTTACTGTGGCCTCAGCGGATCAATTGGAACAAAAACATTAAAAAAACTAGTCCCCAACTGGCCATATGGTTTCACGTAAATGTACTAGCCCTTAACCTAAAATAGACTTACTTTGTTTTTTATGTCGGGACCTCGCAAAATGAGACCTCGTGAATCAGACTCTGATTGAGCAAACACAGGCTACGAATTTCTTAGGCTTTAAGATGGACTTCATGCTAAAATGGGAGATACACATCCACAAATTCTGTGGTAAAATAGGAAGTGCGACTTATGCACTCAGACGGGTGGCACGAGTCGTTTCCTTGCAGGTTTCTCTCGCTGCTCCAGTATGGATATGAGCTTTGGGGCCTTGCTGCAGAAATGGAATGTATTTTCCGCATGCAAAAGCGCGCTATTCGAGCAATGGTGCGTATAACTAGTGATGAATCTGCAAGATCACACTTCAAAAGAGCTTATTTTACGTTGCAGTGTATTATCATACTACAAGTAGCTATGTATGTGAGAAACAATTAAGCGTCCTTCACGAAGCACAGTGACAAACAATCGCACAATACACCGCCTTTGCAGCTAGTATATAAGGTTTCAAGTCTCGCCTAAAGCGCTGGGTTGTCGAGCAAACGTTTTAAAGTTATGAAGAATTTTTGACAGTTAAAGAATGATACTTATTCCTAAACTAGCTGTGCACGTGGTTTCGCTCGTGTGGTCATTTTTATAGGTTAAAAGTACTCTATGTGCTATTCCAAGACCTAAAACACCAATATTTGATCAAAATTCCTTTAGCTGTCAAAAAGATTTTCTAATTAAAGAACTTCTAATTTATGGACAAGTTTAACCGTGAGTGTCCACGTTTCGGCGTAAGTTATGACTGATAGGATGCAATGATTGAAGACTTTTGTCTTTAGGCGCTGTGGTATGAATGACGAGAAGACTGGTCGAAGTTTGCCGAATGCTGCCCAACCCAGCTGAGTTCTTCTGTTGGCTTCCTAAACATCTTGAAATTGTCCAATAATATGTTAACTTTGGGCAAATATTGTAATTAGATAAGAACAATTTTGAGAAGGAAGCCGACAATAATTCAGCTGGGTCGAACCACTATGTAGTCTATGGTGTTAAATCCTCCGCGAAACCCGGCCTGCTCAGAAAACTGGAATTCATCAAGTCCTCTTGCGAGATGATTTGAGATGACCCTCGAAAACAACTTATAGACGTGGCTTAAGAGTGAAATAGGTAGGTAGGTAATAGGTAAAAGGTTTTATCCCCTCATTTAAGAAGAGTACTACCAAATTCCTACTTCATGCCTTTGGAGTTCTCTCATTGTTAAAAACGGTGCTAAATAACACCTGAAGCTCCCGTAGTACGGGTTTCCCCCCTGCTTTCAAGAGCTCCGAAGTTATACCGGGAGCCTATGCATTTTTAATTTGTTTGAGCACCATTTCAATAACGTCTACGCTGATGTTGGGCAGTTCGTCAGTGTAGTAGCGGGTCAGTATCGCCTGGGAATTTTCTGTGCTGGGTTTGGGCTAGACCCAAAGCATGCGAGTCGTACAATTTTCCACAGAAGTCACCGATCTCAGAAATGATCTCCGGCTTAGAGACGACGGTTGAGACATTATTGGTCTCAGGCTGATGACGATGATGTGCAGTGGACTAAGCTTTGTCAGTTGGGATCTACTCGATTGCTGGGCAACGACTATTGACACTCAATAATAATCATATACTCAATAAGTATTGATTTCGCTCAATTACCTATTTAATCGGCGTCTATTTGAGCATCGGAGGTCTCGTTGCACCAGTTTACTGATTTTTTGATGGATCTCCGTCTTTTCTGACGGAGTGGCTTACTGTTGCTCCCATCGCTCGTTTATAAGTCAAAGAGCCTCATCCGAGATTTTAGCTTACGCTGCAGCCGACAAAATCTAGTGCCTTCCTCCCTAAGGATTCCCACAAAATTTTCTGAACTTCCTCGTCCATGTCATTGGAATTTCCAAGGCAGCGAATTGATTATCCAACTTGAGTTGGAACTGTTCTGATCCAACAGTGGCCTTGAGAGTGAACATGACTTGGGTAGATTTCGAGACTCTAGCTTTGATTCTCCACTTTTTCAGCCAACACTCTATTTTGTCTAGTCCATTTTGAAGGGACTGTATGGCTTTGTTTGGATCTTTGCTACTGGCGAAAATAGTGGTATCGTCTGCAAATGTGGCTGTGATTACTTCAGGTGTTTCCAGTAGGTCTGATGTGAAAAAAGTATACAGGACGGGGCTCAGTACTGATCTCTGAGGTACTCCTAAGTGTATTTCCTGAAATTTGGAAGGATACTAGCTTCTTTGACTTGGAATTTTCCGTTAGAGGTGTAATATTCAAGTATTTCAAAGAACAGGTGTGGTAATAGTTCTTTGATTTTGCGAGAAGGCCTTTGTGCCACACTCTGTCAAAAGCCTATTGGATGTCTAGAAACGCTGCGGAGTCTGTGTGCTCTAAGGATTTCCTTATTTGATCTACAACTCTGTGCACTTGTTCAATGGTGCCGTGTTCTTGTTGGAATCCAAATTAATCTTCTAAGATTATTGATCTCTCTTAATGACTTGCAGCATGCGTGACAACAGTACCTTCTCAAAGAGCTTTGAGATGACAGGTATAAGGCTGATCGGTCTATACGAGCTGACTTTGTGCAAGGGTTTGCCGTCTTTGTAAATCATCATGGTTTTGGAGATCTTCCATATGCTAGGGCAGTAGGCGACTCTCATGATGCCGTTGAAGAGAGTAGTGAGGAAGACTTATCCCTTCCTCGGGAGTCGAATTAGTATCTCTTTGGTTATTTGATCAAACCCCGGGTTTTTTTGTCTAATTTGTTTATTAATCTCTTTATTTCTCCAGGGTTAGTTGGTTTTATAGGAAGGTCTAGTTGAAAGTCTTGGTTGAGTGTGGCGTCGATGCCTGGATCTTCATTATTACCGTCATTGGGTTTTACACATTAGATAGGTGATCCGCAAATGCATCTATCCTTTATTGTGTTGTTCTGGCCCATTCGTATCCTTTTAGTCTAAGTGGTGGTCGGGTAGTCTTTGGTTGACTTAAGTCTGTTTTTTTTAAGCGTTTTTCCTTTTGAGCTACCCCCTGAAAGTTTCAGCAGGATATCTAATCGGGAAGTACTCAATATAGCTAAAAACCATCTCGACCACATTAGTTTTCAAAAATAAAAAACCACATCAAAATCAGTCCATTCGTTTGGGACCTACGATTCCACAGACAGACACACACACACACATACACACATACACACACAGTGATACACACCCTAAATTTATAACACCCCTCTTTTTGTTCGGGGGTTAAAAAACAGCTTCACTGGAGTTTACAGTATCAAAGTGATGGTGTTAAGATTTCGATGTTACGAAATTTTATAAAATTGAGTGAAGAGAGTTGATAATTATAAGTTCTTGAAAATTACCTACAAATGACTAAAGAAGACTTACCGACAAAATCAAACCACGTTTGACATTGAAGAACTGAAGACCACTCAATGACACCGTGTCACCGTGTATCTGATCTAGGAACCTTTGAGTCTGTAAACACATTATAAATACCTTTGTAGATTACACACAAAAAAAACATATATGTAAATATATTTTTCTTTGGTTACCTTTGAAACCCAGTACCTACAACCCCAATTCAATCCTAATTACAATTCAATCTCAACTTGGATTCAAATCAAAATTGCATCCATATCGGCTAAGTATTGGTTTCGCCGTGCCTCTTAAGTATACACGAGAATAACATCCATAAAGTAGTTTTATTGCAATAATGGTATAATCCAATGGTATAAATGGTATATACTTGTCCCAGTATAAGGTGGGACAAGTATATACCATTTATACCATGACCTAAATGTCCAATGGTATAACTGGTATTAACTAGTACCACCTATAACCATTACAGGTATAAATGGGACAACTTAGAACCATTAGTACCATTAAAGGTACAATTCAATGGTATAACTGGTCCAAAGTATATCATCAGTGGTATAATCAACTCCATGGTCCTTGATTTCTGTGCAAAATAATTATATACAATAAAAAAAGCGTGGCATGTTTTTGTAATTTGGAACAAAAATTTCTCCAAACAAATGCACACCAATATGTAAAAGTCGTTTCACTTTTACATATTGGTGTGCATTTGTTCTGGACCGGTTTTGATGAAATTTGAAATAAAGATAGCTTTATACTTCGGAATAAAACGTAGTATATTTTTATCCCCGCAAATAGTATTTTTCCAAGGGAAAACGGTAAAATGATGATTACTCGCTGTAATGAACAGTTGCCATGGAAACTAAATAATAATAAGTCTAACATTCTTTATTTATTTTTTGTATTACTTACTAGTCCATCGTTTGACCACGATCTCACCTGATGGAAAGCGATGATGTGGTCGAAGGTGTAGCACGGTCGCGTAGTAGATACCTATACACTTTTAACTTGAACACACCTGGGTTATAATTTACCGGAAACATTAACGAGGGTAGGGCATTCCTTTGCAGTTCTTATAATAAATGAAGAATCGTAACGCTTCGTTCTTGTGCGAGGTATTTCAACCATAAAAGGGTGGCGCTTTGCCAATCGTCTAGTCGCGTAACATCAACAACATCAAGTGCGTTGGTGCCATAGATTTAATAAGTACCACAAGATGCCTAATAGTTGCTTATACTTCCACAAATATGACTGAAATATTTCACTCATTGTTCGATCCTCCTGCCAGACACCAATGAACATTTACCGCGAGAGCCGATGCGATTTCATTTAGACAAAAATACTGAATATGCTGTGAAATCATAAAAAATGAAAAAAAAAAGGTGCACCAAAAACACATTTTATAAAAAAGTACCTATTCAACTATCTTGTGCATTAATTGAAAAAAAATATGAAGTTTTTTTATAACAGCTGTTTCGGGTTTGCCAAGGTCATGAATGTTTTTTATTTTTCTCTTTTTAGGCAATCGTTTGACCACGATCTCACCTGATGGAAAGCAATTATGTAGTCGAAGGCGTAGTACGCTTGCCTAGTAGATACCTATTCACTCATAACTTCAATACACCTGGGTTATATTTTACCGGAAACACTGACGAGGGCAGGCTATTAAAAATTATTCAGTGCTATTAAGCGCATGTTTTTAGCTACGCAAAAATGAGGGATGATAAAAAGAGTTTCATTAGCATACATTTCTACAAAGTAACGTCTAATTCAATTTATTAAAGAAAATGTACACTAATATAAAAAAGTGAAACGTTGTCTGTTTGTTTGTTGGTTTGTTGGTTCGTTAACGGCTTAGCCAAATTTAAATAAAAATGTCTACGTAGATGCTATATATCATACAGACTAACATATAATCCATTTTTTCGCCGGTAATTGAACTTGCGGGCAAAGCCGCGAAGCGTAGCTAGTACTACGTACCAATTATACACGAGATCTTAAAAACTACTGAACCTATGAAACTGAAATTAGGGAAGTAGGTACAACGTAGGTAGTTAATGTGTTTTGAAGTGTTTGTACAGCAAGGCCACCACGACAGTACGTCTTCAGGATCGGAGCACGAATTTTATCCAGTTGGAAAAAGGGGTGAGACAGGAAGACGTTATTTCTCCGAAACTGTTCACCTCTGCACTGGAAGATATATTCAAGCTTCTGAACTGGAACATGGAGTTAAAATCAATGGCATTTACATCACTCACCTTCGAATTGCTGATGATATAGTCATCATGGCAGAAACTCTGGAAGACCTAACAACAATACTCAATGACCTCAATATGGTTTCCCAACAGAGAGGGTCCTTCGTCTCATGGTAGGTCTTATCACGGTTCATTGCAACCTAAATTACCACCTGCATAAAACTGGAGCTACAGACAATCCTCTGTGCCGTGGATGTATGCAGGAGGAGGATACTGTGGAGCATGTGCTTTTGCATTGTGCAGCCACGGAAGAGATGAGACAAAAAAACTGGTCTTTTACAACAGGGTAAAGTGGATTCACAGGCTCAACGAAATTCAAACTCCAATAATAGTAAATTAACACCATCTACAGCGACATCACTGGAACAGCTGTGCCAGCGACCTAAAGCCGTGCTCTGGTACATAAAGGAGCTTGGGTGGCTTGGGTAGAGGCTGGCAGAGGTAAATGCAAAATACACCCCAAGCGGGACGTCAGTGCAGGCCTTACCGCCCCCATCTCGAATAAGAATAAGAATAATAGTCTTAAAATGAACATAGGTAAGACAAACATCATGTCAAATGCCCATGTTGCACCCATGCCGGTCTATGTTGGAAACGATATTATCAAAGATATTGATAACTATGTATACTTAGGTCAGACGATCCAACTGGGTAGATTCAACGTCGACAAAGAGGTCAACCGACGAATCCAACTTCTGCGTTCGGTAAATTACGCCATATCTTCTCGTCGCAGATACCGCAGAGTTTCAAGGCGAAAGTTTATAATCAGTGCGTGTTGCCAGTGATGACATACGGCACTGAGACGTGGTTGCTAACTATTGGTCTTATACACAAGCTAAAAATTGCGCAGCGTGCAATGGAGAGAGCTATGCTCAGTGTTTCACTACGTGATAGAATCCGTAATGTAGAAGAACCAAGGTTACCGACATAGCTCTAAGATTTTGAGAGTTGAAGTGGCAATGGGCAGGCCATATACTCGTACTTCGCAGAACCGACAACCGCTGGGGAATAAAGGTTCTCGAATGGCGACCACAAACAAGCAAGAGAAGTATAGGGAGACCCCCACACAATGAACCTACGACATTGTAGCCATCGCAGGATGTCGGTGGATGAAGGTGGCAGATCGCTCGTCATGGTGCTCTTTGGGTGAGGCCTATGTTCAGCAGTGGACTTCTAAAGGCTGAAATGATATTGATGATGAGGTAGTTTAAATGGAGTAAATTTCAATCATGAAAGGATTTTATGACAGGGACGAATTAAGGCTGGGTGTCGGTGAATTTTTTGTCCCTCTCATCCGTGATCAAGTAGAGCGGGAAAGATGATAAAAATGAGGATCTCGGGAGTAAAATTTAAGGTTTTTATTTATTGGTGGGAAAACTAATGCTTTGAATTAAAAAGTGCCTAGCCATTTTCTCAATTATAATAGGCTCATTCTCTAGGTATATCTTTGATATCATTTAGTGACGGGGTCTCTTTCCAATCAATGTTCTAAGCATAGTGTTTCACCTTTGATTTTATTTTCTATCGAGTAAATTCATACTAATCATGTTTCTGTGCTTATAAGTACGAGATAAAATTTTGATGTGATACCAATTTCATAGTTATGTGTTGATTATAAAACAAGATACAAACGTTCAAAAATGAGCAAAATTGCCAAAAGTGCTAGAACCGGCCCTTAAGGAACCTAACGGCGAATGAAAGTTCATATGAAAGTTCTATGTTTTTGCTGTTAGAGGCATGATATTTGGTATTTAGGTTAACCATGTAAAATAAATAAATACCGTGATTAGTTTTTTCGACAGGGATGGATTAAATCAGTCTAAAGGCGATTGAAAGTTTATAAGTATGAAAATCTGTGTTTGCTGTAACGGACATGAAATTTGGTATATAGGTTAACCCGTTTCTGGACCCAAATAAATACCGTCCTAAGTTTTTTTCCACAGGGATGGATTAACTGGGTCCAAAGATGATTTGTATATCCAATGTTTAAATTAAAAAAATATAATTAAATAATATTTTTTTCGACATGGTTGGATTAACTAGGTCCAAAGATGATTTGTAAATCCAATGTTTAAATGAAAACGGCTGAACTGATTATGATTAAATTTTATACATAGATATTTTAGATCCTAGAATAAAACATGGGATACTTTTTATCCCGGAAAATTCCACGGAAAAACTAGAACATGTTGAATACACGCTGTAAGGAACGGTTGCCATGGAAACGAAATAACAAGTGCGTCAAAAATCATCAAGAGCGTTGGTGCCACAGATTAAGTCAACAAGCCACGGAGGCCATAACCAAGAAGTCTAAGTCTACTTTTGCATTGGTTTTTAATATCCTAGAAGAACGTAAGTAGGATGCTTGTTTTACGATAAACTGTAGTCCACGCGGGCAAAGTCTCGGGCGGGTAAGCTAGTTAAAAATAAAAACATGTCCGGAAAAATAGTAATTTTTAAGAACCCTGAGAAATCGAAATTGGCTCATCGAATAAGCATTGCAGTTCAACGGAGCAATGCCATCAGCATGATTGGCCAACCGTTAGTGGGCTAGAACACCTGGACTTTCATGGAATTCGGGATGTGCCTTCAATTCATGTTTAGTACTAGTATGCAGTACTATTATTTATTCGTGGTATTAGTTGTTTTTTTGTAGTAGTTAATAAACAATTACATGTTCCATAGATCTATACGTTTAAATGCATGTTATATATTTAAACTCCCAAAGTGTAAAAAGTCATCAGCCCGAATAAGTCCACTGCTGGACAAAACCCTCTCCCAAAGCACGCCATTGAGCCCGATCTTCGGCTCTTGTTTTCCAACAGTTGCGAGTCATTTTGCGTATATCGTCAAATCTTCGCGCAAGAATATTCGTGATAACTCTCGAAAACAGTTCAAAAGGGTCGTGACCCCTGTTCCATGCTTTTGAAGTTCTCCCAAAGAAGAGGACAGAATTAAAGATACGCTGAAGTTTTTTATGGGTGAGAGTACCTTCTGCCTTCAGGAGCTCCGTAGTAATTGCGTCCTCATCCGGGGCTTTTTTAGCTGTCTAAGAGCTATCTCAATTTCGTCAAGGCTAACTTCTGGCCGCTCTTCGGTAAAGTGGCGGGTCAGAATGGCCCTGAAATCCTCGATGTCGTGTTCGGGTTGTGACGCATGTAACTCGTACAGCTGGCCATATAAATCTTCAACTTCCACGAGAATCTCTTGCTTAGAAACGACAACGTTCCCTCATGACGTGGTCATCTTCGTCAGATAGCTTCGACCAAGCTGTTAACAAAAACTTTGGACCCCCGATTTCACTCAATCCCTATAGCGCTTTTATTGGAGCGTCTGAGGTCTCGTCTTACCAGCTTTGTGATTTGTTTATTCAAAGCCCGCTGTTCAGGTAAATTGACAGCTGCAGAGACTCTTTCTCATTTTGATTTCCTGCCTGTACGCTGCATCTCGCAGAACTTCGTTCCCTCATCCCTCAGGATTCCCACTACTTGGTCAAGTTCCTTGTCAACGTCAACGTCAATTGTGCTTTCTAAGGCAGCGAATCGGTTCTCAAGTTTCAACTGGAATGTTTCAGATCCAAAAACGGAGCAGGTTAGGTCGGAGCGTGGACTTTATCAAACTCAGACTTTCAAGCTTGTAATCTATATTCAGAGTACCTCGGACAAGTCGGTGATCACTCCCGGTTTCTAAACCTAGTGACAACTGAGACATCTCTGAATATGCGCTGTTTGACCGCTATGATGAAGTCGATATAATTTTTCGTCAGACATCGGGGCTTTATCAGAAATACTTCCGTTCTATCTATCTATCTAATCAGCCCATATCCACCCACTGCTGAGTATAGGCCTCCTCTCGTTCACGCCAGTCTTTCCGGTCCTGTGCTAATCTAATCCGTTGGACCCCAGCGTACCTCACAATGTCATCTGACCATCGGGCGGGTGGTCTGCCTCGAGGTCTTAGCTCTTCTCTTGGATACCATTCGGTGACTGCCTTGGTCCACCTATTTTCGTTCCTTCTTGCCAAATGTCCTGCCCATTTCCACTTCAACCTGGAAATTCGCGTACCTACATCTTCAACTTTAGTACGACGTCTAGTTTCGACGTTTGGTATGCGATCTACCAAGCGGATGCCTAGCATGGCGCGCTCCTTAGCTCGTTGGGCCACTCTTATTTTATATATGTGCTCCTTCGTGTGCCACGTTTCCGCACCATATGTGAGTATGGGCAGGACACATTGGTTAAACACCTTGCTCTTCAGGTTTTGGGGGAGTTTATATTTGAAAACATCTTCCCGTTTTCCAAAGGCACCCCATCCGAGCTGGACTCGCCTAGCAATCTCCTTCAGCTGGGAGCCCCGTTTAAAAGACAAACAATGTCCAAGATAAATGTACTCGTCGACTACCTCTAATGGACAGCTATTGACGATTACATTAGGTCTTCGTGACGGAAGATTTGTCATAACCTTGGTCTTGGACATGTTCATCCTTAAACCGACGCTCGCAGACGCTTCGTGCAACTCAGTCAGCATGAGTTAGAGATCAGCAGTGGTCTCAGCTACCAGAATGAGGTCGTCAGCGAACTGCAGGTGAGATATGTGGCGGCCATTTACAGTTACACCTCTCTTGCTCCAGCTTCAATTAAGTCAAGTCAAGTCTTCATTACGTCTTCCAAGACAGAGGTAAATAGCTTCGGCAAGAGAGTGTCTCCTTGCCGCACGCCTCTCCTAATTGGAATAAGGTCGGATAGTTTGTGCATGCGCACCTGCATTGTGGCACTGCTATATAGCTCTCGGAGGATATTCACATAACGCTTGTCAATGCCGCAACGATGGAGAGAATGAAACACGGCCCAGTGTTTGATACTGTCGAAAGCCTTTTCATAATCGACAAAGACGAAACACAAGGGCCGGTTATATTATCTGCATCTCTCCACCAGTTGCTTGACAGCGTGTATGTGGTCCATAGTTGAGTATCCACTCCGGAAGCCAGCTTGTTCCACAGGTTGGTATTCATCGAGTGAGCGCGACATTCTGTTGCACAAAACTTTGGCGAACAATTTATATATTTGGGAAAGGAGGCTAATAGAGCGGTAGTTTTGAAGTTTTATTTTATCTCATTTCTTATGCAGAATAGAGACGGTGGCATTTTTCCACGCTTTAGGCGCAATACCTTCAGATAGCACTCTGTTGAAAAAATTAGCTAGTGGTTTCAGTACGGAGAGACCCCCTTCTTGCAACATCTCTACGTAAACTCCATCTTCACCACATGCTTTTACGCGTTTCATACAGCTCAGAGCAAACCCAATCTCGTCCTCTGTAAGTAGTGGTAGGGTCTCATCCTCCAGACGCTCAACTGGGTTCGCTCTCGGATCCGCAGCATCTGGTGATTCTGGTTCCACTGCTTTTGACTCATATAAATCCGAGTAGAACTCTTCAACAGTGCTAATAATCCGGTCTCTATTTCACCTAAGTTATTAACAAGTTTATTAATTTCCAGTTTGTGTGTGTTTAATTTTCTTCTAAAAACCTTTGGGCCTCTATTTTCCTTAATGGTTTTAGTTATAATTTTTGTGTTATATTTTCTTAGATCTGATTTAATGTTCTTTCTTATGGTTTTATTAATCTTTTCCAGCTCTCTCTGTTCTTCTTTATTACTGTTTTTCATCTCCTTTATTTGATCCAATAGAGACAGAGTATGTGATGTCAGGTTTCTTTCTTTTGGTTTTTTCCCACCTAAATCTTTTTTAGTTGTTCCTAAAACAATATTGGTGACTGTGTCACTGTACGAGTCTACATCCAGATCTTCCTCTTGAAGCAGTTCAAACCGGTTTGCAAGTTGGAGACGGAAGTCATTACCGAGCAAGAAATAATCTTCTCTTTCGTATCTTTGGTGTTGCGACTTTACCAGGTTGTGTCTCTCTTTTGCTAGGTTACATCTGAACGTAGCTCTTACTAAGCGGTGGTCGCTACTAGTCTTGAAGTTTGCTAGAACAGTCACATCGGTGATATTGTTTTTCTGTGGATTAAGAATGAAGTCAATTTAATTTCTAGTCCGACCATCCGGGATGGCCCAAGTCCATTTCCTCGATGTACGTTTTTGAAAAAAGGTCATGGCATAAAGTTTGTGTTTTTCGAGGAAATTGACAAGGGTTTGCCCTCGTGGATTTTGACTTCCTATTCCATACTTTCCAACAGATTTTTCATTTGCTAATGGGGGTCCAATCTTTGCGTTAAAATCACCTATTATAGAAGTATAATAGCAGGGATTTTCGGAGTACGCTGTTTCTATTTTCTCATAGAAAGCTTCAACTTCGTCGTCGGGATGGTCAGAAGTAGGGGCGTATACCTGGATTAATTTCAAGGAATATCTTTTATTTAGGGTCAAGATGGCATAGCATTCGAGAACCTTTATTCCCCAGCGATTGTCAGTTCTGCGAACTATATGGCCTGCCCATTGCCACTTCAACTTGCAAACTCTGAGAGCTATGTCGGTAACCTTCGTTCTTCTACGGATTTCCTCATTTCTGATTCTATCACGTAGTGAAACACCGAGCATAGCTCTCTCCATTGCACGCTGCGCAACTCTGAGCTTTTGTATGAGACCAATAGTTAGCGACCACGTTTCAGTGCCGTATGTCATCACTGGCAACACTCACTGATTATAAACTTTCGTCTTGAGGCTCTGCGGTATCTGCGACGAGAAGATATGGCGTAATTTTCCGAACGCTGCCCATCCGAATTGGATTCGTCGGTTGACCTCTTTGTCGAAGTTGGATCTACCCAGTTGGATCGTCTGACCCTAAAAGACAAAGTGATCAACAACTTCGATAATATCGTTCTCATCACACCTCTATTGAGGCTATACCTCTCTTTTAATTTCATAACAAGGTACGCAACCTTTGTCGACACACTGGAGATTTCTACAATGTTGTCAGAGAGGACCTTGCTGAATAGGAACCTGACACTGCCTTGAGATTGATGATCTTCTTCTCTGAAATACATAAGATGCCCCGATTTTAAGGTTACGATGTCCTCGGACTTCACATTACCCTAGAATGTGCCATCTGATGTGTCCCAGCTTCTTTCCAGTTGTGCCAGATGTTCGTCGAGCCGTAACATGCATCCGTTATACGTTGCCAGAGTCAGTCAGTTTTGGCCGCGTTCCGTAGCCCGGGAATTCTTAGCATCCCCAGCCCTGCTGTGACCATGACCACCGCCGTGGCCAGGAATAGCAGGACGGCCGGGAACTGGGGGCAGTATTTTTTTCATATTTTGGGAGGTTTATGCCAAAAATCGCCACGCTGGGCAGGCGGGTTGGCGATTGCAGAGCGCAATTTATTGCACCGATGATGCTGCTGCCTGTCACTGATGTGTAGATTTATAACTGCAACAATTCTGAATGTTTATACCGCCATTTGTCGGTCGTCAAAACCTCGTCCGTTATTCTGCAGGATGTGCCACAGGCAGGTGAGGTTGACTTGGAGTACTGAGGTGGTGTGCGTACTCCCTTACATCTCTTACTAACTTATACTTGGTTTTTAATATACTAGAAGAACATAGGATGCTTTTTTCGCGGTAAACTGTGGTCCGAGCGGATAAAGTCGCGGGCAAAAGCTAGTGTTATTATTTAGTGTGTGTTAAGGAAAGTCCTGAAAATATACTATTTCGTTATTGGAAAAAAAATACATTTCACAATATTAACACAGTAGATTTTCTTTCTCTCTCTCTCTCTCTCTCTCTCTCGCTCTCTCTCTCTCTCTCTCTATCTCTCTCTCTCTCTGCTGGCTGTGCAGAACACCCCTAAAGCCGGCCTTACATTAGCTCTTTAAAATTCATCCTGCACCACCTTGCTAAGCAGTGATGTGGTACTACTGCAATGTAGGATTGAGGAATATTTATAGAAACAGTCCAAAATAACAGTTATGGAGGTATTTTAAAAGGACACGTTGGAACTGTTACGGAAAAAACCAACTGAACAACTATTTTGTAGAACTAGTTAAAACATTTTTCCCGCTGTTCTTTTTTGTAACGATATCTGAAAGTGATATAACTGTTTCAATTTTGAACAGAACTCTATTTTGCTCTAGGTAAGTAGGTCCAATACTGCACTATGTGATTTCTTATTTTATTTAAGTAGGTACTGTTTCTAAGCTCACATTAATAAGCGACTGAGTGTAAAAGACGGAGATCCAAAGAAAAACCAAGGTGGATGACATAAGTACATAAACCTCAAGTGGCGATGAGAAGGAATCTTGGCATCTTGCATTGATGGTAGGTGGAGTAGGTCACTGATAGGTTGGTGGTCCCGCATGTAAAATCGCACCCGTAGAAGACCAGTGCAACAACGAGGGGCGAGCTAAATTTGATATGACCTTGGCAAAGATTGTCTGAAAGCAGAGATGATAGTGTCAGAGGGAGAAGGTTTATGCCCTGCATTGGGAGGATGAAGCTGACATTGATGATGATGATGATGATGATGATAGTAATTATTATAGCAACATCATCTAAGTAATATAACTACAACAAATTCAGTTTCATTTCATCATTGTCATAATCATCCTGGGGCATGCTCACCATCTGTTCACCTATAGGGCTCTTGCTTATCTCACTCACTCAATTATTTCTTTCCATCGAAATGTTGAGTGGAAGAGATCGCTTTTAGCGATAAGTCCGCCCGTTGTACTTTAGTTATAAGATTGTTCCTATTTGTAGTATATTTTTGGAAACTGGTGTACATAAAGTATTATCTATCTATCTATCTATCTTGTACGACACAAAGTCCATAATAACATGTTGTTAGATAAAATAACTAATATTACACAATAATAAGGTAGTGTACAAGTATCTTTAGACACCAAGTAAGTGGCAGTGGCAATGTGAAGAAAACATGGTCCAACTTGATTCGACCTTGATGATGCCACAGGGCTCTTTCAGACGAACGGCACAATGCCGTCGATAGAGTAGCTGCGAGTTGATGGGCAAACCGCGAACTCTTCGCGTGTCTGGAAATATTTTAAAACTAGCGACCCGCCCGCGACGTCGTCTGCATGGGATACAATTGATCGCGAAAAAAGCATCCTGTGTTCATGTAGGATATTGAAAAACAATGGAAAAGAAAACCACCTACGTATTGTATTCCCTTTACCACCAACGCTGCTTATGCTTTTTGACAGACTTTTTATTTGTTTCCATGGCAACCGTTCCTTACAGCAAGTAATCGAAATTTTCCAGTTTTCCCGTTGAAACTTACTATTTTTCGGCATAAAAAGTATCATATGTGTTATTCCAGGGTATAAAGCTCACCAAAAAATTTCACCAAAATCCATAGCGTTAAAACTCGCCAAATAAACAAACAAACACCTTCACTTTTTCACTTTTATATATATATATATATATATATTTGTGTGTGTGTGCGTGTGGATAGCGAACGACACCGTAGTGACTAGCGATCCGCTACAGCTCCTGTAAGTCTAGGCTTTTTCTAAATATTTATATGAATAAAAAGTATGTGCACCGCTCGTAACACTCCAGCGTCGTTGCACTATGACACCATATGAATAGCGAGAACGCCGTAGCGACTAGCGACCCGCTCCAGCCCCTTTATGACTAGGCTTTTCTAAATATTTCTGTGAAACGTTGTATCTTTGTTTGTTTGGTTTTTTTGTTTGGGGATTTTTATATGAACCTTTATCCGATTAGAAGAACCTTTGTAAATAAATTCTGTACAATATAGAGACCAACATATAATATTTTTTATCCCATAAAATGATAAGTTTCCAGGGGAAACTGGAAAATGTAGATTACTCGCTGTAAAAAACGATTGCCATAGAAACGCAAAAATGACTAGCCTGTCAAAAAAAACAAGAGCGTTCGTTGGTGCTACACATTTGCATTGGTTTTTAACATCCTAGATGAACATAGGATGCTTTTTTCACGATAAACCGTATTCCGCGTTGACAAAGTTACGGGCAAAAGCTAGTAAATTATATTATTAGCAACCAGCAGTGCAAGCATGGATCTTATCGATCGATAAATTTACCGACTTTTTTAAATTAAGTTTCACGTTAATATTCGATAATACGAGTTCAGTAGCACGGAACGTACTTATCGACAACGACATAAATTCGATAAATCATTTTTAATATATAGATTTATATCAACAAAAGGAAGCATGAATCTTATTTTTGACAATTGTTGTCGATATAATATCGGTAATTTTACCGAATTTATCGTTTTATCGGCTTTCCAAAGTTACATGACAAACTTTTTTTTTTGTAAATTATTTATCGGATTATAAGCCAAAACGTGGAGGTGCCAGAACATCGTGAGGCAATTTTCAGGGATGCCAATGATCCTTTCGATCTGAAACAGCATTTTAAGATTATTTTTAGAATTTACAAGGAAATTTCCCTCGCCCTCATTCAAGAGGGCGTTTGAGAAGGAGTCGATCTAATGGACTGCCTGCGCATGTTGTAGTATCTACTTTACATAATAATACCAAAATACTTAGTTACGTTTTTTCTATTGCCAGAAATTATCTTTTGTTGTGATTGTGTCTAATGCTCTAATTCTTATGGTACCTAGTAGGTACTCAGTCTAAAAAACTAACTGTATAATCATTGTTGTAGGTTCTATCAACTGTATGCTTTTTCACCGGGGGCAGTTGCACCAACGATGCATCGGCCAGGAATATAATATAGCACTAGGACAGCGCACTGTCAGACTTGTCAGGGAGGTGTCTCAAGCAATTGTGCAACGAGTTATGGCTAGTTATACTTTAGGTTAGGTTCAAGGAATATACTACTTTATGGTAGTTAGGTAGAATTCCAAATGAAAGAAGTTTCTCCGTAACAACTCAAAATAATAAAAATCTGCCAAATTGTGTCAAAAAATATTTTTTAGACTATTTGTCGTCTATCTGATATATGGTATAGTCCACGAGTTGCTATTTTTAAATCGATAAACTCACGACGTGTTATCGAATCAATAAAATTTACCGAGAGGCTAGATCCATGCTACTGCATTTTGATAAAATTGATAAAAAAAGAACTGTTTACCGGTCGATAAATTTATCGAATTTTATCGATTGATAAGATCCATGCTCGCAGGGCTGATGCCGGTTTATTAAAAAGTATACACGATCACACACAATTTTATACTAGTGGATCTGTGGGCTGTAGACCTCGTGTGCACAATATTTTTTTCAATCAATCTAAAGGTGCACAGTAGCACCATCTAGTTACCTTATTGTAAAACTAACATTATAACCAAGGTGCTCCATCAATCCCTACCTAGTAGGTAAAGAGCTGATGCTACTGGTAGAAACCTTAAAGTGAGTAATTTACTTCATTTTTAGGAGCTCTTCTGCTACTCACGCCGAAGATCCTTATCAAATCTTCATCAAATTTTTATGAGACTAACATTAAAGTTCTATCTTTCAAATAAAAAAGAACCATCGAAATCGGATCATATAAGAAGAAGATATTCATTAGCTCCTTTTTTGCTCTTTTTTGGGGGAAGTAAATCAAAAATGCTAAATATTTTAAATAATTTTAAAATCTCATCAAACCTGTATTCTAAGTTTCATCTAGATTGATTGAGAAATGTGACCTGTTGAGGAGAACAGAGATCCGGACAGACATACGAAGGCATTTATACCCAAGCTGAAACAATGTTTCGCTCGCACTTTGCGCTCGCTCAGTTAATTATACTTCACAAAAAAAAATTATTACACATGAAATACTTTTAGAAATTAAATAAGGGCAATTTAAGGAACGCAATTGAGAGATAATTGAACACCTTTGACTGCCGACGGAATAGTGGCGTTTCACTCCCGCCATCTTTTCATGCCATCTCACCACCAGCTGCTAGGTTCCGCCTCTTAGCGTGATATTCCTTGTAATATATTATATCAAATTTCATTTAAATCCGTACTCTACTTTCAACAAATATGTTTCTTCATATAAACTTTGCCATCCCCGTTCACCGCTTTAAAGATGAATTTTCTCATATTATTAAACAAATGTTTTTATAATCGACTTCACAAAAAGAGACCGTGTATGTTTTTTTATGTATGTACACCGATTTATTTGCATGCCAAAAAAAAAACATTGAAACCTTTGTTTTTATACTCTCCAAGTGATTTCATATAAATTTTATCAAAATTGGTTCAGTAGTTGTTCAACAATAAATTGTGTTTTTTTTAGTAAATCCATTCGATTTTGATGTGTTTATATTGCCTCTTTTAGATTTCTAAACCGATTTGGATTTTTCATTTTGTTGTTGTTATATTCAAAAGAGTAAACTTTCAGTGTAGTCCCATATGAACTTCATCAAAATTGGTTCAGTTCTTTTAATTAGAAAATCTATTTGTTTTATAGGTTATGTTCTCTTATATATAAGAATTTCTGAACCGAATTAGATGATGGTTTTTACTTGAGAAACAAGTATAGTAATGTTTAAATTGAATCAAAATTAGATTAGTGATTTTAGTTATTAGTTAATCCAATTGAAGTCGATTTTTTTGTACCATAGTTTTTTTTGCAGCACTTGTTTAAGACTATATTTACAAAGTGTCATCATCATAATTTAATAATATAAAAGCGGTTGGTGCTTTGTCTAGGTGCATGGCCATTTGTTTGTCGTGAAACGTATACGCCACGTACAAATCGTGAGTTATACCGAATTAAAGATCACAAAAACATATGTTTTTCTGATTATCCTCTGTGCGTCCTGCCACGTTAAACTCCGTCTTTTGACAAACAATATATATTCGGTACATCATAGAGCTGAGCTGAATACACCTCTTGGATACTCAGAGAATTTATCCTCCAAATTTCAAATCTCTAGATCCACCGGTTTAGACCTGCGTTGTCTGTCAATCAGTAAGTCAGTCATCAGGAACATCACGGTTCTGTTTTATAGGTTTACTAGTGACTCGCCCGGCTTTACACGGTCAGCGCTCACACCGCGGAATTTTCTCACTTTTAGCATTTATATGTCGTTATTTCTAAAAAACCCAGCAATGAGTGTAATTCAAAATCTTTTGCAGTAGTGAGTTTAAACGAAAGACTATTGCCTACTCACGTACTTGACAGACTTGTTTTTATTTATTTTCCACGGCAACATGTGATTACGTTCCTTATACAGCAAGTAATCATCATTTTTGCATAGTTTTGATACCTTACATTATTGCAATTTTCGTAGGGATCTCTAATTTTTTGAATGATGAAATATTGACCATGTTACTCGCTGGTAATGAAGCATTTTATAAATGGAAGAATTTTTAAAATCAGTTCAGGACATTTAGAGTTTATACATTAAAACCAACAAACAAAAATGAAAGCAATCAATTTTTCCTCTTTAAAATATATGTGTTGAAGTTGATTAGTGTAGAAGAATATGTAGCTTATTATTGTTTATCTTTACATAAGTTAACATTCTATTGCGGTCACCCCAACTGATGCTGGTTGCAATTGACATCAATAAGTGCCGTTCGTCTGCAAGGTTTTGTAGGTTTTCTTAGCAAAATATTTAAAAATAACCATTTATTTGTGCTATTTGAAAATTGTGATTTAATGTAATGTGATAAGTTATTTTTTTGAATGACAAATGACTGTATTTTATTTGAGAAAGTGGATGCGAATATTTTCGAAAATTTCATTTCACCTAATTTGGTATGAAATGATCGATAATAAACTGTATAACCATAGTATATGATTTATTTTTCGATGTGTTCTTTTTATGTGTCGATGACGTTGAGCCAATTATACCAAAACTAAGACCGCCCATAAGGTTTCATTTGGTATGATTGGCTCAAAACTATAAGAAAGGCGGAGCGTCACGGCCAGTAAGCGTAAATCAAAATATTTGAAGGCGGAGCTTGATGACATAAAATGGGCGTTTACTTACTTATGTCAAAGTATTGACGTAGGTAAGTTTTCCACATTTCCATTGCTCAATTTATTAAATGTCTTTCACAAGCTACTTGTATTAATAGCGCAATGAAACAGTAGATTATAAAATATCGGTGTCTATTTGAATTATATAACCTAAACATTACTCCCCTCGTGCTAATTATTTCTTGAGCGGATTTAAGAAAAGAGTCGATGTACATCTGACAATCAGCTAACTGCAACCTAGCTTTTGGCAATTTTGTGCTATTAAAAGATATGCTTTGATAATATACTGATAAGATCTATTTTCTAATGAGAAATATCAGTAAGTGCGGCTAAGAAAATCGATCTAAAATTTCACAATTTGGATTTTACTTTTTGTGGTGGTAAACAATTGAGAATAAACTGTATTACCATAGTATAGGATTTATTTTTCTTTCTGATTTTTAAACGTCACACCTAGGAAGGAACTTAGCAAATACCTGCAGTTTCAAGGCTTTCTTTTTATAATGACTCACATAAAAAAGGTCTAGATAAAAGATATCGCGTGATGTATATGATACATGTTGTTGAAATTTACGCTATTTTCAATAAACTAACGTAAACATTGCGCGCCTCGTGCTGATAATTTTATGAACGGATTAAACAAAACGAACAATGCATGCCGAAGAAATTGCTAAATTCGACCTAAATATTACTGCATTTGTGCTATTTTTAAAATATGCTTTGCTAATATACTAATAATATATATCAGTAAGTGCGGCTTAGAAAATCGATCTAAAATTTTTCAAATTTTCTCACATTTTATTTCACTAAATGAGTTATCAAATAATTAACAATGAACTGTATTACCACGAGATAAAATTTATTTTTCTATTTATCAAAAATATGTAGAAACTTAGTGCAAAACAAGCCAAATAAGTCAGATGGAATATTATACCATATTACAACGTATTAAAATTTATTTTCAATCCGCATACCTCGCGATTGCTAAGAGGTATTTACATGAGTTTTTAAATTAAAAACGTGTTCTTGCATCTGCTTTTCACCTATTAATTAGGTTCAGATGTACCACATCACTAGCGAATGTCAAGGAGTAAGCGAGCTGGTTTTTCTTAGGTGTGAGGAGGCCTTAAAGAATTAGTGAAAGATATACATGTTATTAAAATCAAAGAATGTTAAATTATTATTATTTGTAACATAAAGGTTAAAAGAAAAAATTCAATGATCTTGTAATCATGTAGGTACGTTTTCGACCTGTGTTAGTATTACACGGTACCTAAACTTTATTCCAAAACTTGTTTCATAATACCCACTAAGTAGCGGCAAAGTTATCTGACTTTGTTATGTGTTTTTTTAGGGTTCTTACTTCTGTTTGCTACCATTTACACGTCGCGACATGATCGCGGTAGAATGCTCGGCCAAGAATGATACATTTTCATGAGTTTTTAAACTCCGTGCAGTACAAGGATCATTAGCCGTCCATGGTTTGGCGAAAAATATAGTTACTTGGATGTTTTGTATTCTTTTGCAAGTGGAATGGCTTTTGGCAAGTGACAAAAAAGACTCGTACTCAATCAAAATAAAGAATTTTATTAATAGTTCAAAAACACAATTGCGGTTACGACGATGATCCATAAAATATGTAGATAAGCAAAAGACAAACTATGCCTTGTATATTATTATAATTGATACAATTTTAGAATGGCCATCGTCACGATATCACGTCAGAGTATTTATACGTGAAAAAAGAGTTATATTTAAAAGCAACATGGCTTTCTAATTTTCTTCTAATTTTATTAAAACTAGGAACTGGTACTTCTCTTCCTTTGCGTTTTTGACAAAATCATATAATGAAATAACCATCAAGGTACGATTTGAAATAACCAACTCAAATCGTACCTTGTAAAAGCAACTACAGAAGCTCAAAGGCTTTCAGTCCGAATCTGTGCCGAGCTCAACTTAACTAGCTCCGAAGTTTGCGTCAGGTTAGCGGACAAATTAAGGCGCTGTTTCTACAACTATCTCTAAGGTTGTAGTTAGAAAAACACAGACTTACAATAGCGATCGTAATCAATGTTGACTTTAAGTTATTTCATTGCAAACAGTTTCATTTGTAAGCAATATTTGTGTTAAAATGACACACAAATTATTGGTTGTCAAGGGTATCAACTCGTATGCTATAATCAAATTGACACCTAACTATAATAATGTATAATCATTTTAAAAGTAATAATGTTGTCTTATCATCATCATCATGTCAGCCTTTAGTAGTCCACTGCTGAACATAGGCCTCCCCTAAAGAGCACCAAGACGAGCGATCTTGTGCCACCTTCATCCAACGACTTCCTGCGATGGCTACAATATTGTCGTTCCATCGTTTGGGAGGTCTCCACTGGGGGGGTCTAACTACACTTCGCTTGCTTGTTCGTGGTTGCCCTTCGAGAACTTTATTTACCAGCGGTTGTTGGTTCTGCGAACTAAATGGGCATCCCAATGCCACTTCAACTTGCAAACTCTGAGAGCTATGTCGGTAACCTTGGTTGTTCTACGGGTTTCCTCGTTACGGATTCTATCACGTAGTGAAATACCGAGCATAGCTCTCTCCATTGCACGCGTCGCGACTTTGAGCTTATGTATGAGACCAGTAGTTAACAGCCACGTTTAAGTACCGTTTGTCATCACTGGCAACACGAACTGATTATAAACTTTTGTTTTGAGGCACTGCGGTATCTGTGACGAGGTGTGGCGTAATTTTCCAAAAGCTGCCCATCCGAGTCTTGTTCGTTGGTTGACCTCTTTGTCAAAGTTAGATCTACCTAGTTGGATGTTGTCTTATACTTAAGCTAGCTACGCCTCGCGGTTTCACCCGCGTGAGGGACGATAATGACGGTAATTATGATGATGAAAAGTATCCCATGTGTTATGCCAGGTTATGAGCTATATCAATTCTAAATTTCATCAAAATCCTTTCAGCCATTCAGTATGATGATAATGAAAAGTATCCTTTGTGTTATTCCAAGGTAAGAGGTATCTCTATTCCAAATTTCATCAAAATCTGTTTAGCCCTTTGAGAATGAAGTATGATGATGATGACGATATTGATGATAATGAAAACTATTATTTGTCTTATTCCAGGGTATAAGCTATCTCCATACCAAATTTCATAAAAATCCGTCCAGGGCGATTATTCTCTATTGCCACCCGGCCACGTAACGCGCCGCGTTAAGATATCTGCGTGGAATTGTTTGTGCATGTTCGAAAACTGCCGTATTTTTCCGAACGATACCACAGCGAGACGCGTTACGCGTGTGACTGTTCATAGAGAATAATGGCCCTGAGGTTATCAAGTCAAAACTCCCCAAACCAACAAATAAACAGACAACGTTTCACATTTATATTACATGTTAGGGATACAATAACATTGTGTCTTTCATACACATAGTTGTATATTTAAACGGGACTTAATCGCACCGGAAACTAAATTTTGATTTACCTCGACGTTTTGATCAAATTGCATTGATCGTGGTCACGAGAAGACAGTCAGTCAGTCTTCTCAAAACCACGATCAATGCAACTTGATTGAAATGTCGAGGTAAATCTAAATTAAGTTTTCATCTCGATTAAGTCCCGTTTAAATATATAACTATGTGTTCGAATCGCGAAAGTTTAAAAGTTACAGTATTTCATATACGTTTTCTCTAGATGTTATGTTAATTTAATAGTAATAGTTGTACAGTCTGATGTACAGTCTGATTTAAAACTTCAGTCAGCCGACTGAACTTTTAAATTGACAACACAATGATTTAAAAAAATGATGTAAAAATATTAAGCTTACTTCCGCCAAAATGTTAGTCAGATAAATGATAAATGGAAAAATAAAAATATAATATACAAAAACCCCTACTAACCAACCCTTACCAAATATGAAATTATCGTAAATTAAAAGACAAGACCAAAAGGCGAAAGTTTTTTTTTTATATATATATAAAAAAAAAAAAAAAAAAAAAAAACATAAAACTGTAACGGGTTCAATTCTGTACATTGAACTTAATTAGGGATAGGGGTTGAAACTTATTTAAAGAACACATACCACGCTGAAACTAATGGACAGGTTTGGATGCAACTTGGCACCGCCTTAATTTATATGATGGGTTAAAATTGAGGACACGTTTTATCCCAAAAAGTAAAGGGCTTCTGCGGGATATGGGTCCAAAGTTATGTTTATATTAAAGTAATAAATAATATTTTTGGATGGTTCTCTATATTCGATGGTGAAGCCAAAACTGTTTTACTTTTTATTTTTGTCTGTTTGTTTGTCTGTTTGTCCGTATCTTGATCGCGCATCGCACAGAAACTACTGAATAAATGCAAATGAAACTTGGTATGATTTGAGTTCATAGTACGAGGTACATTACCATTAGGTATACTTTTCATCCTGAAAAGTTAAAGGGTTTCCGCAATATAGGGGTTGAAAGTTTTAAAAAGAACACGTATCACGCTGAAACAACTAGAAGGATTTTTTGATGCAAATTGACACAGTTTATATCTATACTTATCATAAGGCAATAGGTACAAAAAAGGCTGTAATAAGAAGAAAAATAAAAAAATGCTCTTGGGTGCTTAAAAAGGGTTTTGAACAGGTTTTTTTTTTAATTCTTGTCGCTCTGTCTGTTTGTCTGTATTTTTTTTTGTTCACGCATCACGTAATAACTATTGAATCGATTGCAATGCCGTTTTCATTGCTATATAGCTTTGGGTTTGATTTAAAAACTGGTTTCATTGGTATCTCAATCTGGTGATTGAGAAGCCGAGCAATTGATAAATGTATTTTTGATGGCTAAAGTAATTTTGATCATATGTTGGTATATTGGTCCTGGAATAGCACTTTGAAGGTACTTTGAACCTAAAGAAAAGACCACGCGTGCGATGCCGTGGGTACGGCTAGTATATAATATACATATACCTCAATCTAAATACCAACGTCTGGCAGCAATACGACACGTGTTTTGCCACGACACGTTTGTCTTTTAATTTACGATAATTTCATTTTTGATAAGGTAACATTTCTGCTCATCACACAAATGATTGCACCTAGCGGAATTCGAACCCACGACCATTTGATTTCGTAGTAGGGTCTCTTGCCACTAGGCCAACCGGCCGTCGTTATGGATTTCCGAAAAGTAACGTCTGAATCTATCAACTACAATGGATTAACATAACGTACCTAGCTCACGGATAAATATGCCTACATTCTTGACATTAAAGTTTGCTAGGAATAAAAAGTACATACCTCAGCACAGTAAGTAGCATTTGACAAGTCATACAATGCCTTTGCCAGTTTTTTACTCGCCGTGTGCACATTTGAAGCTGTCAGCGATACAGCCAGAGACCGAATGACAAGGAAACTGAAGGAGTAAACGAAGTACACTGCGTCCTCGTAACCGCGGAATGGTCTGAAAGTGGAAAAGAGTTGGATATGGGTATAAAAAACTACTGTATTGACTCTAGAATTATCAGCGGGCAGGCCAGATTACTCGAAAAATCGGTAACCGATGGGAAAGAAAAGTTCTCGAATGCTGACCATGGAAGAATTAACGTAGGATCCCGTACGGCAAAAACGTCAAAAGAACTCAGCATGTCGGGCCATATTCATGAGATGGACTGCCGATCTTGTGAGAGTCACGAGAACAAATACTCATTGCTGCTTTCCATGGCCTGTGTTCAGCAGTGACGGTCTTCCGTGATTACGTTGATGACGATGGTGATGATGATGAAAGTCATACCGATAATCTGGTCCAGCGTGACAGCGACCGGAAGCTCTTATGCCTTCTCTGGAAAGTAAAGTTTTATTAATATTTTTTTTATTTGTTTAATGCACTATAATAATCGACATTGTACAAGAAAGCAGATGGAATGGAATGGAATGGTCTAGACCAGAAAAATAAAGTTCGAAATTTGTTTACTTAAAATCGCATTGTTTCAATCAATTGAACGTTCAAATTTAAATTCAATTCAATGGCAATTCAATTTGAGCAAGCAACCAATTAGGACAATCTGGGTACTGTGTTTAAACGGAGTTGGTCCTTTGTTCGAAGTCAACTCAAGAATTAACGTAACGTCCACATTCTTTCGCTAGGAACGTAGATGGCTAGGAAAGTAATTCTTCGTCGACTAGGGTTGCCTAACATGCTTGCCGAGGCAAAAGGGCAATTTTAGTGGTCAGAAGATGTTATAGTACCCATTCATTTGTCTTATCAAATTCATTTTACTCGGAACAGTGTTATCATATTATATTCTGATGTATGCTCACTGATATAATCATTCAACTCACGTTAAGGTAAAAAGCAGCTGCAAGCACATGAAGAACAAGTTGTTGGCAAAAGAGATGAAAACCACTCCTCCGATGATCTCGTCCACTAGTCTGACCAGACAACAGACTCGATTGTAGTCTTCTCGCATAGTGCACCAAAACGACAAAGGTACATTCTGAAAGGTAAATTGGCTTGGACTGCCTAAATTTCCACTCTTTTCCCAAAAAAAAAAAAACAAGTATATTTACAAGCAAAGGTACATCACACAGATAATGGTGCAGCTTGGAGTTTCTCTAAAGGACAAAATCCAAAAAAAGGTTACAAGAGGAAATAATAATATTTTGGGGTTTTTCAAAGGAACTAACTAGGAATCAGAAACTAGATGAACCAAAGGACAACTAAGGTGACTGTTCAAACTCGGCGATAACATTGTGTGGTGGATGCTACTTCAACTGGCTTATTGCTTATAACTCATTTCACAAGCATTGTTATGTCGAGGATCCGACATCCGGAAAGAAAATGAGTTTTAGAGAGGGGGCCATGTTATTTAAAACAAAGTAGAGAAAGCGTTTCGCCCAATGATATTCTATACGTATAAACTGAGGTAAATGCATAGAACGCTCTCTAAAGAGGCAACAAAAATGTAAGGGTTTTTACAACAAAGCTACATGCGTACGCAGCGGCTCACAGGCTACTAAAAAAGAAACGACAACCGAAATGACTATGCTTGAAATTTAGTGCCACGCCTGCATATATTAAGTGCAGTGCAGGTCAAAACATAGCATAGCATATTATGTAGTAATTTTAAACGATTAATACGAGCAAAAAATTACAGTGCTTCTTACAAAAAGGAGTGATGAACAAAATAAATTGCGGAGTTTAATAAGAACAGCTCATGATTACATGGCATGGCTCAGACTCAGAGGTAGCTTTACCTTGAGACAGGCCAATACCCATGCCTATGACTAATAACACAGACCGCTGATGATGGGTACCTTGCTTTTAATCGCATTGATGATGCGCTGATTGACCTGATTGAGCCTAAAAGTCAGGTACATACTCATGCAAATGACAAACAAATCCCCGAAGTTCCAGGTGAACGTGCATTGTATGTTGATTATCTGTAGGAAAAAAAATATTGAAAGTTTTAAGTCGCAGTTCAAAATTAATTTTGCCTGTTTTGGAAGAAGTCCAATAAAAACTTTTAGTATATTTATTTTCTGACCGACCATATCGAAGTTTATTCATTTATTGAAAGACTCTAAATTCATGTATTTTTTGATAGACTACGGTCTAAGTTTAATCATCTTTTGACATACCAGTGTCCAAATATATTCATCTTTTTAGAGACCACTGTAATCACTTAACAGTATGTAAGATAGTGATCACACGATATCAACTAAAATATTTAATAATTTTCTAATAAAAAAAATTGGGTCACAGACGAGAACTCCTATAACAAATCATGAAATATCAATTAATACATTTGAAAGTAAACGACTCAACAGGAGTAAAGGCTGGTAGGCACTATATGAGAAGAGTCCAAGACTGGATGTGTGTCGTTAGTACATGAAGCCTTTGTCAAGTAGTCATAGTGAACAGATACAAGCTATTGATGTTGTTGTCTTTATAGTAAATTAGTGAATGTGTATGGATAAGCAATATTCTTGGGAAATATATTTCTGTATATAAGAAAATTGATTATGTTCAATGGTAATCATAATACATTTTTAGTTACTTATCTTTATTTATTTGTTACCAGTGAAAGGATTCCAGTGAAGTAGTTGTATGGAACAAACGCCCACATCCAAGGATAACTTTGCATAATAAATGCGTCGTAAACATTCTCGTTAGAATGGCATTCCAAGGCAACTGCTATACCCGCTATGTCGGAGAGAGCATGTTCAACTAAAAATAATATATGAAATATTATAAGAACCTTGTACCCGCAAGAGTCTTGAGCTATCTGTTAATGTTATTAATCGACAATGGTTGGTGGACATCCGTTTTTATGCCTCGGGTGCTGTGAGAAGCAGGTAAGAAAACTCAATAATTATTTTTTCTAGAGTATTTTGTGTAATGTAAGCCTATTCTGTAAAACTAGATCTATGCCCAAAACAAGGTTTTTTTTTTGAGTTGTTATCCCGTGATCAAGGCGATTTTTTATTATTATTTTAATACTTGTTATCTAATATTTCTTTCAAAAAACACCTTTTGATCATTATTATATTGTATATAATACTTACAAAAAGCCAACGTTAGGATGACAACACACAATATGTTGCACTTCATCGTCAATCCGGTGTCCACGTTAGGGTCAGCAGACTCAGTTCTCGATATTGTCATGCAAAACTTCGGCCATTTCACCGCCATGCGGATAAATATAATCGTCGTCGCACTGTTTGTGAGGTGGAAAATCAGGTTTGCTAAAAATAATAACATCATCATTATCATCATCTGCCTATCTTTGCCCACTGCTGAATGTAGGCCTCTCCTAATGCTTGCCACTGAGCTCGGTCTTCAGTTCACCTCGTAAATTTTCTTCCAACCGCGTTTCGCAAGTTATCACTCCACCTGGCCATAGGGCTTCCTACACTACGTTTGCGTTTACAAGTTTGCGTTTTCAACGTTTGAACGTGGTTTCCACTCGAGAACTCGTCTACCCCAACGGTTATTGGTTCTTCTGACCAGCCTATTGCCACTTTAGCTTGCTTATCTTTAGAGCTTTGTCGGTCACCTTGGTTTTCCATCGGATATATTCATCATGAATCTTGTATTTCAGAGACAAACATAGCTGTAAGAGAAACACCAAGCATATATAGCTCTCTTCATAGCTCACTGAGTGAGTGTGAACTTATGAGTAGTGGAGCAGGAGTTTGATAGTACTCTTCTTTAAAAAAGGGGATAAAGTCCCTTTAAAGAACTACCGACCTAATTCACTCATGAGACACATTTATAAGTTGTTTTCGAGGTTCATCTCAAATCGACTCGCAAAAAGACTTGACGAAGTCCAGCCTCCTGAATAGGCCGGGTTTCGCGAAGGATTTAGCACCATAGACCACAGAAACACAATGAGGCAGGTAATATAGAAGTCTGAAAAGTATAACCAGCCCCTGGGTCTTGCTTTTGTGGACTATGAGAAGGTCTTTGACTCGTTGAAACCTGGGCGGTTCTGGAGTCTTTGCAGCGTTGTGAAGTGGATTGGCGATGCATCGAAGTGCTAAGGTTTTTGTATGACGCCGTGACTATGAGTGTTCAAGAACAAAACCAGCAGTCTAAACATATCCAACTGCGCAGGGGAGTGAGACGGGGGGATGTTGTATCCCTGAAATTGTTCACTAATGCCCTGAAAGATATGTTTAAGATGCTGGATTGGTGCGGAATGGGCATTAATATCAATGGCGAGAACCTGTCACACTTACGATATGCCGATAATATCGTCCTAATACTGGAGTCGCTGCAACACTTACAAAGTATACTGAACAACCAAGATGATGCTTCTAGATTGGTCACATAACTTACCTTGGACTAATATTGCAATTAGGTAAGAACAACTTTGAGAAGGAAGCCTACACAAAAATTCAGCTGGGTAGGGCAGCATTTGGGAAACTTCGTCAGGTCTTCTCGTCACCCATCCCACAATGCCTGAAGACAAAAGTCTTCAATCAGTGCGTTCTACCAGTTATGACCTACGGAGCCGGAACGTGGATAGTCACGGTTAAACTAGTCCACAAATTTAAGACTTCGTGCACTAACCGTGAGTTTTGTTAAAAATGATATTTAAATAAAGTAATAATAATTAATATTGTTTTCATGTATGCAAAATGGATACAAGCTTAGTTCCGTAGTGCTCGTCGCTTCTCGCTTACATAGTAAAATTCAGACAGGAGTTCAAAGTAGTACAAAATTTGGTCAAATTAATTTTAATGGTTTAACCCTTATTTACCCCTGGTATGCCAGTTGCTTGCCACGCGCGCACGCGCATGTATGCACTCAGTACTGCGCAATGTTGTATGGTTTACCCCTGTGTTTACAATGTGTTTTTTCTTGAAAAAGTACTTACTAATCTAGAGGGTATTTGGATAGGAATTATTCTCATAAGTGTAACAACATTGACGGACGTAACACAATTAATATAATTTTAGCCATAATCACGTACTCTGTGGTATTCCAACAAGAGAAGAAACTTAAGAAAAAGAGCCAGTCCCATCATAGGTTTAGCTTGTTGAACATCTTGACCACATACATCGTCACTTAAAACAAGGTCGGAATATGGACAAACTTATTTGAAATGGTTCATCAGCCCGCCGCTACTAAGCACACCGCCGCCGCCGCCGCCGCCGCAGCACGCCGCTACTATAGTAGCACATGCGTGCTACTATAGTAGCGGCGAGTGTTAAACCTGTTTTACAGTGTGTCCATTCAATACACACTCACAAGGCGTTGTGTATTTGCCTATTTGATGTGTATACATTGATAATGCTATGCACTGATGATGCCAATCTACACTCTCTGATTTGCCTACACGCCTACCTGTACAAATCAGTATACACAGGTAAGCACGGCCGAGAGTGCAATTGTAGACTTGATAAAAATTGGACTGTACTGTACTTGCCATTATTGGTATGTTCATAAAAGAGGAAGTTTAGCCTTAAGACTGCATGCTGGTCAGTGCGTCTTAGCGAGTTTTCCTGCAATGTCAGCCTGTGACAAGTAGTACAATAGTTAAATTAAAACCTCACTATTATACTACTCATCACAGTCACCAAGGGGACCAGGAGGGAGTGAAGCTTCGAACTGGCGTCTTAATACCATACAGTGCAGAGTATCAATAGTATCATTATTACATAATATCCCCAGTATGAAATGAAGCTGCCCTCTCCCCTGAGTGTTTGGTGTAAATGACATTTTAAAGTTACTTACTGATAGAACCTAATGAAAAATCGTCGTCTTTAAGCATTTTCATAAAGCACAGCAATGTTGCAGTACATTGCATTATTATAGAGACAAAGGTGTACACGAATCGCCACGAACGGGACGTAAATCTGTAAAAAATACGATTATTTTACTGAAATTATAAATTAAGATGTATATTGTTAAAATATTTAACTATCATTACTATCCACACTCATGATCGTCAATTAACGCTAATCAAGAATTAGGTCGCATGTATAGCATAGATTTTGACCATTATAATGCTTGATTTGCAATTGACCATTATGAGTGCGGAAATATAATAGTACCAAATATTACGTACCTTAATTTAGAAGCATCACCTTTACAGACTCCGATCACTGGGTTCAATCCAAAAAACTGACCCGTAACAAGCGTGACTTTTATAGCTTCTAGGAATGTTACATTTTTTCCTTCAAACGCAGTCCCCGATGGCTTGTGTGGATTGCGTATGATTATGGGATCTAAAATACACATAAATTAATTAGAAAAATGGTAAAGACAGATTAGTACCACTGTTTTAGTTGTTAATTGCTGGATTACACAATAAGAGCTTCTGTAAAGTTACTGCATGCTCTGTGCTCTACTCGTGTCAGTAGCTCGGCTCTACTTGGCTGTCTATGTAATGATAGTAGCTGCCCAAACACATTTGCAAACATGCAAATGCATTTAATCCGATGTTTAATCGAGAGTGGACATCAGATTATCGGTTGAGCAGGGCGACCGATGCCACAAAACGAAACGAGCTAGTAGACGCATGTAGCTGCCATGCTGCACCAAGAGGCGATACGGAGGTGCAGCGTGGCACCGCACGCTATTATTTATTCTGTGCTGCACGTTACAGTACGGTGCTACGTGTCCCTATGTATCCTTGCATTATTCTCAAAAGTATGCGCGTAAACCGCTTTGTTCATATCGAGCCTACGAAGCGCTACGTAGCGCTACTTAGCGCCAAGTAGGATATAGCGCCACATAGCCCCACGTATAGCCTCGCAAAGCGCTGCGTGGTGCTTCAAGCAGTGCTTGAAGAATGGCAGGGTTGCACGGGGTGTATATAAAATATGATTGTGATTATATCGCTATCCAAATATGCAGTCCACTATGCAAAAACACAACGCCTTGTGATTATATCGCTATCCATATCGCAGTTTTCCGATCCGTTCCCACTTCGGTGGGAACCGAAGTGGGAACGGATCGGAAAACTGCGAACCAAATTTTGTATTAAACCTAGTGTCACCTGTAGCATATTCGAACGATATAACGTCTTGGTTGGCGCACAAATAACACAAATATATAATGCTCATAATTGTCACGTAAATTACTATTTTAAAAGCTGTAAACCTTATTCGTCACGAGTAAAGCCGCGGGTTCAGCTAGTAAACAAATAAAACCATTATTACTTACTATTAAATTTAGTAACGCGGACTATTAGCAAAATTAAAGGTAGGTAAGGTCTTTTGTTTTGTAAACCATGAATATTTATAAGTAAAAGTTCAAAAATACAACTTTAACATATTATGCGATCTTGCAAAAACTGAGTGTAAACAAATTTTGGGACACCTATTTCGATTTGAGAGAGAGAACCTAGCGGTTCAATTTTTCCGAGGGAGAAACCAACGATACCGGGTTTGGACCTTGGCTCCGTGCCAACTTTTTTGTTCTATAATATTTGCGGTTTTCCATCACTCCGTGCTACGGAGAGAATGGCTATTTTTTATTATAAGCAGTCATTAAGCCATGTAAGAGGCGGTCTGACTGACAACAGAGGCCAGCACTACCTCACATGAGAAGCAAGAAAGCATTTTTTTATAAGAACTTAAATAGCATATATTTCTATTACTTTGTGTAAAAAATACTTTTTAAGTTATCCCTATTATAAATTGCTTTTAAATAATACTCATCACTGACAACAACAATGCTATGGAACATATTTATCATATTTATGCGAAATAAAAAAAGTCTAAAAGTTCCAGCCTAACGACTAACGACTCTTCCTGAAATTGCAAGTAATTATTCTCTGCAGTATGAAGCTCCAAGACATCAAAGCAGTCCTTTTATGCATTACTCTAATGACCAATTATATTCAACTTCTTTGTCGACTTTGCGCCGTTGCAATGTCGAAGGATGGAGCAGCTAAGTTATTACCTTAACTAGCTGATGCCTGCGGCTTTGCACGCGTGGTAATTTCTCTAGGTTAAACTCTAGGTTGGTACTCTATGTGCTATTCCAGGACCTAAAATACCAATATAGTTGGTATATTGATTTGACCAAAATGTCTTCAGCCGTCAAAAAGATTTTTATTGATTGCTCGGCTTTTACTCGTCGGATTGAAATATTAAGTATCCCAGTTTTTAAGTCAAACCCTAAACTATCTAACAGGGAACACCGCATCGCAATCTGTCCAGTAGTTTTTAGTGATTCCCGAACAAATATACAGACAAACTAACAAACAAACAAACTAACAAACAGACAGATACGATTTAAAAAAATGTTATATTCTTGTTCAGTAGCTTATTTTAAATACCCTAGGCCTTTGGTTTTAAATTATCTTCTTTGTACAGACTATTTCGTTCTTATTGCTTTATTATATGTATAGATTATATCTGCCATACTTTTTACTTTTTACACTTGCTACCCATAACACTGTAATGACATAATGGTTGACCGACTGGTTTTTTAGTAATTAGCTATTATTAGTTGTATAGTGGTTAGTTAATAAAAGCATTTGCCCGGTGAGAAATATTGTTTTTGAATGTCTGTTCAGTTGCACCTGAATTCATGGCAAATTAAAAATTCCTAGCTCAGTCATAACAGACTGAACAACTCCGTTGCTCTTCGATACAAAAGTTCGTTAGAACCTCTCCTAGTCACCTTCAGCTTGAATTCACTAGCATTTAAGCAGTGTTTAAACTACGAAAAATCTGCAAATGGACGGCAATTTCTTGGTTAACGATTATAATGATTTTGAAAAACAAAGTAAATACATAAATCACTCATTTATGTATTTAATTTGTTTTGGGCGTTAACATTAATCGTGGTGTGCCGAAAGAGTCAAGTGTCACATTCTATGAAAATGACCCTGTCATTCTACGTACTCGTAGATAGTTAGAATGATCAGTAAACCTAACATCAAAACCACAAATTTAAATCTACTTATTACTTACAATAATTCCAATTATTTTTATACATTTTAGATGTGTCCATGTCTTCCAATCGAGTACTATTTGGATCGGCGACGTTGTTAATGATGTCAGGTGTGATTATTGTTGTTGACCCGAGTGTTGATTGAACGATTGACTGATAAGGATCTGGGTTCTGTGAATAAATTTGATATTAATTGGTTGATTTGATTCATAATTTATGTTTGGTACCTATAGTTTTTTCTATTGAAAGATTAATAATTTATTGTTTTTAACTTTATTTTATCAGGACAAGTTTTATTATTAAAGTCAAAGTCAAAGAATTTATTGTAAATAGGCAAATAGGCACTTTTACAAGTCAAAATTTGCATCTCATGCATACGGAGAAATACAATCATATATTATAAAAAGATCACATTCATAAAAATTAGTTAAACTAAGTATGCTTTTACTTTATAAAGGAAATTTCCCTTTCACAATTGTAATGTCTCACTTCATCTCACGTTGTTTTTATTCCGTTTAGTCGAGTTTTCACTTAGTATCAACAAAATAAGTCCACTCTCACACTAAAATAAACAGTCGATAATAAACAAAGAAATACGAATAAAAAACCTACCTACCTTAAAATGTCTATGTATTGTCAAGATTTTAAGTATTTCTTGTCTTTGAATTAATATGACCATTCTACACGTTATGTAATCTACAATCGTAAACAGAAGTTTACCTAAAAGCCAATACGACTTGTTGCAAACAAATTTTCACCGCGCAAAAACTTGGGAGACATCAATTCATCTGACAAAGTTAAAAATAGCTGATGGTACTACCGTTGTGTCAAAACCTGAGATTCTCGCTGAGATTGAAACTTTCTATGGTAGATTATACGCTTCTCATGCTTCTCGACCAAAAAACTCTAGTGAGAATTCGAGGGCCACACTGACCCGTCACTTTTCAGATGAGCTGCCAGAATGAGCTGGAAATGAGCTGGAAATTTCCCTGAAACAACTAAAAAATGGAAAAGCCCCTGGTGAAGATGGCATTACTTTTGAGCTGTTAAAGGTAGAAGGTACTCCTGTCCTTGGACAGGAGTACCTTCCGCCGCAATGCGTGACGCAGAAAGCGCACGCCAAATTTCATAGAATTGAATGTCCGCTCGTTTAAAACTGCTGCACGAGCGCTCGCTTGTCTTTTAAACGTAAACGTGTCGTGGGAAAATAGGCACTCGTTGACCTATAAAAATGATCCATTAAAAGTGTAATAAAAATATCACAACTCATTTTACGATTTTACTTTTGAATGTACTCGTCTTTTACAGGCTCAAAGCGAGCGTACGCTCAGAAGCCGGTTTTTGTACCGAGTTTTGGTAACCACAGTTATCGTTCTTATAGAGTATAATATTTACTCATATACTGTAAGCAAGTTTACAGTATATGAGTAAATCTAAAGATTTTCAATACGATCTCTGTAGCTGGTCGTATAACAATAGCTAACCCTTCCGACTTTTTGTACAGCTTTTGTGCTTATAGGCTGGAATACTCATGCTATGAAGTAGCACAAAAGCATGCTAATTCCAAGTAAATGCTACTAAGTAGCATACAGTATTGCATTTGTATACGAAAAGACTATGCTTGAGAAAAAGCACGCTACTTAATTGCCTATTCTTCATACTAAGTCTATTTTTCGTGTTAACTACTAGCACTCTGTGTGGTGTGGTTGTACTATTATTAATTATGTGGTGTGGGTGGGAAAAAATAAGCTCCAAGCGGGTTTTGCGAGTATGTTACTAGATTTTTAGAAGTGCGTAAGATGCGATGAGCAAATGTATTATACACTTGGAGAGCATACTATAAATAAGCGAACTATTATAGTAGCAAAGAAGTTTGCTTTTCTAATAGCCTGTACATTACAGGAAAAGGGCTAAAATAATAAATAAAAAATAGCCCCTTGAGACTGTGAAGTAAAATGTTGATAAAACAAAATGATACCTAGAGAAAATGAAGAAAGAATTGTTCAATGTCGTAGCTGATAAGTTTCATTGACGGCTTACTGTGATACCTGTTCTAGTCCTTATTTCAGCATCTTTTTAATTTTCAATGTTTTCTCTTTTTTTTTCAATTATTACATGACTGCCCAAAAAAGTAGTGTTATGTTTTTAGGATTCATGTATGTTTGTATATATTTAAGTGAGTTTTTTCCACCATAACTTTTAAATGCCTAAACAGATTAAGACGTACGGGATATCGTTAGAATCCTTACATCCCTCCAAGTATAATAAGCTATTTTTTTAAAAGAATGGCCGCCATATGGCTCTAGTGTATCGGTCAAGGGTAAATAAAGCGTATGAGACTTTAACCGTATAGGACTCTCGTGTTTTTAGATGCAAAAAATACTTCAAATTTTTAGAATATGGGTATCATATTGAAGGCCTAAAGCAAATTCCAACAGTATTAGAATTTATTGGCATAAGTAATTTTTTTGGCAAGGCAAACCTATTTTTTTAGCTTTTAAGCTAGTTATTTATGTTAAATATAAATAAATCGGCTAAAAACTCACGAAATCGAAGTTCGGATCGTCAGTTGCGTGCTGACGTTCGTAGCGCTCGTCGCGGCTTGTCGGCATAACACTCCCAAATGAAAGACTTTAAAATAGTCCGAAACTGGTCGGAGTATTTCCGATCTTCTATTTTGTGAGTTTTTAGCCGATTTATTTATCTATACTTATAATAAAACTGTAACGGGTCCAATTCTGTACATTGAAGATATTTTGAAATTTTCTTTTGGAGGTTACTCTATGTTCGATACTGAAGCCAAAACAGTTATTTTTTTCATTTTTGTCTGTCTGTCTGTATGTATCTTGGCTAGGCATCACGCTGAAACTACTGAATGAATTTAAATGAAACTTGGTATGTTTAGAGTTCATACTACGAGGTAGGTTATAGGATACTTTTTATCCCGAAAAATTAAAGGGTTCCCGCAGGATAGGCGTTGAAAGTTATTTAAAAGAACACGTATCACGCTGAAACTACTAGACAGATTTTGTTGCAACTTGGCACAGTCATAGTTTATATAATGGGTAAAAATTAAGGATAATTTTTATCCAGAAAAAATAAAGAGTTCCTGCGGGATAATGTCCCAAATTCTGTAAATTGAAGACATTGTAAAAAAATATTTTTGGAGGCTGTTCTATATTCAATATTAAAGCCAAAACTGTATTTTTGTAATTTTTGTCGATCTGTCCGTCTATCCGTCTGTCTATATGTACCTTGGCAGCGCATCACGCCGAAAATTCTCACTGAATTCAAATGAAATTTGGTATTATTTGAGTTCATACTTCGAGATAGGACATTGGATACTTTTCATCCCGAAAAATTAAAGAGTTCCTGCAGGATAGGGGTGGAAAATTATATAAAATAACACGTAGCACGCTGAAACTATGGGACGGATGTTAATGCAACTTAGCACAGACATAGTTTATAAGATGGGTGAAAATTATGGATACTTTTTGTCCCGAAAAAATAAAGGGTTCTTGCGGGATATGAATTCAAATTCTGTATATTAAAGATATTGTGTGTATTTTTTGGAGGTTACTCTATATCTATATTCGATAGTGAAGCCTAAACTGTATGTTTTTCATTTCTGTCTGTATATCTGTCTGTCTGTATCTTGGCCGCGTTTCACGCCGCCGGAACTACTGGATAAATTCAAATGAAACTTGGTATGATTTGAGTTCATACTACGAGGTAGGACATAGGATACTTCATATCCCTAAAAATTAATGGGTTCTCGCAGGACAGGGGTTAAAAATTATTTAAAAGAACACGTAGCATGCTGAAACTATTGGACGAATGTTGATGCAACTTGGCACAGACATAGGTTTAAGATGGGTGAAAATTATGAATATTTTTATCCCAAAAAAGTAAATGGTTCCTGCGGGATATAGGTCCAAATTCTGTCCATTAAAGTTATTGTGAACATTTTTTTTTGGATTTCACTCTGTGTTCTATAATGAACTGTATGTTTTTTCATTTTTGTCTGTATGTCTGTCTGTCTGCATCTTGGACGTACTTCACGCCACCGGATGGATTAAAATGAAGCTTGGTATGATTTGAGTTCATACTACGAGGTTGGACATAGAATACTTTACATCCCAAAAAATTAATGGGTTCTCGCAGGATAGGGGTTGAAACTTATTTAATAGCACACGTACCACGCTGAAACTAATAGACGGGTTTTGATGCAACTTAGCACCGTCTTAATTTATATGATGGTTTAAAATTGAGGACACGTTTTATCCCAAAAAATTAAAGGGCTTCTGCGGGATATGGGTCCAAAGTTATGGTAATATTTAAGTAATCAATAATATTTTTTGGATGGTTCTCTATATTCGATACTGATGCCAAAACTGGTTTACTTTTAATTTTGGTTTGTCTGTCTATCTGTTAGTCCGTATCTTGACCGCGCATCGCACAGGAACTACTGAATGAATTCAAATGAAACTTAGTATGATTTGAGTTCATATTACGAGGTAGGACATTGGAAACTTTTTATCCCTAAAATGAAAGGGTATCCGAAATATAGGGGTTGAAAGTTATTAAAAAGAACACGTATCACGCTGAAACGGACGGATTTTTTGATGCAAATTGACACAGTCACATATTATTTATACTATAATAAAGCAATAGGTACGGAAAAGGCTATAAAAAAGGAAGATAAATAAAAAAATGCTCTAGGGTGCTCAAAAAGGGTATTAACACTTTTTTTTTAATCAGTCGCTCTGTCTGTTTGTCTGTATGTCTGTTTGTTCACGCATCACGTAAAAATGATTGGACCGATTGCAATGCGGTTTTCATTGTTAGATAGCTTAGAGATTGATTTAAGAACTGGTGTTATTGGTATCTCAATCTGGTGAGTTAGAAGCGGAGCAGTGGATAAAAGTATTTTTTACGCCTAAAGAAGTTTTGTTCAAATGTTGGTATATTGGTCCTGGAATAGCACATTATGGGTATTTTGAATTTAAAGAAAAGACCACGCGTGCGAAACCGCGGGTACAGCTAGTATTTAATATGAATTTCACTCGCGTTAGTTTTCAAAATCAAATAGTTATCTAGGGTTGTTCATTTCACTTTACATTTACACCATCAGCTGTTTTGATTGATTTAACTTCTATGCCTCGTCATGGTTGAATATTTAATCTCTATTCTTCGAAAATTAAATGCCACGGTAAGATTTTGGGCCTTTTTCGTTTGTTTTTTTTTGTTCGTATGTTTTAATGATTTCAATAACCTGATTGCAGGATTGCATCTCACTTTCTGACTAGAATTTTTAGACTAAAAAATTTTTTGTGATATTTACGTATATTTTACCTACAAACTATAACAGACTCAACTGCCATTTTGCGTTTATCTTGCACAGATGAGCGAGTTGTTATTGCATACCTAAATGGAAGTTTTTTGTGGTTTATTCTAGCCTATTTCATCTTTTCACTGAAATAAGTATTTTCATTTAGGTTACCACCTTTGCAAAGTTAAGCCTTAAATACTAAGACATTCAAAATAATAAAAACTTTTTTAAGTCAAATAAAGCCAGGCATTTTCGCATCCAAATCTTAAAGTATTTTTGAGCTAAAGGAAAATTTAATTTTAGGACGTCTGTAGAAACTTTGTGTTTTCGGAAAATGTGTTAAATATCACCGACCACACCAAAACCGATGTCAAATAATCTCGAGATTATAAGATGAGATAACATCATACGGGAATGAATATTGTTTCAGAAGCAGTTGTAAATTACTTATTCTTCTTCTTGGTCGTTTCACTCTTGGCAGAACGGTCGTGGTCGTCAAGTAGTATTATTGTCTAGGGTTGATTTCGCACGCCTCAAGATGTCTCGCCACCTTTCCCGATTTGTAATCATCATGGGTGACCTTCCACGCGGACTGCTTCCACTTTTCCTTGAACAATAAAACGCTCTATGGAGTCATTTCGCCTTGTAACGCATCCAAAGAACTTTAGTATGTAAGCTTGTACTAATTCCAATAGACGCTGAGTGCCTGATTTCTTGGATGTTATAGACATTTGTCCGAAGGGGGAAAATATGAAGATTTGCCCTACTATTTGTGGTGGAGTAAAAGATATTTTGATTTTGTATTTCATAGTTGTGCGGCCTTTAAGAAAAAAATAACGACCTCAAAGGGTGGGAGCATTAGACGCCATCTTGAATTAAAGGTGCCAAAATTATTATTTTTCTAATTAGTTTTTTTATGGCAAAAGTGTATACGAAAAGTAAAAAGTTTTATTGCATTCACACTTAGTATCATAGATAAAACTTACAAGAAGCGAATTACAACATCATTACTACAAATGGTCCACTGACGCCAAAAGATTTTATGAGGTTTAAAATGAGGGTACATTTTTCAACAAAATACCTCTATTTTGAAGATAACTTAAATGTGTTTTAGAATTCTTCGAAGTTTTCAAAAATAAAAGGTCAGACTCAGTTTATCATCAGAAATAACAATTTTCTTATATTTATGAAAAATTGTATATGACCTTTTCATTATGAAAATTTCGAAAAGTTATGAAACACGTGTAAGTTTATTTTATTTCGGAGATGGGATGGAAGTTGCTTACTTATTCTGCGCCAATGTAATATACTTTTGGTCTTGGGCCACAGACCGTGGTGCTTAGATATTGCATAGGAGAGAATTTATCGTTCATCTTTACATAGAATTCCGATATAGATATAGGCTTTCATTAACAGTATACTGACCTTCTATGGAGAGTTGCTGACGACGCGACGACTTACAGCTTATTGATGCCATTGTTACTTTTATAAGTTAGTGCATACTTACTACACATGCTGTTATACCGATTCACACTCCAATTAAAGACCCTCATACTAAGGTTTAAAAACAAATAACATAATTCGTTCCCTCGTGTCTAAAATACAAATTTAAACAAAATAAACATGTTTTTTTACCGACAGACCCTACCCGCAGCGGTAACTCCCCAAAACTGATCCCGCATGTTTCCCAAGAAGCGCGCCAATCTTATTAAAGGTAATGCCTCCCTAATCCGCAATTATTGAGCCAACTGGACAACTTTTAATGAATTTACCGAAGGACTGGCCCGCGAAAAGATTCTCTCAGATGTGAAGTTGATATCGAATTTGAAATTTATATTGGCAGTTTAAGCGTGTTCTTGTTTGCTTGCTGTATAGACTTTTACTTAAATTTAAACTGATGTTGCAATTTCTCAAGGAAGAATAGGATTTTATTTGGAGAACTTAAATTAACATTTCATGCATATATAAAATATTATATGAATTCATAGTTTATAATATCAAATGGACATCCTACACACATTTGTGGTTTTACGGGATGTTGGTGACGCCCCATCCACCGCTTCACCAGATGAGCTGCGACTCCAGACTTCAAGATAGCTCTCTCCCACATGCATTACTATTTCTGTTTCAAAAAGGCAGGCTCTACGGGAGTGTATTCAGAACCTACTTTCCTACCCCAAAAGGCCTTTCACTCTGCTAGAATCTAATTTCCCTACATGCCTAATTCTTGCTATAATGGAACCTAGCTATATATCTACATTATTTAATGATGATGTTCACTTTAATCATTTTGTAAATGAATAAAGCCCCTTGTAAAATATGTATCTCTTTGGGCGGGAAGGCAGCACTTTGCGGGTTAAGTCACACACATGAAGCAGGTCTCTCATCCCAAACCATCAAACTCTAGAATGTTCAAAAAGTCTCGTTCAGGGGTGATCAGATCCTGTCTGAAATCCCGAGATACGTATCCTGACATGACCACCATTAAATATCATATGACATAACCTAAACTAATTTACCTATGTTCCTTCTTCTACTCTAAATAAATTATACCTAACAACAGACTGCAAGATTAAACATGATATGTATTATTAAGAGGAAATGCACATCAAGGGGATCATTTAATAATTCAGTTGTTCTGACTTGGCACGAATGTCTTCAAATATCTTTAGATTCTATTGACATTGTTTCTGATATAGAATGTGTGGTGAGTTTTTATACCAAACAGATTAGCGTCATTAAATAAGACAATAAATCCAAACTCTTAACATATCAGTCATGAACAAGATTCCTTTTCACATGGCAATCTAGATTAGTTCGGGAAGACAAGGTTGTGAGGCTTGTCAGCCTAAGATGGCAAATACTTGACCCTTCCAATCAAAAATCCTTTTCAGTCATATCGCTGGAATAGTTAGATAATTCCCCTCCAATGCTAGAGTAAGCTTAATAATTCAAATGAAACTCCTCCAACTAACTTCAATATCTAAGTTTGAAATTCTTCTCGTAATTATAATAATCTTGATATATTTGAAGCATGTAAGTGTGGGGAAATTTGTCTTGGCTGCATGTAAGTATGACTTTGCTATTGAGATATTATTATAACTATAAATGTCAATTAACCTAACACCTTAATCTCGTGATAATAACAAAGTCACTGTGGTATAACTTTTCAGATCCAAATGTCAACAACCTGATCTTGATCAAAACAGTGATAAATTGATTTAGCATTTAGTTCATAAAATGATTGCCTGACATGCCGATTTGAAATAACCAGTTACTAAGGGACATTTATACGGAAAACACCGAAAGAAAAGCGTTATAAACAGTTCAATTCACTAACAAAAACTATGCACATAACCCATTATTTTATGTTCCCTAACGGTAAGAGGACACAAAATATATATATACGTAAATAATACGCTTATAACTAACAAATCAAACATGCCATGCTTTGCCATACTGCAACTCTCCTTTCAGTTGTAAACAAAGTATGATCAATATAATAAAAACAGTATTACATACCCAAGTACTGCATCGTAACTTACACTGACACTCCTAAACACATTCAATTTACATTGTGGAGTAAAGAACCTAGATGACTAAGGTTACGTCATCTTCCTAGCTTGTAACTTACGTTACGCTCCCATTTTAGCAATACTTTCCCGCTTGTGTAAAACCTAATCGATCAGCGCTTGTGTAAATTGCAAGGCCTACCCAAATTCTAAGCTCAATTTGCCTTAAAAAATAAATCCCTGCCCTGCCCAAACTGATCTATCAAAAATCAGTAATCAACCGCTTCCTACAAGTTTAAAAAGGAACTAACTCCGCTTCTCTTTTTTTTTTCTTCTTTTTTTTTCTTTTTTTTTAGGATGACTACTGATGTTGGCCTTATCGGCCTCTACAGCTTGAACCGGACTTGGGGGCGGGCGCTTACAAACACTCCGCCGCAATGCGTGTCGCAGAAGGCGCACGCCAAAGTTAAAATTTAGACGACCCGCATGAGGGTACCCAGGGGGTACGGCCCTCGGCTTGGACAGCCGTCTGATTACGGGGGTAACGAACTAAACTCCCCTGGATCGCTACCGTTAAGTAGTGATCGAGGGGGCCCTGAACAATGGCTAGGTACCCTTTGATTGACTTTTAAAACTGACCACCGATTCGTAATACACCTTCGAGAAGAATCGGCAAGAAACTCGAAGGCGAATAATATCTGACTATGTGTTATGGGACCTTCGACCTCGCCGGCGAGGTCGGTGTCTGTGTCTAAGTGACTCCGCTTCTCGAATCAGACTTACTTTTATTGAAATGCCCACGCGTCTGCTGAGAGACGCTGAAATTCTCCCCTCTCCCCGCAGTTCTACCTACCTGCTAACCCGACTACAATGCCCCGTTCATAATTGCGAATGTTTATGATAAGTTTTACTAGTCATGAAATTTAAGATTTTATTACCAACATGTCTTTCTTAAATTCTTAGAAACTTATTTGCAAGTGATCCTTTGTTCAGATGTAGGATGAATTATAAACCTTACAGAGATACATTTAGGCTATATTTTTCTAACCATTATTTATTGAACAACTCCTAATTAGATTTAAACGTTTTTCAGTTAATCCTTCAAAGCGGAACAAAATTAAAATATTACTCTTAACTGACGAAATATTTATAAAGTACCTACTTTAATTTTCATTAGAATTAAATTAATATGTAACTTTACATACTGTAAACGAATATTTTAATTGATATTAATATAAATCGTTACAATAACAGACCAAGACCATAATTATCTATATAAATAAAAATGAAATGCAGTTAGTTTGTAAGTGCATCACCTGAGAACGGTTGGACAGATTTTGTTTTAAAATGTTTGTAATAGTCCGAATTAAGTAAAATTTTCAAATTCGGGAAAACTGAACGTTTTTGATGTGTAAACATCTAATGGCACGGTACGGGGGTAAAACCGACTCTTAGCATGGTGAAGCGAGCGCGCAGTTTGCATCAACGCGCCACTCGTGGCTCGTCGACTCTTATCACCTCAGCTCAGCCATATTCAATGTTTACACATCTGCCAGGCGTCCCGCGATGGCTCGTTTTTCTATGGTTAGAAGTTTAGGAATTAACAAAAGACGCCTGACAGTCGTTCTTCTGTTCCTTAGCGGTTTCCATGGCACGCCACGGGTAAACGAAAAGTTTCGAACGATAGATATTCGTACTTTACATCACCATCATCATCCAAGAGAGTCTTAACCGCGGAGCGCAGCCAGTAGTCACTACAGCATTTTATTCAACTCATGTCTAAGAACCATCAGGGAAGTATCTGACATTCGCCAACCTGCACAGGGTCCATGTTAGGTAATGGTCCGTACTACCTCGCGGAGAGAAGGCCCAATGTTCCAGCAGTAAAAGGGAAATTTTACTGCTGGAACAAACAAAAAAAATAATGATAAAATGATAATGATAATGTTTTTTTTTTTTTTATCTATTTTATTTATTTTATTTTCCACTTATGGAAAACAAACAGCCTTAATCAACAGAGTTAAAATTGGACATGATGAATACAATAGGCCTTTTACAGTTTTCGCTTATATATACTAGAATAATGTCCCAGCCAAAATAATTATGGTGAAATTTTGAAAAGTCTCGATTAAGTAAATTAAACAAAGTACTCCTAGAAGCGACAATTATATCTAAATTGTAGTAAACACAAAAAAGGAATATTTCCATTTAGCCTCAAAAAAAAAACAAAAAGTAAATAATAAATTTATTTATTTATTAATATCCAGTGAATCATAATTATTATTGTTCACTAAAGAAACTGTTATTAATGATCAACTTAAATTCATTATGCCTCATCATAAACAGATCTGAATTTGGTGAGTAAACGGAACTAAAAAGGTTTCCGACACGTAAAATATATGAATTTCGTCGGTAATTGGTGGAGCAGTGCGGGTTATAAATCTTTAGATAGTTTCGCAGAGGAGTCATGAATTTAATCCTAGACAGAAGATCAGGACAATCAATAACATTTGAAGTAATATTATGCAGAAACGTAAGATCAGCTGCTTCTCTACGTTTAACAAGGGGCAAGAGATGATGGCGCTTACAACTAGCGATATAATCAGGGCTTTGGATTTTGTGTTTAAAATCAATAAATCTAAGGAACTTCTTTTGTGTTCTTTCCAACATATTAATATAGACCTCATAACATGGGTTCCAAACCTGAGATGCATATTCCAAATGACTTCTGACCAATGAACAATACAAAATCTTTAATAATGTTTTAATAGTTTTGAAGTCCTTGGTTATACGAAATAGGAATCCCAGTGATTTCAACGCCTTAGCAGTAATTTTTTCAATGTGTTCATCAAACAATAGCTTGCAATCAATAGTAATACCGAGATCTACCACAGAATTAGTTCTAGTAAGTGCTTGATCATTTATTTTATAAACAAAATGTAAAGGGGACGGAGACCTATTAAATGTTATGCAAGAGCATTTAAGCACATTAAGATCCAGTTTGTTTAATGCACAGTAATTACTAAAGCAATCGAGGTCCTGCTGAAGAAATTGTAAATCATCATTAGAATTAATAACCCTAAAAAAATTCATGTCATCGGAAAATAGCAAGAAATCTGAATGAGATAAGCACTTATCCACGTCATTAATAAATAGTACAAAAAGCAGTGGGCCCAGGATTGACCCCTGTGGAACTCCAGAAGGGATCAGAGACTAGTTTGATGCAAAGCCATTGAGGACTACAGTTTGGCAGCGATTATTAACATACGAGGTAAACCACCTATGCAGATCTCCTCGAATCCCGGAAGCTAAGAGTTTAGCAAGCAAGATCACATGGTCTATCCGATCAAAAGCTTTGCTGTTGTCGGTATAGATTGCATCAACCTGGCCTCCAGCATCCATACCCTCCGTAATAGAATCTGTGAAAGTAATCAGATTACTTGTTGTGGATCACCCCTTCAGAAAGCCATGTTGTTGAGGTATGAAATAATTCTTGAGAGCAGCACAAATTTGGACATGTATCACTTTCTCGAAATTTTTCGCTAGTATACATATTTTAGATAACCTATAGTTACAAATTTCACGCTTAGAACCTTTTTTATGAATTGGGGTTATAGTTGCGGTTTTCCATATTTTCGGCATTATAGCTTCACTAATAGAATGTCTAAACAGAACGCAGATAGGATAGGACGCAATCGAGTGTTATCAGGAGTTTCGATATGTTACTTTCAACTATTTCGACGGTGCAGATATCAGAAACAAGACTGGGCAATACATATGAAAGAGGAGGAGTACAGGCAGATGATGGCGGTGAAGACGGCAGGGGAAGGGACATCCTTATCCATGTATGACATTGTTGACGGATATGACTTGTTTAGTCTATTGCCTTGGACATAGGACCAAAAAGCCTTGGGGTTATTACAAATCGACTTCTCGACTCCATCTATATACTTATTATATAGCAATCCTGTTCCACCTTTTTAGCCCTCTCACGAAGTATCTTAAAAGAGTTGCTGTCAGCTTCGTTATGGTAAACCCTCGACTTCCGATGATACTTGTTTTTTTCTTTTAGTAATATGCGAAGTGCCGGCGAATACCACACCGGGTATTTATTATCGTGCACATATTTGAATGGTATATATTTGTCCCTTAAACTGGTTAAAATTGTATTAAAGATATTGACTGCTTCATCTAAACTTCCAGGTGACAAAAGCGATTGCCAGTCATTGCTATTAAGTTCACTACAAATAGCTGAGTAGCTGCCTTTATCATAGAAATATTTAAGTCTGGGGCTAGAGGAAAGTGACATAGTAAGGACAAAATTAGGTCTACAAATTAATGCTGGGTGGTAATTATCCTCCCCTACCAGTGGATCCAGACAACGTGATACTGAAATCTCATCATTACACAAAACCAGGTCAAGTATACTACCGAGGTGATTTTTAATATTATTAAATTGGTACAGATTACACAAATTGATAAGATGTAATAATTCCATATGATCACAATTAGCACGATTAATCACAGGCGTAAAGGATGCACTATCGTTCAATTGAGACCAATCAACCCCGCTTAAGTTAAAATCACCCAATAATAAAATTTTATTGGTCGATTATGACAAACTAACATGGGTATTTTTATTATAAACAATAAACCGGCCTAGTGTGTATCAAACTCGTATAAATATAGGGTTTCGTAGCTAGGATCCTGAGCTATCCAACTATGAACACCGCATTGCAATCGATCTAGTAGTTTCTACGTATTATGCTAATAAAATTAGTCTAACTTGGTCAGCATTATGTCGTAATGTAATTAATTCTAGATAGTCGAGATAATTTTATTAGTAAACTAGCTGTACCCGCGGCTTCGCACGCGTCGTCATATAGAACTAACAGTTATCTGTATAAATTACATTAAAAAAATAGTCCGCTGAGCTTTTCGCGGTGAAAATGTGATCAGCCGATGCGGGGAAATATGCCACGCGCCCGCGTGTATAACGATACGCCGTACCTTTCAATCGTCAGCTGAGAACTTTTCCACTGCGAAAAGCTCAGCGTACTATTTTTTCATATAATTGATTAGTTCACAAAGTTTCAGCTTTAGATAGATAGATAGATAGATAGATAGATAGATAGATAGATAGATAGATAGAAAGAAAGATAGATATATTTTTTATTGTACACACCACAAACAAAAATAACAAAAAATAAGAAACAATAGTAGAGGAAGTGTCACAATGGGCGGTATCATACAATATGTTACATTTTAATTACATTACAATTTACAATTTATGTCATAAAATATGGCAGCAGGCCCCCGGACTATTTGTATAACGCGCTAGAGCCCATGTTTTTTTTTTTTTTTAATCTTTACTTTATGAGTTAGCACGGGGGACATGCAACTCAAGCAAAGCTTCAACTTTAGAGCTGAATATATCCTAAACGAAACCAAAAGGAAAAAAACTGCCAATCAAACATCGTTCTAATTTGAAAATATCTATGCAACGAGACACTGATAGGGTACAAAAACAAATTTCTTACCAATATTTGAAGTACCTCCCAGAAATTTTTCCATACACTTAATTAGCGGTTATAAATATCTATACATGTGCCAAATGTCAACCTTGTAGTGTCTAAATAAAATGGCTGTGACATACAGACGGTCAGACAGACGGACATGACGAAATTATAAGAGAAGCTTGTTTGTCCACGGAACCCTTATAACCATCGTAAGACAAATATTATGATTCCATAAGGCCCTGCCTGTCTATTAGTGTCGATGTACCCATAGCTATTGTTAGGCATCAGTTAAATAACCACTGAACGTTCAAAGGGATTGATCGCTGCGATAGTTAAGTAAAGATTCCAAAAAAGTGCTTGATCTAAAATTTTATTAATAATCGTGATTTTACGTATATCAGGCGAGTTAATGATTTAGTGCAGGCACATATTGAAACTTTCAAAAAACTTTGTTAAAGTGAAGCCTACATAACACAACACATAGGTAGTCTACAAGTCTACACAGTATCTATCTTTACTTTAATAAACCAGTATTTATCAAATATATGAAAACTTTGTACAGTGAACATAATAAATAAAATGGTTTAGGGGACATCAAATAAGCTACTGAACAATAATGTAACCACAATGAGTATAATACTGTGAAAAAAACTACTCAAAATCGATGTATATACATAAAAAACTACTTCACTAATTCTAATAAATTGTATACTAGTAATACAAAGAGATCGTGTTTCAATGATAAGGGTTAATAAATTTAGTATTTTTTTTATAATAGGATATTAATAATTATTTATTTAAAAATCTACTCACAGCGGTTTTAAATAGTAAACAACTACTACATTAATTATGATTATCGATGCAGCTGCTTATGGAACACATATAAATTAAATAGTAATAATTAAAATTGTTTCAGAAATCTCCGTGAAATGAGTGAACATATCAAGAAATACGAACAAAAACTTGACTCCGGTCTTACCCGACTGGACCCGACAATTAAAAGCAAGAGTGCATGCGATGAAGACAAATCGATTGATACATCGCTTGTCAAAGTCGGACCAAGTTTTTAGTTTGAACACATAACCCTTCCTTTGCTTCACCGTAGTCGGATTAAAATCTGAAGACAAATCGATTGATACCTCGTTTGTCATAATCGGACTAATAGGAGCATCGCTCTGTCAGAACATCCACATATAAAAATACATACATACATTGACAACTCATTATTCTTCCCTTGCTTCCCCGTATTAGGGTAAGATCATTTAATAGAATAGAGAAATTCTTATTTTTGGAATTAAGTGATTTAATTATAACGCCGTGTTTTAAAAAAGGAGCATGTAATAAAAAAAAGCACCTACCATTTGTTCGGTAATTCTTAAAGAGTCTACACAACAAAGTAGCCGACCCCACGAACACAGCCGGGCTGGTGTCAGCGGCATTTCTTCAGAGAATCATGAACAAAGTTATCCAACTTGTGCGAGATGTAAAGCCGCCGACTAACCCACCGACAGCAAGCTGTGTTGGCGGGTGGGCCTTCATTCTTGACGCGTACAGTAAGTACATACATTTCTTTTACTATTAATATGAAAAAATAAACGATCAGATTCTGAATTAACAAAATTAACGACTAAGTATTAGAAGTATTATGAATTCCCAATAACTATAATTTAAAAGTTGTCACTTAAATCCTTCAAATTAACAAATATTCTAGGCTATTCTGCCGGGAATACGTTGAGTTAACAATAGCCCTGTATATAAACATCTTTGGACTATAAATGGAATGTGCGCTACTTCATACTTTGAATCTTGGAAAAGCCAAGAAAATATTTATAGAGAAAAATGCCTGAGCGGGCAAAGCCGCGTCGCGCAAGCTAGTCTACAATAAATCGCAATTTTATGTTTTTTTAGTGAACACTGCCCTTACTAAGACGGGCGAGGCACTGCTGGGCATAGGCCTCCCCGTCTCCTTCCAAGCATCCCTATGCATGTCCGCAAACAAATCCCGCAGAAAGGAATGCAAGTCATCGCCATCGTTTTCTTGGTCTGCCCCATCGACTACATCCGTCTACTATATATCTACTACCGTCTTCGGGTAAATACTTGAGCCCACCTTTCCGGATGCATTCATCTTACGTGACCCGCCCAGTAGTAATAAATCACATGAAGTATAAAAAAAACAATAGACTTTGATAATTTTCATTCAATTCGTGTCAGGGTATATGGGAGCAAAAACAATCTCACTGCTCCAAGCCAACCTCACCTGCACGCGATCATCCTGCTGGATAACGAACGAGACTGGCGACCGAGAGATCGCGGTATAACTATCCCAAAATATCCGTAGCTAAATGACACAGGACAGTGATGGGCAGAAACGTCACCGAAACTAAAAACCTACGCCTTGCGATTGCCAACCTGCATGCCCAGCATGGCGGTTATGGGCCTGGGTTATGCCCTCCTTCATGAACGGCACAAAAAAAATAGTCCCCAGTTCCCAGTCCTCATGCTAGTTTTGACCAAGGTGGCGGTCACGGAAATGGCAGGGCAGGGGGTGCCAAGAATCACCGGGCTGCCATAGGCCAGCCAAAATCAAATGACCCTGGCTACGTACAACGGACGAACGGTTAGGCTTGACGAGTACATGGCGCATCTTGAGACGGAACTTACGAAGATCAGGTGGCACATTCTAGGGTAAAGTGAAGTCCAAAAAGAGGGTGGGGACATAGTAACCCTGGATTCAGGCCACTTATTCTATTTCCAAGAGAGCGATCAGCAGTCTCATGGTGGCGTGGGGTTCCTCGTCAATAAAGTCCTCATTGATAAAGTTGTAGGCAGAAGTATCAAGTGTGTCGACCAGGGTAGCGTACCGACACACGTTTTCAATTGGTCGTGATCGGCTTTCCGAATGAGATCGGTGCGGGGCGTCTACCAAATTGGAACATCTATAGTAGTTAAACGAAGCATGCGTCAGCGTGTCAAGCAAATTAGAGTCGAATTATAAGTTACAATTGGAATGCAATTGTCATTTATGTTCTAGTGCTTATCATCGAGTCAACAACCTTTTCTCGACATAATTATATTTTTTTATAACTAAACAAATATTAATCAGTAAAAACAATAAAATCGGGATGACTAGCATGTATTTTATTACAACCTTTAATCTTTTACGAGCTCGCGTTTTTTTAAATTTGATTATATGATACATATTCCGTTTCTTATGATTATACTAATGTTATATTAATGACCAAGATAGTTTAAATCTATTTTTTTATTATTTCAGTGGAACACGTTCTATATATAACCGACAAATATAAGCTCGTACAATCTTGCTTGGGATATACCGAGATGGGGCCTGAAGTGATAGAAACTGTTTTGAAGATTCTCCACCCATACATTTTTGATTACATCCATTACACTCCATGGTTGGGCTGAGCATGTTGGTTGACTCTTGACTGAGGTGAGCACTGAACTCAACGGGTGATAACGTAGATGAAGGGTCAGATTCTAGGCAATTATCAACCATGACATTTGTAAATGTGTAAATAATGGTCAGTAGATAGTCAGATGCTTTCATTAAGAAAAAAAAAGATAGATAGAATTTTATTGAAATATTTGTTTACGCATGAGCATTTACTTACAAAAAAACCTGAGCGTCTGATCAATGCGACGCGGGACCAAAATACTTCAGTAGGTACTTATTCAACTCATTGAATTAGCATTACAATTCTACGGGGCAATGTCTACAGCATGTTGGTACGCTGCCAACGTCGACTGGTATTGGGCTAGAACACTTGGACTACCTATAAGCCTGTAATAACATACCTGTGTCCAGCTACATGGTAAACAACATAATATTGTAATTTATTTTCAGTTCATTAGTATCCAAGGAATTTTTGTTAGGCACTTCAGTAATGTTTCGGGGATGTGCTTCAGTATTTACTTCAACTCTAACTTCAATGACTTGGAAAAAATATTTAATTCTAACAAACCTAAGGTTAGTAAAAAATGAGTTTCAACTACTTATATATTGCTTTGTAAATAAATAAAATATAAGTAAAGTTTAGAGTTAATTATCGAGCCCCAATTAAAGATAATATGAACCTCAGTATTAGTATTTATGCCATTATTGTTAATTAAATTATTCAGTAAAAGAAGATAAATCACACAGAATAGTACATTATGATACATGTAGGCGGAATTATATGCGCGAGCCGTAGGCGAGCGCGATAAGCGACCCGAGAGTGTATTGAAAAATATACACACGCGTTTCATACCACGCCCAAAGAGTATATAAATACTACGTAAGAACCACGCCTTTCAACACACTTGCGAGGAAAAGAACAGACTATACTATACACTTGTATTGTTACGAAGTTTGAATTAAGTATTGAAACAATAAGAAAAAGTAACATTTTCAAAATGGTACCGAACAAAGGGTCAAATTTAAGTTATAGTTAGTAGTTATATAGTTTAAGTTATATTTAATTTAAGTTTAGTTTATTGCTCTTCTACCCTACTTAAAGTCGACATATTAATTGATAATGATTAACCACACAACGAAAACATTAACAATTATTTATCGAAAATGACACGCTGGTTTTGTTTTTCCCGCAGCCAATATAAAAACATATTATAAACACGAAATAATGTTTTATGCACGCAAATTAAGATTCATATTATTATGTAGTGAAAAATATATAATTTGATGAAATTATGGTGATTTTTGATGATAACATAAAAACTCTTTGCTAAGATTGATTAAAATTGTAAGCTAAAAAGCACTAGTCTGGTTATGTAAAGTAAAAAATACTAATGTGTAATTACCTGAATTATGAAACTGAATGCGTTGCCATAAGAGTTATTTTACGAGCAAGTGTGTTGAAATAACAATTATTACTAAGAAATAAGGATTACACTGGAAAAGAAAATTTAACTAACATTTTTCGTTTTATCTAATAAATATTATTAAACGGTATAATTATTTTAAAAATGATTATTTTTAAAGCAGGATTTTGAACTCACGCAGTATTTATTATTTTTCAGGACTGGAAACAGCTCAGGGCTCGCTATTCTCATGTGGTAGTACTCTTACACATCATCAACGAACAGCTCGCCCCTTTCATCCTGGTTTCGTCATTTACAAACTTGTTCTTCATTGTTCTGCAGTTGTTCAACTGTTTACAGTAAGTAAATGCTTTTTTTAATATGTATGTTGTTTACTTTTGACCAGCATCTCGCCTGGTACAACGAATAGCCAAAGACGGAGTCCATCTCTTTATAAGTTAGTCTATAGAGCACACATTCTAGAGTTACTTATTTATATGTATAAGTTATAAGTATAAGTAATTATTTCAATTTATGTTTACAGTTTTACACTCAGCAAAGCACTTTTGGGACAGAAAATATTTAATAAAATTAACAATCATTTGAAAAAGTATGTACAACAAAGTTTCATGTATGTATTCTAAGGCTTCATTCGTTATATTTTCACGCGAAAAAGGATGAAGTACCTCTTCGTGCAAATATTCAATACATGTTCTAATACCTGTCTTCATAAACGTGAACGATACATATTTATTTTCAGTGTAGTCATCTCTCCAATATATTTATCGTACAACCTGTATTCGTTCGCATACCTGGTGACCAAGGCACTGATGTTTGCTTACTTGGCTGCCAACGTCAACACCTCAGCTAACAAAATTGCGCTATTTGTGTACGAGGTACCTGCTTCTGAGTATGACGGAGAGGTATGTTGTCAAAAAGCCAGTCCTAGCAGTTGGAACGAATGATGAAAAAGTTTGTATATAATAATGATTGACATTTGACTTTGACACGAGAAAAACACGAGATAGTAAACGAATCCTGCCTAATCCCTTTAAGGACGGAAAAAACCTCTTAATGCATCTCTAGGGTACTCAAAGAATATTTCATCCAAGTTCCATACATCTATATCCAATGGCTTATGCTGTATAGTATCAGTCAGTCAGTCAGTCAGTCAGTCATTCAGTCAGTATGCTAAGAGCTATGGATATAGAACATTATTTCGGGAATTCTTTGATGCTCTTTGACGAAAACTTTTTGAGATATGGAAGAAAAACTGACACTGCGGAAAGGGTTTCTCATAGTTTAGGGAAACTATGTATGTTCCGACATCCATTTGGCCAATTGTTATTTTCGTCGAAAATCAGTGTTGCAATATCAAATGAAATGCTTTCTTCAAAGGTGGAATGTCTCCAAATGCAGCTTCGCTACTCTACAGTGGGCCTGAATGGAATATTTTTCTTCGTCAAGCAAAAAACAAATTTAAGCGTGAGTAACTTTTCTAATAGATATCGCGGACGTGACAATCCTGTGAAATTACAAGACGAGCATATCAAACCTCTGTAGAGACTACAATAATGCTAATGACTCTTTGAAATGCTATTTACACTTCACACTATCACACAATTATTTTTAGATTATTAGTTCAGTTTTTTGGTCTAGGTGTATGTTAAATTGTTTATGTTGGTTTAGGTTTTTGGTTTTTTATATTTGAAATGTAAAATTATATGTGTTAATGAATAAACTATTTATCTTCATTTACTCCTTGATGTTAGTTTGATGTTATGTCGTTAAGCCATGTCAGAGGCCCTCGAGCGACCTGACAATTTCTGTCACCAGAGGCCAGCACTACTTTATAATACAAGCATGCAAGTGTGATGTGATCACATATATCACAAAATAAATATAGTACTTGCTACGTACTAATATTATCAATGCGAAAGTTTGTGAGTGTGTCATGTTTTTTACTTCTTCACAACGGAACGGCTACACAGATCTTTAAGAAATTTGCTAAATAGACACTGTAGGTCCTGCAATAACACATAAGATACTTTTTATAATAAATCACCCATCATCAATACTGCTTGGGTGAACTGCTGGGTGCATGCAGGTAATCAATTATAATTATTTGAATATAAAATCGATTGCTAATGTATATTTACTAAAACATGTCTAATTTTGATGAAATGTATATGCCACGCTAAAGTTCTACCCTTTAAAATAAACAATAATCATCTAAGTGTGTTAAGAAATCCTTAGGGTAAAAAAAACAGTATGGGAATTGGGAATCACTTAATTAAGGAAGTTCACTATACCTAAGTGGCCTCTTATTTAACTAACTTTATATTATAACTAAACTTATAATAAAGCAGTAGGTAACAAAATGTCTGTACAAATGAGATATTTACAAAAAAAACTTGGGGACTTACAATAAGATGCTGAACTTCTTTCCTTTTTTTAAATCTGGGCCATTATTCTCTATTGCCATTAGGACACGTTACGCGCCGCGTTAAGATATCTGCGTGGAATCGTACGGCAATTGCCGTACTGACGTCACACGTTTTCGGCAAGGAATTTCATGCGGCATAGTGAATAAGCGCCCTTGTCTGTTTGTTTTTCTGCTCGCTCAGCACGCAAAAATAACTGAACCGATTGCAATGCAATTTTTACTGCTGGACCTTAGGGTTTAACTTTAAAACTTAGGTAATTGGCTTCCTAATCCAATGATTAGAAGCCGAGACATGGATAAAAAATCTGACGGCTTAACGAAATTTGATATTTTGTACATTATAGGTAGGTACTTATGGTACACAAATAACACAAAGGTTGTTTTTAACCCAGAAAAATGACCAACTTGTTACTTTTAAAGTCTCAAGGAACTCTTTAATTTGCGGTTTAAAAATACCTCTGGTGCCTTAAATTGAAAGAAAGAATGAAAGAAAAATATTTATTTGCACAAATCACAATACTACAAAAAACAGATCGGTATACTAAAAAATAGTGGATATGTTGTAGCTGCGGCTGTACCATAGGGGCCTGCGCTCAGCAAAAATGACCAGTGCTAGCATCAAGTACATGTTTTTTTTTGAGTGTCTTGTTTATAATACTCCACCTTATCCACACAAATATATAAAAGTTAAACTTGTCTGTCTGTTTGTTTGTTTGTTTGAAAGTTTTAACACGATAACGGCTGAATATATTTTGATGAAATTTGGAATGTAGATAGCTGGAATAAAACATAAGATATTTTTATCCCGGAAAATTATGTTTCCACGGAAAACTTGGAAAACGTCAATGTAATCATCAACGTTGTCAGAAACGGTTAACGCCATGGAAACGGAATAATAACAAGTCTGTCAAAAAGCATCAAGAGCGTTGGTGCCAAAGAGAATGCATATACGTTGGTGCTATACTTTTGCATTGGTTTTTTAATACCCTGGAAGAACATAGGATGCTTACTTATTTCGCGATAAACTGTAGTCCGTGCGGAAAAAGTCGCGGGCGATAGCTAGTAGATAGATAAAGTTCTTTCTAGTGGGACCAAATTGTATTTATATTCTAGTTACATATTTATCGACAAATTCACTAGGTAGATCGTTATAAAGATCGTTATAACAAATTCGCTAGATAGATCGCGATCTATATAATGAATATGTCGATATATTATGTAACTAAATATTCGCTTAAAGTAGCCTTGAAAATAGGCTACCATTGTATGATATTAAGTTAATAATATACTAATAAGTCCTTAAAATACCAACTTATATTAATTCTTAGTTATAACATAACATGACAGTTATCATCTACCTACAAAATATTTTACAGTTTGGCACAATATTGTTTTATATATTGGCTATATATATATATATATATATTCATTAATATATATATTAATGAATAAATACAAAAAAATAAAATAGTTCAAATACTGAAAGAAAATACTACCACCGAAAAAGTGAGCCGTTTCTCCCCGAGGTGGACACTGTCGTCAAGTGGTGTGAGGACCCTGCACTCTTTGTGTACGCCAGCGACATCAGTGATGATGGTGCGGGCGCAGGTGTGCTTTCATCTGGGCTGGGGCTTCCCCCGATGCAGCACCTGCGACGCCAGCGCCACTGACGCAACGGGCGACACGCGCGGCAATCCGCAGTTCGCGTCGTGCCCTCACTGCGCAAACTCCTGAGGATGGACGTCGTTAACGTCCGAACACCGTTCGAATTGTTCGGCGAAATAACTAGTGAGTGACAGTCGTAACATATCTATATATAGTTCAAATACTGTTTTTTTTTCAGGTTATTGGCATCATAATACCCTATGAGTTGGTGCTCCTGCACCTCGCGGTGATTGGCCACAATACTACTACAGTACTTCTGGATGAGACTCCTACTAATATAAGTGAAGCAATAATATTTTTTTAAATTATAATTTACACTAAACATATAATGAAGCAGTAACTAACAAAAAACTGAAAAACAGTACAGTTAAAAAAATGGAGGAAATTTTAAACGGCAAAAAATCATCTGAATCTGAAGATCGGATATACTCCAACCAGCCTCCCGATTCAGAACCTTTCGATAGCAAATCGAATCGATTCGATTCGATTCGATATTGTGAATGAAAAATGTATTGAATTGAACGATTTCAAACAGAATCCACAGAATAAATAATACCATATCGATCGGCCACTGAGTTATCGAAGGGTTCTGAATCGGGGGCTGGTTTAGAACTATTTTGAAGTCCTAGTATTATTCCTAAATTGTTCCCTACCAACTTATACCATCATAACGTCATGTGTCTCAATACAACAACAGTCGCTGCTTAGGCGAGAAGGCCACCGACTTTATTTTGTAATAATTTTTGATTTGGTTCAATAATATCTATGAAATTTTAGGACAATTATAGTTTACTCACAGTATTTCACTTCTACCGTAGTATTATTATTTATTATGTGCTTCTTCTACAACTAGTACCAAGTTCACTGAAGTTAGTATCGGAAAATCCTTTCAATTTACTTTATCCGTTCAATTTTCTCGCTTTTTACTTTTTTTTAAAGTCATTAAACTGCAGAGATTTAACTAGAAATACTACAGGATCATAAATTTAAGAAAGTATTGTTGTTACAATGTATTTTACTCATACTTTGTAACAACACCTAACTGACAACCATCCAAAATATCGCGAACGGACTTCTTGTGGACGCCTACGTCTGAAGTAATAAGCTCTTATGATAAATTATGTGAACTGCTTGGTTAGTTTGAAAAGCATATCATTTAGTTTTCCTTGCAAAATAAATAAATCTATACCGCTAAAAATCTTTTATCTATACATGTGACTGATTTCAACCTATTATTGTTAGTTATGTCTGAATAAAATGGCAGTGATGAAATTATAAGGGTTCCTTTTTTGACTACGGAACCCTAAAAATAAAGAAGTAACTCAAACGAAGGCCTTCTCAAGGAACCTAATAAATATTTCAATAGACAACACGGTGAGAATTGGCAAAATTTGGTACGACCCCTCTTAGATACTGTGTATCTAAGCAAAAGAAAAGTGGAAATAACCATTTGAAATATTTAGATCACGTCGCACCTCCAGTTTTTGGTCATTCGTCACGTTGAATGACTGGGGGAAGATACAGTTTGTTAATTAGGTTGCAGGCAAGCGCGGGGGACAATGTTCGAGGGACTTATCTCTCACTGTCAAGAGAGAATTTTACCAATGAAGTGGCAAGAAAGCACTATCACAAACATGATTGTTACATCGAAAACCGAAATTAACCTGACTACGGCGAAGCAAGGGAAAGATAATTATCCTAAATATACATCAATAGACTTTTAAACTAATTAGTTTAAAAGTCTATTGATGTATATTTATGTGGATGTTCCACCATAGCGACTCTCCTATTGGTCCGATTTTGACAAGCGAGGTATCAATCGATTCGTCTACTTCGGGCCAATACTGGCTCACGAACACCATCAATTATTTTGATAAATCAAACGAACAGCTCTCTTCATCTATTTTTATTATTTTTTGAAAATGGATGAGGTGAGCTGAAGACCGAGCTCAGTGGCGTGCTTAGGAGAGGCCTACGTCCAGCAGTGGACAGATATAAGCTGATGATGATGATGATGATGATGATGATGATGATGAAACGAACAGAGTAATCATCCGTACCAATAGATTAAAGAGAAACGTTGTCTGTTTGTTTGTTTGTTTGGGGAACTTTGGGAAAAACTGCCGATCAGATTTTGATGAAACTTCATAAATAGGTACTGTACAAACTAGAGACCAAAAAAGGATACTTCATATCGCAGAAAATGGTAAGTTGCCACGAAAAAACTGGATGATGTCAATTCTTGCTGTATGGAACGGTTGCCATGGAAACGAAATAATAACAAGTCTGACAAAATGCATGAAGAGCGTTGTTGCTACACTTTTGCATTGGTTTTAAATATCTTATGCTTTTTTCGCGATAAACTGTAGTCCGCGCGGACGAAGTCGCAGGCGAAAGCTAGTACAAAATAATAATCAGATGTTTAATTTACCGACTCAAATGCAATAATCTACAAAATAATATAATTAAACATTATAATTAGGTTTGGCCAGTTTGAGATTTATGCAGCTGTGACTTTTCACTTGCAGTTGTGGAATAAATTTAACTGTACCAAGTATCAGTTCATCAGTTAACTGTGACCTGTTATCATTAAGGGCTCGGCAGAGGATGAATCATCCATACAAATAAAACACCTACATCATTTGTAATAAGGTCGCTTTTCAGATGTCATTTTTTTGTCATATCAACTAATTATAATAATAATAATAATAATAATAATTCATTTATTTCAGCTTATAAAAAATCCATAATTAAATTAAAACACAAATTAAAAATAAAATTAATAGAAAAAGAAAATATAAAGTAGAAATAAAATGTCAAAAATAAAAAAATAAAAATTAAAAAAAACTGAAATTGAATGTCACAAATTAAAATTACAAAAATATATAGGTGTTAAATTAAAATAATATTATAAATATGAGGGACCGCTGGCATGCAGCTGTATCCACCTCATCAGCATCGGCGAGTCCCACCGCTCGGACAATACACTCAGAATACCGTTCGGGCTGCCACGCACACGCTTTAACAACGAGGCGCACCTTTTTCTCATTATAGCGTGGAAATCATCGGTTTGCGCCTCAGCAAACATGGCGGACGCGCTACAAAAACGTGGCAGCCCCAGTAATATCCTGATCGCATTATTATATTGAACATTCAGTACTTTGTACGCCCGCTTTGTAAAACTGGCCCACAGGCTGCACGTGTAGAAGGTCTGGCAATATGCCTTGAATAATATTACCTTTACTTGTCTGGAACAACGTGCAAACCTGCGCGCCAGCATATTACACTGGACAGATAAAGCCCTGCACTCCCTCTCGATGTCTTCATTGTCACGCAGGTCGTCGGTCACCCAGTGACCCAGATACTTAAATGAACTTACCTTATTCAAACGCGTGCCGCACAAATTTACATGTGGAACTTGAGAGTAGCTTTTGTTACTTGCCTTAAACATCATGTACTCACTCTTCTTCACGTTGTATCTGAGCCCATGAGCTTCCGCGTACGATTGACAGATGCACAGGAGTTTCCGAGGCGCTGCAATCGATGGGCTCAACAGTATCACATCGTCAGCGTAGCTAATGTTGTTAATGATTATGCCGTCTATAGAACAGCCGACACCAGTACTGCTGAGCTCACCAATTAGCCGATTCATGTACAAGTTGAAGACGCGGGGCGAGCTCAACCCCCCCTGCCTCACCCGCACTCCAACCCGTACACATCAGAGTGTGCACCTGCCCACCGTACCGTTTCGTTGGTTACCGGTTGGTTGGTATGCACAACGAAAGGTGATCAAAACATGTTTGGCGTTTTTTTGCCTGTTACTTTTGACCTACTCAGCTGATATGATGTACTTTGTGCTTTGCACTTTGAGTATATTCTCAAAGACTGTAGTCTTTGAGAATATACCAAAGACTGTAGTCTTTGAGAATATACTCAAAGTGCACTGTCAATACATCTAGGGCGTTCGTTTTGAGCCGAGTGGCAAGGGTAGCGGTTGGAGGCGCTAAAAATAATCATCTTTGGCGTTCGGTTTGGACAGAAGTGATCGTTAATATTTATATATTAGTTGTGTTTTTTTGTTTCTTTTTATATTATTTGTAATATTAATTAAAAATATGTATGTTTGAATCAGTGTACTGCGTTCGTGATATCACATATATGTAGGTCCCGGCAGAAAATCAGCGTTTGCTGAGTTGGGACCTGTTTGTGACGACACATAGCATTATTATTGTTTTATCTATTTATTTGTTTTATTTTGTTTGTCATTATTTATAATATTGTGTGTTGTTATTAATAAATGTACTTTATTTCTTTCTTTTCTTCTTTCTTTAATTCAAACATTTTTTTACCACATTGTATTCTTATTCGGAATTAGATCAGTGATTTTTTATGTTCCCAAATAAGTTTTTTTTCAAAATACTTACCCAGAACGATATGTAAGCGAATTGCATTTTGCATATTTTAACGTCGTGAAGGACGTGTTTTCGTAATTTTTTATTCATATTAAAAACAACGAAACTTATAGTATTTTTTGTTTGGGAAAATTGATTAAAAGATCAATTTATATAATAACATTAATAAATTCAAAACATATGAACTTTTCAGTCATATTTACCGAAGTATTACGGATACAGCAAAATTAAATGATCAAACGAACTTACCTAAAGTGAAGTTCGATCTTAATTGTTCTGTCTTCGTCTGAGAGATTTTTTTGATTACTTGTAGTACTCCCGGCTACGCCATCTCACTCGCACATAGTTTAACGCCATAAGAAAGAAAAAAACAGCCATGTTCCTTCACGCCGGCGCTGATGTGACATGTCATCTGTACTCAACGTCATTCAGTTTAGAGCAGAAAAAATAAATAACCCTTGCAACATTGAACCTTTGGGAGAATTTTGGTCTTCGTCTTTCGAGATTTATTTGATTACTTGTAGATGTTTAGAGGTAACAATGTAGCAATGTTGCTAAAGGACTAAATGTATGATGAGCTACAATTAATATTTTTTAGATGAGTAGCTATTACTAAAATAAAATAATTCAATTTCATAGGTTAAATTAAACCAAATAAGCTTGCATACATTTCAGGTAAACGAAGCGTTGACGAAATCAGAATCACGATCCATAATTGGTCTTTTATAAAAAAATGCTAATACAGCAGAATGTTTGCTCAGTCCAACTAGCAGACCTCTTTATGTTATTGACACTTACGTGCAGCCGATGTGAATGCGTGACGAGTGCTATGAGTGTTAAAAACTGAAGTGTCGATACCACTAGCGGCCAAAATCTGTTTGATCCATCACTCTATTGTCTGGGGCGATGCCGCATGAAAAAGGTTTCTTTAAAATCAATATAAGTTTATCCTCAAAGTATTTTCTATAGTCTTCTCTTTATAGAATAACAACGTCTCTACTGGACACACACATCCACGTTGACAGAAAAATGGGAAACCCAAAATAGGTTGCGATCCGTTTATACCACACGTTTAAAAAATGTCCGTAATCGCAATAACAATTTGTCGACATGAATTTTAATATCAGAATGCTTGATAAGAGATAATGTTTGACATCTTTGTCTAGTGGCCAAGGCTAGAAACACAACAAGCTTCTTACTTAGTTGCTCTAAAGTAAAGGAGTGGTTAAGGTAAAAATCAGCGAGATAATTAAATACAATATTTGGATTCCATATGTTTTGATACTTTCCAAAGGTTGAATATATTGTGAAAACACCCCTAAAAAACCGGTTAACTCATTCTTTACTCTCATGGTCTTCTCCTACTTTATTTTGAGAAATGAAAGAAAGCAGAACGATGTGTATTCAAAGTCCCGTAAGAGGAACCTTTGTCTAAACTTTCTGACAAGAAATCCAACACACAATATACGGAACCATCCATACAATCAATGTCTATCGCTTGACAATACTGCCACAGTTTAAGACTGGACGTTTATTGGGACTTTAAACTATTAGATACGATGACATAATCACTGTCAATGCTGACTGTGGAACTTGTTGCCTGCAGAACGCTTCCCGGCTAAAACGCTTGTAACCAAGGAAATACGTCAGTGTATGCCTGATCAACTGATTCGACTGAAATATGATGATTTCGCGAACAAGAAGGCATTGGAAGACCGGAAACCAAGGTTGTGATGGCCAATTTGGTATCATAACCATGCCAGTAGCGTTATGTTTTTATACATATTTTTTTTGCAAGACTCAATTAAAAAATATATGGGGAAATGCGTAAAATAACATTTAATTCCATTTACTTGTGAATGCATCAACATTGTAAGCAAATGGGTCTCTTTTCCACGAAATATACCTATTTCCTACACTTGGCATTTAGCCGTGATGCGAAGATATCTGTTGATATCTGATATCTGTTGCCTTGCCTTATTTATTTATGATTTGTTTTAAGGGAACTGGATGTAATCCCCACTCTGTATCTATATTTCTACTCTCACTATCCGCGTCGAAATTCGACCAAGAATTTATAAAAGACTAATATCGTTAAGGTGTGGATACTGAACCCCGTCCATTCACTTGATATATGCGATAGCTATTGTATTGTCTATTCGCTTTAAAATGTGGCAATTACTAAGCATACTAGCGAAAAACTTCCACGCCAAAGAAAGCAGCTGGAAGTTCCAAGTAATTTATGTGATAAGTAGTTTTTTCCGAATTCCAAGAACCACAAAATTTCTCCTCTTGGCACGCGGCTCCCCAGCCAAGTTTTTACATCATAAAATATCTTCACGTAAATAATTCGGAATTTCCATCACTTGGTCATAGTCTCCATTGGACAGTAACAGTTTTTATAAATCCAGCCATAAGCAACAGCAGGACAAGCTGCTGTGAGAATTCCTAAAAAACAAGCAAAGGCACGAATGGTAAGAAAATATGCATTAATCATTCGCTTGGAACTTAAAAGAATGCCCTGATCCTTTTGTCTGGTAATACCAAGGTTATGTCTAAGGAGTTTAGTATAACCCCAAAAACTGACGTGTTTTACTAGAGCCAAGTGAACTTTTTCATAATTTATAAAAAAAAAATAGTTCTAAAAGAAGGGCTTTAGTTTTTTTTACGATATATGATGCAGCTTTCATAATGATTGCCAAAATAACAGCTACCGTCAAGGTAAAAAACTTACTTTAAACCTTGAGACCATAAAGCGACTGCGTCTGGCTTCATTAGTTTAGTAAAGGCACGAGGAGCTAAAGCGAGACCAAATCGTAAAACAAAAAATTCGTATAAAACAGAATCAAAGAAAAATCGTAGGTACTTTGTGTATTAATTATGGATTGGCACTAAAAAATATGCCTCTTTAATGTAACAGTTCAGTTACTAATTTTATTATTGCGGTTTAAGAACCGCAATAATAAAATTAGTAAGTATAGTGTAGTATAGTGGAGGATATAAGTATCCTCCATTTTAAGGTGACTGGCACTTATTTTGTTCAGTTGTGTTAGATTTATAATCAATCTTTTCGAAACTAGAAAAATACTAGAAACTATTCTGCATGGACTACATTTACGTATAACGCTCCACAAAACTAACCTCCACAATTCTGTAGCTATAAAAGCATTATCACATTCTGGTAGATATAAAATAGTGTGCGTGAATGTCAGGAGCTTGAAAAGTTCTTTCAAAAATAGGAATTTTATAGCCCGAAACAATATTCAAAACATTAATCAAGTGCCTAAGACGGCCAACGTTTACCAGTAAATATACTGCTTACGTTTGGGTGGTGCTACAGCTTGCTTGCGGTTCGGCGCCGCTAGTGGTGGAGTTAGCGCTGGTGGCACACGATTGTTCTAGGCCGGCAGACGAGGGGCGCGGTGGTGATGTTGGGGCACCCGCGTCGCTTTGGTGCTTGGTTGGTGGTTGGTCAACCGGGAGCTGCGCCTTTGCTGTTGGTCGCGCTACGCTGGACTTCTCGAGTTTAAATGACTGAAACTAGCAATCACGACAGGCCGAATCAGCTTTCGTGTCTTCTGTTTACCTCAGGAGCTTTAAATAAACACGCCAAGCTTGTCACCAAACAAGTGACTGACTATCCTGCAATCCTTAATTGAGTTTACAAATGATTTGTCCACCGTGGGTATTCTATGGAACCGTCTAATCTCGGTTTCCAAGAAGTGGCAGTCTGTTAGGATCTTACCAATATTTGAGACGTTAATAAGTACCTCTGATGTATTTACTGAGCTTGTCACAGATATTGTCCTTCCAAGAATAGTGAGACCGAAACTCAGCTATGCTTGCTTCTATGTAAGCCTAACGTCTCTATTCTTGGCTGACTCTGTAAGCATCGCAGCAATCTCCGGATTCAACACTGGAGGTTTAATAAATGGGCAATTTTTAGGTAAGACGTATTTTTTAAATACTTGTTCTCGTACTTCCTTTTTAAGGCCATGCTTAAGCAAGGGGCATCTTTTCGCAAGATCGTCAGTTATGTCTCGGCCCCACTCATTTGGGTTTGGGTGTACCTCTGACCCTCATCTGTCTCCGTTTCAAATAGTCCTAATGCCTTTAGGAGTTCCGGATCTATCAAAGGAGTATCTTGTCTCTAGGGGCTCATCTACGTGAAGAAGCGTTTCTGGCTCAAGATATGGTGAAGAGGCCGTGACAGGAGGAGAGAGCGGTGGATCATTTGAAAGCAGGTAATGCTGTGAATTTATCGATACCAAGTCACGCAGTAATAATTGCATCACAGGCGACATAACCGCACGCGACTACGGTTGGGAATCAAGCGGCTGTTTGGCTAGGACCGACATGTGGAGACATTTTGCACTCGCACGTCTTGCGTTTGGCTCTGTTGGACTTGGAGCTTGGATGACTCGCGGTCATCAGCAAACAAAATATTTCGGTTAATGTCTCGCATTAACTCCAGTAAATAGCTATTGCCTAATATCACTTATTGGATCGAAGCAAATCTTTTCTATAGCCCATCATCGCGTGTTGGACCGAAAAAAATATTGACAGGACATACTTTTGTTTTACCTTCAAAGAATGATGAACGCAATCTTTTCCTGGAAATCACTGATTTTAGATAATTTTTCAGCTTACTTTTCAATTAATCTTCTTTACTGCCTTGGTGCTTGCGTTTAGGCATATCGATAATATTTTACCGCCTATAACACCTATTGATGTTTCAAAAGAAAAATATATAATAATAATCACATGCGATTGTAGTGCGCGCACAAGAACGAATGACTTTGAGTACAGATGACATGTCACATCAGCGCCGGCGTGAAGGAACATGGCTGTCTTTTTCTTTCTTATGGCGCTAAACTATGTGCGAGTGAGATGGCGTAGCCGGGAGTACTACAAGTAATTAAATAAATCTCGAAAGAAACAAAGACGAAACAATTTTAAACAAATTATGGTACGGAAACTGGCGCTATCGCATCGCAACTCTCACACACACAATGACATATGCATGAAATACTTGGCGCTGCCGCATGTGTGTTTGAGAGAAACCTATTGCACGCGCAGGTTAGATATAATCAGGCTTACTAATAAAGTTTTATTCACTGTGTATACACATTGTATAACACAAAAGCTGACCAATACAAATATTTGTGGCTTAAACATTGATATAGTTGGTATACAGATGTTACAATATCAACTGAGGCTATACATTTTTTACACAGCCAGGGACCCTTGTCTAGCGGGTGTATACGGGGTAAAATGGCGGACTTCACTATTGTCAGCTGATCGGCGTCTTGTATAAACGAAGTGACTATTATTAAATCTGTCTTATTCTGTGAAAAACGTTTTGTGGTATGCCATATTTTTGTTAAATTGTGTGTTTCTCGATTTAAAGGGATAACATAAATTATTTTGACATATTTGACCAATGGGACTGAGGAAAATCCAGTGAATGAATAGAGGAGGAAAATCAAAAAAATCGAAAACATTTTAAAGAACGTGCAGATCCATTTCTTTTGAATGATACAGATTTTTAAATATATAACTAGGTTTACGAAAAGTTATGTAAAAAATATGTTAATTTAATCAAAGATGATATAATTCAGGATACAAGAGGAGAAATTCGGAGAATATGTGGTCTTCGAAACACCATCACCGCAGTAGATTTTATAATAAACCTCACTGATGAAACTGTGGGTAACTCTTTGAAAAAAAAAAATTGATTACAAACATATGTTTCAGGTTAGGCTAAGAACTCGTCTCGTCTGCCATTGGCAGACGCCAATTTGGTAAAATGACAGATGGTTCCGTTCTGAAATTTGTTTTTAGTCTCTCATTCTAACCGAAAAAATATATATATTCAATTAGATCAACGTATTTAGTACGGGAATTTCAAAAAAACAACATAGTTTGATTAATATTGCATTCCTAAAACGAAAATTGTATGAGTAATATTAATAGTTACTGAGCTTCATTAAAAGAATAATTATATATAATAATATTTTGGACGAAAACAGTTTCCAAACGAATTGCACAAAAGTTCCCAGACGAAAAAGAAAAAAGTGTTCAAAATCTGTGTAAATGCCCACCGCCTATTCAACGTTTATTAGTCAAACAATGGATTGACACGTGTATAGCGCTATTCACTTGCTATTCATTGTGAAACTGTACAACGGTTTAACAGATGTGTAAGCAAGTTTTTATTAGTAAGGCTGAATGAATTTTAGTCAGTGTTCGACAATAATTACTGTGCGTGCGTTTACAATTATTTGTTTAACAAATTTTGTTGTAGATTTTCTTACACTATTAACCTGCAATTCTATTGACTTGGATTTAGATTTGCCTTGTGATTTGATATCGAGTAGGTAACCTACTTAGGTACTTCCGACGACTGTGGTTTATGGACTTCGATATGGTTTATGGGATATGTACGAAATTTAGAATGATGTTTTTGCGAATGTGTATTCCTCGAAATCTATTCATTGAATGCTTACATCCTCGAAGAGTTGTATTGCGAAAGGAACGTTTGCTCGAATGGTCAAAACTGTGAACGTTTATTTCTGCCATGGGTCGTTTGCTCCAATATTCTAATAAAGAGTAAATACTGTCTACATATTTTATTCCTGTTTATATATAAAATTGCTAGATCCTGTTATCTTTTATATGATACGTACAATAACTACAAAAAGTACCAAGATATATTGCTAGAAGAAATTGATGTTTTTTTTTCAAGTCAATGCTCATTTGGTGGCAGTCAAAGCAAGGAGAACTTGTACTCATAGCCTAAACCAGAGGACCTATAGATTTGAAATTTGGAATAAATATTTCTTGAGTACCCTAGGGGTGCACAAAGGAGATATAAAAAAAAACTGAAGGTGGCGAATGGGGGCGTCAAAGTTTGCATACGGGCAAAGCTGCTGGGCGCAGCGAGTAAAACTTTATTTTTTATTTTTTATTAATATGTTTAAACAGAAGATAAACTTCCAAAGTAAACGCATAAATACCTAGCAAAAAATACGCAATAATAATTAATAACCGCTTGACTTGATGGAGCACACAGCAAGTGCGCCGACAATGCAAGGGTTGACTACACTTTTGCTTATCGAACGAACCCTCATGTTTTTTTGTTCCATAGTTCATAGTTCCATAGTTACTATGTTCCAAAGACACGGTACATAAATAGAAGGACTATATTATGTACTCGGTATAGCATATATGAAAAATTGTTATAAATAGGTACAAATTTAATTTGAGCTTCGCGATAGTCGTCATATCCACTTCTTTTCTCTCCCCCGCCTCCCAATGCCTTCCCCCCCGCCTCCCAATGCCTTCCCCCCCGCCTCCCAATGCCTTGCCCCCCGTCTCCCAATGCCTTCCCCCCCCCCCCCCCAGTTCATCCCATCCACGTCCATTTCCCTCCCCACCACGCCTGTGCTCTGCGGGCAGCAACGACAGTAAGAAATGTGCGGGCAGTGGGTTAAACAAACATCGGCGTCCGAGTTGGGAATAGAAATAATAAGCCTACTGAGCCTTTACATAGACTAAGAACGAATTTTATTTCACGAGGTTCGCGATTGACAATCTGGATAGACACTGTCTTCTATGTATAAAGAATCTACCATGCCTAGCCCTACTGATATCTGTTTGTATTGTGTTAATGGATTAACGACCTGACTTCTAACTTAAGGATTCCCTGAATTTATGGAATAAGAAACTATGAGTACCTGCTGTTGAAAGAAAGAAAGAAAGAAAGAAAATACATTTATTCAACACACACAAAAATAAAAGATACAAATAATTAGAAAAATTAAGTAGGAACAATAGAAAAGGAAAACAAAGAAAAGGTAAAAGTAGATAGTTAAAGTGGTGATGAATGGGCCTTAACTCAGCATTAGGCTGTTTGCCGAAGGCACGCAGCGCTGGTTTTCAGCTAAAGCCCAGAGGGAGCGGAAAAAATAAACATAAGAGTATAAAAAATGAAATTAAATATGAATACATTTATAAATATATTATGTTGGTGTTTAACTGACCTCTACAGCTTCAACTTCACGAAAACGCTCCGCCGCAATGCGTGACGCAGAAGGAGCACACAGTTAATATCTATGGCGTCTTGCTCAATGGCACCCAGGAGGCAATTGAATACCACCTACTTTGAACCATGTGGGCACGCTGCCACGGTGACGCTACGAATCTGGCCAACTTCGGCTATAGTTGGAAGATCAAATTGATCACGTGACCACCGCTTAATGTATTTTTTTATAACGGCAATCGTTTGACTTCGATCACATTGATGGATAGCGATGATGTGGTCGAACGTTTAGTACGCTTGCCTAGAAGATAACTATTTAAACGTTTAAAAAAATAATTTACCTTAATACCTATTTCCTTCATGATAATATGCTAATGTCGTTCCGTTTGATTTAACAGAAATTAATATTTTCATTATTATTTATAGAACAAATAAGGAAGACGTAATTTGGAACCCTTGTGGTATAACGAGTCACGTCGAATCGTGGCGTAACCACGCGAGTGTACTCCATTAAGTGTACCCCTGTTTTAATTAAAACGGCTTCCTTTCCTTGCTGTTATTAAGAGTTGAATTGTATCTTAATTATCAGTATTCATTACATCGAATCATATTTTAATTAATTATAGGACGTAGGCCTCTCCTTGTAAAAGTCACTGAGCCCGATCTTCGGCTCTCCTCATCCAGTTCCTGCCAGCCGTTTTTTCACAAGTCACCATCGTAGATCTAAATAAAACGGTTTCCGGTTCTTTGAGTGATAAGACCAGTCTAATGCCAACTTCAGCTTGCTAATAATTCTTCGAGTTACATATTATAATGTACATTTCTGTTGGTAAGTATTTATCAAAATGTATCTATGACCAGCTGCGTCTCATGGCTTTGCCCACATGGACATGAAGTATTCCGTGACAAAAAGTACCAAGGTAGGCTCATATCTAATGTGTTATATTAATATTACAAATCTAATATTGTTTCTAAGTCATTCATGTATATACTCGTATTCGTATTTATTCAATGTGTTTATTCTATGCCTTTTTCTAGTACCAATAGTACAGGGTATCCTAGTTTGCAGCTATCCTAGAAGTGTAAATTGTCCTAAACATATTTATATACTAATTTTTATCAAAATCCGTTGAACCGTTACGGAACTGCGTGGTTACAGACAAAGTTACATACTTAAATCTTTTTTTAATGAAAACAATTTGATCAAGATAGATGAGGCACAGAATAAATAATAGTACAAAGATGAGGCAAGAATATAATAACAAAATGAAAGACCTATCGGGCGTCTGTGTTCATTATTTCGTTGCAATGCAGCCAGCATTAGGAATGTGTGCTTAATGGTAGATTAGATAAGGTTCAGTTTGTGTTTTAGTTAGTTGAATTACTTGTTATTTTATAAGGTTGTATTTTCTGAAAGAAAAGCTTTATTATATACTAGCTTTTGCCCAAGGCTTCGCTTGCGTGTTTTTTTTTTCTTGTATTTTCCTAAGTATGCCATGTAATTAACTAGCTCAGCTGTCAGAAGGCTAATATATGCCAAAGATAGCGTAGTGTAGTCAGAAAGCTTAGTGTGCATAGTTGCAAACAACATTTTTCACACGCGCTGCATACAAGCGGTTACGCGATTAGACTGAAGCATTCGCACCCTGTGTAACTTTGCATACGTGAATTGCAAATGGTAAGATAAACCTTTTGCCATTACGATAAGTGGTGTATCTTCACCTTCTCTATTCACGAAGTTCCTCCCGTCGCGGTCGGATCGTAATTACCTAATTGTAATATAACCTCAACGGACATAGCGACCGGATTAGAATCTTATATCCTTATTAACGATAGATACAGGAAAACAAAAAATATGAAACTAGAGCAAAAACTTGTATGTAGGTAATAAACTTTATTTTTTAGTATAATATAATTTCTAACACTACTTTATTACTATTATTTCTTCGGTGCTGACACATTATTCTGTGAAAATGTCAACTGACTGCTTATAACGGGTCAACAGATTCATCCTTTATTGGGCTCCGTTTGAACCCTCTAGGTACGGAACCCAAATATTACCCCATATTTGTTTTGCCGTATGATATAACTTTTTAAGATTTGATCCTTATCGCCAACAAAATTGATTGGTGCAATGTTATAGTTACATAACTTTCAAACCATATCAGACAAGAATCCTTAATTTTTTCGGCATAAAATGTAACCTAATTGTATCTTTGTTTCGACATACATATGACATTTCATTTCCAGGTTTCTTTCGTTTCGCTAACACTATCAATTGTTTAAATAATTTTTCATACAACTTTCATATTTTATCGAATACTTTATTTTTCGGGATAAAATTTAGCCTTAATTTTAACCCATAAAAATAAACTATGTCTGAGCCAAGTCCCATCAAAATCCATTTAATAGTTTGAGCGTGATGCTTTTTAAAAGGTACAGACAGACAGAAAAAAACTGCTTTGTCCTCCATATCGATAATGAAGTTTAGCTCAATTATAATTCTCAAAATAAATGTAATGTACAGATTTGACCCAGTTACAGTTTTAATAAAGCATAGATAAAAGAATGTAGGTAGGTACTTTATTTTGATAGCTAATAATACTAGTTTTTTTAGATGATACGATAATATTGATAATAATATATTAATACATAATTATTTTATAACATAACTTTCATTTGGTCAGAAAAGAGGATTTAACAATAAAACCCATTCAATAAACATAAAATTTAATTCACAATCAACCATTTTGTAGAAACGTGTCAACCGCACCGTACAAGATTTCCCGAAAGATGAAACAATGAAAACAATTTTAAGAACATTGGGGCACAAATTGAGGAAAATTACTCAGCCGTTTAACCCTGCTGCATCTTTTGTTTCCCTTTTGTGTGATATTTTGGCGTTATTTATTTGACTGGCATAAAAAACTGGTTCGCTTTTATGCAACGATTTGGGTGCACTAAGTGTAATACTGAAATTAGGAAAAAATATATTAAAATAGACAACAGTTAATTAGCTTGAGGTGCACTTTTTAGTTTTATTCGTAGTCGGGTTTTTTTATAATTATTTATTTTATTGTAAATGTATCCGCAAAAAAAACGATTTCAAATGGAATAGTAAATAAAAAAACTACGAATCTAATTTTTTTAAATTTATATGTGACCATCTCGAAGGTAAAACGAAAAAAACAAACAAAATAACAATATCGGGACGGAAAAATCCGATACATAACATAAACCTAGAACCTACACATTTTATAGATAAAAAAAGACGGTAAAATATAGCACAGAATGAATAACAGTAGCTACTACTAAAACAACCTGGTTTCTGTATTTTTAACCCCCGAATAAAGAGGCGGGTGTTATAAGTTTAGAGTGTGTATCACTGCATGTGTGAGAGGGTGTGTTTGTGTGTGTGTGTCTGTCTGTTGTCATCGCAGCTCCCAAACGAATGGACCGATTTCGATGCAGTTTTTTTCGTTTGAAAGCTGATGTGATCGAGATGGTTCTTAGATATATGGGCGAAAATCATTAATATAGAATCATCATTAATCATTAGAATCGTAGCTTCCAAACGAATTAACTGATTTAGCTGCGGTTTGTAATGTTTGAAAGCTAGGGTAAACTAGATGGTTCTTAGCTATAATGGAGGGAAGGAGGGAAGGGCGAGATGAGAATCGTAGCGTCCTAACGAATGGACCGATTTTGATGTGGTTTTTTTATGTTTGAAATTTGATGTTATCGTGATGGTTCTTAGCTTTATGGGGGGGGGGAGTTAAGAAAAAAAGGGGGAGGGGGGGAGTTAAGAAAGGGGGGTAAGAAAAAAGGGGGGGAGGGCGTTAAGAAAACGGGGGTGAGTAAGTGAATGGACCAATTTAGCTGAAGTTTTTAATGTTTCAAAGCTGAAGTAAACGAGATGGTTCTTATATATAATTATGGGGGTGAGGATTGTAGCTCCTAAACTACTGGACCGATTTTGATGCAGTTTTTATGTTTCAAAACTGATGTTATCGAGATGCTTCTTAGCTATAATTGAGGGTGAGGGTTCGGGGGTAATATAAACTTAATTTATGCTTGTACTTAACATGTATGTATTACTTATTGGGTACTTGGTTAATAATTAAATGTAACCTTTGTTTAAGTTCAAATATTTATGAATATAAATAAAAACAAGAGTTAATATTCTTCTAGTGAACTTTTTAATGAAAAATAGACAAGATAGATAATTAAATGCCTGAAAATTAGACAAAATAATCAATTTGTGGGATGCTTTGAAGGAACACTGTCAAATCTCTCAAAAGTAAAACGCCTTTTCAAGTTCACGTCCACTCAAAAATTACTGACTTGGCAACTTCTGAGGGTCCTTCGTCAGGCGTTGAATTAATTTCCTACGCCTTTTCTTGCTTAATTAATGTTTAAAGTGATCCATTGAAGGGTTTCATTTACGTCGTATTTTTTCATATTTTATTTCAAAATCTTTGATTCGAGTGATTGTGTACCAAAGAGATATAGTGGTCGCTTGAAAAGAGACGTATCAAATTTCCAATAACTAAATAATATTAATTAACCATGAATAATATTGACTTATTATTTCTTCACAAATAAAATGAACTTTGGTGAGTTTGAAAAGCCTTTGAAACGAAAAAAAACAGGAAGGCTAAGGGTACTCTGTACATTTCAGTTATTGATGGCAGCTGTTCAATTAAAACGTGTTAATATTTATGTAACTATCAAATTGTATGTTTGAAGTTTGACCATAACAAGGCTGCTGCACTCCAGGTTGGCTCGACTAGGGATCTCCTCAACGGGTTACATCACAGACATGAAATGTTGCATACGCATTTAATTGTGATAGCCCGTTCTTAGTTTCATCATGACATGGCTACCGCATTAAAACTTTCGTTGAAATGTTTTTAAATTCACTTATGTCTTATAAACTTGAGTCTAGTTCCTCTTTGGTCACTGAGCCGGAGGAGTTTAAAGCCTCGTATTTACTGGTGACAAAATGTCCCTGGATATTTGTTGCAATAAATTTCGGTTCAGGCAAAGTCGTGCTAATTCGACGTCGGGCGATGCCGACCGATGCGACGTCGCCCAACTTCGCCTGTCATAAATAGCAACCCGAGTCGCGGAACATTTGTCGGCTATTGAATACGAGGCTACGCGGTGTCTTATGCAATTTAAACATTTGACGTGCGCTTTTTGCGTCATGCATTGCGGCGGAATGATTTCGCGCCCGCCCGCCAGTCCGGTGAAACTATAGAGGTCGGTAGAGACAAACAGCACTTATCTATCCACCCTAAAAAATAAATGAAAAAAGCGTTGGATCGCGTGATATTCGCGTCTCACCGTGGTGCGCCACGTTTGCGTTGAGTTCGCGTACGTAGGACACCGCACCATCTACATACTCCTCCGGACAACGGAAAATACACCAAGTTTTCAAGTTAGCGTTTGATATGCCTTAAGCGTATATTAACAATTCAGAAACCGGAGATATCTATATTATTATTCAACAATATCTGTCTATAATGTAATAAATCAATAAGAACGAAAAAGTCTGTACAAGAAGATAATGTAAAAAAAAAAGGTCTAGCGTACTTAGAATACTGAACAAGAATATAACATTTTTAGAAATCGTGTATGTGGTTTTCATTCTTGGATAGCTTAGGGTTTAACTTAAATTTGGGGTACTTGATGTCTTAATCCAATAATTAGATGCCGAGCAATCGATAAAAACTATATGACGCTTGAACGAATTTTGAAGAAATGTAGTAATATAGTAAATAAATATAATACTTTACTTAACTTTACTAATACTGTACTTTATAGGTACTTTTGGACCTGGAATAACACGTACTCGTATGAGCTACTTTTTAATGAATTGACCACGCTGGCAAAGCCGCGGGTACAGCTAGTATACAATAATTATTGATTTAAGGTTTATACTTACACAGATTGTCATTATAAATCGCCCGTCTTGCGTGGCAGATGTTCACAAAGTATTGGTACCCTCTCTTATATCGACTGAACATCATGCAGACCGGTTCCTGATCATTGATGGGGAGATCAATGCAAACATTGCTACAGTCATTGCTGTAGGGTTTGGTTTTCCCATACATCTGGAATAATTTAGACTGTGCCAGTGCAAGATAAACTGTGAAGATAAAAAATCATATCGGCGAACCACATAACAATGACAGATGATTGTTTTTTTAAACGAAAAGGAGACTTCAATTCTAAAATACTTCTCTATTTCACACGACTGCCCAAATAAAGGAGTGTATTGTTTTTAGCATTGTTTTTAGATACATACATAGCATAATGTATGTATGTGAGTTTTATTTATTCCACCATAACTTTTAAATGAGTGTACAGATTTAGACGTATGGGGTATCGTTAGAATTTTTAAATCCCTCTGAGTAACATAGGCTATTTTAATTTAATATGGTGGCAGTAAGGCTCCATTTTCAAACACGAAAAAAAACTTCAATATTTACAATATGGGTATCAAATTGAAGGCCTTGATAAGAACAATCCAACAGTGTATAATATATTGGCAAAATCTCTTTTTTGGCAGGGCAGGCTTGTTTTTTTAGCTTCTAAGCTAGTTATTTCTTATTTGGGATCAGGCGGAAGGAAGGTGATATTACCAAATACCTACTTTGCGAAGATTTCGTCAAGCGACTATCCTCAAAAACGCAATTTCTTTGTCTTTCGAATTGCCACAGTGTATGTATAACAAGGTAACTCTAGGTCCCACATAGGCGTGGTATGCAGTCATTAACGCTTGTTGGTTAGCTAATTATCTGAGCATGTATTAAGCATAGGAGAATTGACTCAATTGAGTGCTACATAGTGTGCTCTACGTGAGATATTTATTATTTTAGTAGGTATTTTTCTCTTTTAAATGAATATTTTTTTAATTTTTGGTAATCATTAGATAATAACGTGTAATAATATGTCTTACCTACTAAAATACTAAAAACTGTCGTTATTTTACTAAGAGAAGTCATTTTATCTTCATTGTTTCACTCGGTTTGCAAGTTTTACAGTTTGAACAAACTGAAAAACATAATAACAACTATAAAACTCACTGCAAAATGATTACTTCTGTAACCGATTCGTCGATAAAGCCTTCGACGTTCGATATTAGATTGCACATACATGGAAATCTTGATTAAATTTTTCAAAGTTACCAATAATATAACCTGTGGACGAATGCGTTTTTGGTGTTTTTTGGGATCCGTACCTCAAAAAGAAAAAAGGAACCCTCATAGGATCACTTCGTTGTCCGTTTATCTTTCTGTCTGTCAAGACTCTTTTTCTCAGGAACGCGTGCAGATATCAAGTTGACATAAATATCAAATACTTAAATCTGCAACCCCTTAAAAAACTTCTAAGTCAACGCTATCAAAAGATATGACTTATGCCGCATATTTCATTTTTTTCGACACTTGCAGGGAAATCAAAACCTAACTTTTCGAATCACTTCGTTGTCCGTCTGCCTGTCTGTCTTTCTACCTGTCTGTCTTTCTGATTGTCTGTCTAGACCCATTTTCTCAGGAACGCTTGAAGGTATCAGGTTTTTGAGGGTTTATTGTTTGCTCACGTCCGTAGGATTCAGCCCTCGATGTCCAACCGAATCACCTGGTGGTAGGCTTCGGCCGCCGGCTTTTTATATTTCCACCCTCTGGACAAAGTCTTGATGCCAAACGATTTGTCGTGTTGTGACGAGGTCCAAACCTCTTTCATAATAATACTCTTTTCATAATCCATTTCTTTTCATTTTGATAGTTCATTATCCATTATTCTAAATACAAATATCCTGTCATTGACATTGATTTTTAGTCAAAATAGAAAAATATTCCACTTTAGTGTTTTCATTGTTTTAATTTATAAAATATATCTTTCGTTCTTCCTTCGCTAACACTAATATAAAAAATCTAAAAGTCTGCTGCTCTGGTTTGAGGAACATCATTGAGTTGCAGCGCCCGATCGCGTTGCACTCGATGAACGGCTTCGCGCGGCTTGCTTGATATCAGACTCTGGCCTGCCGAGTCTGCTCCCGCCGTGTGCTAGAATCAAGCGGAAGGAAGTTCCTGTAATTCTGTGTCAAAGAGGTTTGTGTCCTGGAATAGTGGGAGCAACCCAAACCCGGGGACTGCCTCGCGACACTGGCGCCCTCAACGTGTCCGTACCCAGCCTGCTCTACCTGCCTACAAGTTCCTGATTCCTCCGTGTCTTCTTATCCGTGTGTTTTATCGACTTCATTAATTTTGTAAATCAGTGTTCAATTTTTAAGTCGTACCACAAAATTCTAAAAGGCACTAGGCCATCTTGATTTAAATTTGGATTGGAAATATTTGGCAAACCCAGAACAGTTTTTTTTTATACTCAAGTGTATTTTATATTTGCATTCCAGTCATTCATGTAAGTAAGACATTTTCATTAATACGTACTTTATTCCAAATTTCACTATCGGCCTACCTAGTTCCGAATTACTCTAAACTTTAAACGCGTAGTTACATTAACACTATTTTTTTTATATATTTTTAAAGCGTTACTAACGCACTAAACGCACTAAACGCACGTTACCTACATAGTAAACACTTAGTTTTATTTGCTGGTCTCATATTAAATAAAAATGGACCCTGCGCATCTAAATAAACCAGAATTGATCTATGAATTAAAATGTAGAAATGCTGAAGTTCATACAACAGATACTGCAGAAAATTTATGTTCAAGGTTATCGACCTTACTTGACAGCTCGAATACACAAGATTTTCAAAGTCCGTATACATTTGAACAGGATATAGCCGAAATTCAAAAATGTCTAACCATTATTTCTGCACGTTTAATAGCTTACCCGGTACGAAAGGAGAAGAATGCGTCCTATATTCTGCACATTAAAAATAGATTAAATAACATGGATATTACCACCGAACTTACGACAGTACAACTAGAAACATTTAAAAATGTTTCAGAGAATTTCTTCGATTTATAAAAACGTTTCGAAACATTAGAAAATCCTAGCTGCTCTTCTACAGAAAATTCTTCTACGCACGATCATTTTCCAGAACAACAAACTCAATTACCATATTTTGACCTACTGACACAAAAGCTACAAAATATTTCGATCAACAGATCAAGTCACGAAATTAAACGGTTTATTTACAAGGGGGATAGTTGTCCAAAAGATTTTCTTGAAAAAGTAGAGGAATTCGCAGTTGCTCGAAATATTTCACATACTGAACTATACAATCATATATACGATATTCTGAAAGGAACTCCTTTAGATTGGTTTCGAGCTCACAAACAAACAATCCCGGATTGGGAATCTTTTAAAATTACATTACTAAATGAATTTGAAATTACAGACTACGACTATAAACTGCGTAAAATCATAGATGCTCGCAAACAAAAAACAAATGAGCGTGTGATTTGTTATTTTACCGAATTAGAATCATTATTTGCAAAATTACGTGAGCCTATTTCAGAAAAAGCTAAGATTGATATTCTTAGGCGTAACTTGCGACCCGAATTCGGTCAAAGGTTATCCTCCAAACGATCTCGACTCGGTCGCAACATTATTAAAATCGTGCAAATGGTACGAAAGTTGCATTGAAATTTCCAACTCTGATACTCCTTCTACATTACAAGACTTAGCGAAGCCTTCGACTTCTAATACCCAACACAAAGTCACTGCTACACCTAACATACCACATTATCCGTACAATACCTTACAACAACCACTTGTGCAAACACACCCTTACCCTCAACCTTACCCTGTACATTCAATTGCTGCAGATTCTAAGAAAACTGCACTACCCATATTTTGCCCTCGCTGTCGAAACGTCAGTCATGCTTTATGTCAATGTCCCTACAGACATAAAGTTTGTTTTCGTTGCGGTAAAAAAGACGTAATTTTTACCAATTGCCCTGTATGTACAAAAAATTCAAAAAACTAATTAGAGAGGAACTAGAAACACAAAATTGTAATACTAACAATAACTTTGATCAAAATGATTGGAACAATTGGCTTAAAACTATTTCAATATTTTTCAAAACATACAACGTTTCTACGCTCCTCTTTGATAATACATCGGACACTGAACGTCCATACCTTAGAGTAAATGTTGGGAATTTAACCCTTAACGGTTTGCTGGATAGTGGCAGTGCCATTACAATTTTAGGTAATAACTCACATAAATTATTACTTGAACATGGTTTGGAACTACCACGTGACCAAATTATCAAAGGTTCTGTTGCTAATGGTCAAACAATCAATTCAATTGGTACTATTAAGCTTCCAACTTTATTTAAAAATAAGTTTGCTATAATTACTGCCCATGTAATACCCGCTGTTACTCAACCTTTCATATTAGGTATCGACTTCTGGAAAACTTTTAAGCTGGCTCCAGACATACTTAATACGGTCAGTATGCTCAAGAGTTCAGATACTCCCATGTTTATCATCAATAATAATGATACTTACTTACAGTCTTATGACAGACTTACAGATACACAATTGATTCTTGCTAATGCAGTCGTAGAACAATTTCGTAATATTTCTACCGACGTACTTCCTTTAGGAAGAACAAACCTTATTGAACACTGTATTGATACAGGTGACCACCCACCTATTCGTCAACGTTGCTATCGATTATCACCTGAAAAACAGAAAGCTCTTCGAGCAGAAGTTGATAAAATGCTAGAACTTGATGTTATAGAGCCTTGTGAAAGCCCATGGCTAAATCCTGTAATTATTACCCCTAAGAAAGATGGTACTTGGAGATTTTGCGTCGACAGTCGTAAGCTTAACGACATAACTAGAAAAGATGCTTATAAATTACCATTCATATCAGACATCATAGATAACCTTAAAGATTCTAAATATCTGAGTTCAATTGACATTGCTAAAGCTTTTTGGGAAGTGCCTTTACGTTTAGAAGACAGACCTAAGACTGCTTTTCACGTTCCAGGTCGTGGATCTTTTCAATTTAAGGTTATGCCTTTTGGACTTACTAACGCACCAGCTACGCAACAAAGATTCATTGATAATCTTCTTTCTGATGAGTCTAATAACGACTCTCTTTTTTATTATTTGGATGATATAATAATAGCCACAAAAACGTACGAGGAACACGTACGTTTGCTTAATAAATTACACGCAAAACTTTCAAAAGCAGGTAAATTTTCCAAAATGTGCATTTTTCCTAAATGAACTTAAATACCTAGGCTACGTAATTGATGATCAAGGTCTCCACACAGACCCTGATAAAGTCAAAGCAATCTTAGAAATACCAGCACCCAGGTCTGCTCGCGAGGTGAAAAATTTTCTCGGTACAGCTAGTTGGTATAGACGCTTTTTACCCAATCTTAGCACATTAGCTGCTCCCCTCACTAAACTTACGTCTACCAGTAAGAAAGCTCCCGCTTTCAAGTGGACTTCTGAAGCTGATAAAGCTTTTAATAAAATCAAACAAGCTTTAATATCAACTCCTATTCTAACTTGCCCTGACTTTTCTAAACCCTTTGCTGTTCATTGCGACGCATCCGCTTTTGGACTTGGAGCAATGCTTACCCAAGACTTCGATGGAGTTGAAAAACCCATAGCTTACATGAGCAAATTACTTATAGGTCCCCAAAGAAACTATTCTATCACTGAACGTGAACTCTTAAGCGTTATAACAGCATTAGAGTATTGGCGTTGCTATCTAGACAATGGTCAAAAGTTTACTATCTATACCGATCATTCTGCACTTCAATGGTTCTTACACTTAGATAATCCTACAGGTAGACTTGCCCGTTGGAGTATACGCTTATCAATGTTTAATTTTGACATTAAATATAAACGTGGCAAGGATCATTTGGTCCCAGATACATTGTCTCGTATTAAACCAATTAATGTGATTAATTATGATCCAATACAGACTTCTGATTCGTGGTACACTTCTGTATACTCCAAGTGTAGCACAAATCCCACATCAACTCCTGATTATATGATACGACACAATAAACTCTACAGGTACACCCGTTCTAATACCCTCATAAACTCAAAATTAAGTTGGAAAGAAGTAATCCCATATGAATTTCGTACAGCTATTATCGACGAAAACCATTCGTTACCAACAGCAGCTCATTTTGGCACTTTCAAAACATACCATCGTATTAAAGAAAAATACTTCTGGCCAGGAATGTACAAAGACATTGCCAGCCATATTTCTAAATGTGAAACATGCCTCGCTTATAAGCATCAAAATCAAAATACCATTGGTCTGATGGGTAAACCCAAGAACTGTTCTCGTCCTTTCCAATGCATATCTATTGATATTGTTGGTCCACTTCCAATGACACGTAAACTTAATAGATTTATTTTTCTAGTCACATGTTGTTTTTCCAAATATTGTCTTATATTCCCCATGAAGCGAGCTACCTCTTCTGTAATCAAACATATACTTGAGAACTTAGTTTTTATGGTTTATGGTATTCCAGAGACCATAATCCTAGATAATGGCCCTCAACTAATTAGTCATGAACTCCAGGATTTATTTCAATATTACAACATACCAAAAATTCATTACACCCCCCGTTACGGACAGTAACGGGGGGTGTTTGTTGATAATGACCATCGTACTTGGGATTTATATTTAAATCAAATCCAATTTGCCATAAATTCAGCTGTTAATGAAACTACTAAATTCACACCAGCTTTCTTAGTATTTGGTCGCGAACTTGTAACATGTGGTTCTGTATATAATGCTTTGGATCTAAGTGAAGAATTGATTTTTGCTCCACGCGATGAGTACGCTGACAACATAGGTCAGTTAAGCCCTTTATTTGCTGAAGTTCAAGCACGTTTATTTCGCGCTCATGAAACTAACGCAAAATATTATAATAAACATCATCAACACCTTGAATTTAACCAAGGTGACATTATATGGTAACGTAATTATCCCATAAGTTCAGCAGGCAAGTATTTTTCAGCTAAATTAGCTCCTAAATTTGTAAAATGCATCATAGCAGCTAAAATTTCACCACTAATTTACGACCTCAGTGATTTATCTGGTAATCCCTTAGGCCGTTGGCATGTCAAAGATATTAAACCTATACCACGTACGTGTTAACCTTAACCATCACTTCTCTACTTACATACTTTAGTATAATTATGTACTATGGAAGTTACGTTGCTTTCATATTCCTGTACCTTACGATATATTTAAATACCTACTTATGACCATTGTAGGTTCCCTACTTACAAAAAATATTGTATTTAAGTTGTAAATTATGTAATTTTAATATAATTTCCCTTTACGGAGTAATGTCCACATTTTTAGCCTATTTAATTTATTCACTTCATTAACTTGTCGGATTCATTATGAATATTGACTTCAAGTCCCTACGTATTGCTATTCAGTGCTATTGTACTTACTACTTACTTTAATTCTTTGGTACTAACAGTAGTTAATACCCTACTTGTTAGCTATGCCTACTTGTTATACTATTTTATTTTATTTACAATCATAATGTTCAGTATAAAGCGAAACCAGTACCATATATTATTATTTACTACACCTACACACAAAACTTCCAACACTGAAAAGAGCGGCAAATGTGATTACTCTATAAACCAAGCCTAGGTCACAAAACCAGTATTATTTTATAGTTAATATGCTATTACCTACTTACCTTACTCATATTATTTAAACGTTCTAACTCAACGTTTATTATGTACATACACGTGCTACAGGCACGTAATACCTTAAGGTACGTTTAGCCATTTTGGCAAACTAATTGTATATAAATATACACATACATACATTTACACATCACACACCACACATTCACCACACATACACATACACACATACACTCACATAATCATTCTGATCAGCGGCTAGTGATTGTATAAATAAGCCTACACTATACTGTATTGGTTCCACGAGTGACCTTATTGATATATAAGGTTCCTCTTTCTTATAAGTTTTATTTCCAAGGAATGAGAATAAGACTATGAATGATGATGAATGAATGTGTGATTTATGAATATGAATGCATCTAGGAATCCAATCAATTGTATATTGACATTGTTAATAAACATTTTCACATAAAAATTGAAAAGATAGCATTTTTTAGCATTTCCATTATTTTAATTAATTATTTTACTATTTTAACTTTATTACCCATATTATATATATTTTTATTATTAACTTCTACTATTATTTTTTTCTTTTGTTCTTAGCATATAATTTTTTTTTTTTTAAATAAACCTTACAAAAAAAATTTTTTTTTTCTCCGGGGTGGCGGGGTATTGTGACGAGGTCCAAACCTCTTTCATAATAATACTCTTTTCATAATCCATTTATTTTCATTTTGATAGTTCATTATCCATTCTAAATACAAATATCCTGTCATTGACATTGATTTTTAGTCAAAATAGAAAAATATTCCACTTTAGTGTTTTCATTGTTTTAATTTATAAAATATATCTTTCGTATGCTTGTGTGTACCGCTCACACAGCGGAGATCGGGGGACGACTTTATTGGTAGACTATCTAGGTGAGGCGGCAAGTGTGGCCCAACAGCGTTACCCGTCTGCTCAATTGGTGTTTTTGGGGGATTTTAACGCCCACCACAAGGAGTGGCTTGTCTCATACCAAAAAACCGACCACGCTGGTAGAGAGACGCGGAAGCTTGCTCTGGCGTTAGATCTCTCTCAGCTTGTGCAGGAGCCAACACGGGTACCTGACCGTGACGGTGACACTGCCAACTGTCTCGACCTGTTGATGACGACTGAATCAGACCGATACTCCGTATCAGTATCCCCACCTCTTGGTACCTCTGATCACTGCCTGGTTAAGTCCGTCTCAGTGTATTCCCCACCTGATCCTAGCCTTAAGGGAAATAGGCGCGTGTGGAGATACAACTCAGCAGATTGGGACGAGATGCGGCAATTCCTTGCATCGTACCCTTGGCGGCAAACATATGTTTCATCTCCCAGGACCCGTCAACTTGCGCGTCTGCTGTTACAGAAGTAATATGTCAGGCAATGGAATATTTCATTCTATTCAGTGACAAGACTCTTTCCAGCAAAGCTCAGCCTTGGTTTGGATCCAGCTGTGGTCATGCTGTGACTCTAAAGCGTGCGGCATATCTAGACTGGGCTGATGCTCGAAAGCGCAAGTCTTCTGATATTCGGGCTAAGAAGAGAAAATTTAACGTTGCCGCTAAGACCTGCAAGAAGATACTTAGGAAGGCCCATTTTGATCACGTAAGTCGAATTGGGGCCAAACAGGCTTCATACCCCGCGGGTAGCAAAGCTTGATGGTCCCTGGCCAAGTCGGTCGAAGTAAACTTCTGCCGCCCCTCAGTGCCACAAACCTGATGGATCACTAGCTCACACTGCTGGAGACAAAGTGAATTTATTTGCTTCTCTTTTTGCAGAAGCCTCGCATCTAGTTGCTTCTGGCAAGACACCTTCCTGCCTTCTTCATTGCGGGGTTTTCATGCACGAAATTAGCATTCGCCAGAAGGAGGTTCTCAGAACGCTTCGAGCTCTAGATGTGAACAAGGCCAGTGGTCCTGATGGTATTCCAGCGATTGTGTTGAAAAACTATGCGCCCGAATTATCTCCCATCTTAATGCGTTTGTACCGCCTCTCTCTTCACTCAGGTAAAGTTCCGAAGAGCTGAAAGCTTGCCGATGTACACCAAGTACCAAAAAAGGGTAGCCGTGCTGATCCGGCCAATTATTGTCCCATCTCGATTACCTCCTTACTCTGTAAGTGTATGGAGCGTGTTATAAACATTAGGCTCTTGGCATACCTTGAAGACAATGATCTTCTCAGTGACCGGCAATACGGATTTCGCCGAAACCGGTCTACTGGGGATCTTCTCGCGTATGCCACTCACGTACTGAGCGAAGCCATAGAGATGCATGGTGAGGCGCTTGCCGTCTCCCTTGACATATCGAAGGCATTTGATCGGATCTAGCATGATGGCCTTTTAAACAAGCTTCCCTCATATGGTTTACCTGTTGGCTTATGCAATTGGATAGTTGATTTCTTGAGGGAACGATCTATTCGAGTAGTCTGAGAGAGCTACTCGTCTGATCAAATGGATATCAATGCCGGTGTACCTCAGGGATCGGTTCTCTCGGCTACAGTGTTTTTACTGCACATTAATGACCTTCTGAAAACCGGTACCTTTGGGTATGCTGATGACAGTACTGTAGTTGAGATATACACGTCCAATGCTCAAGCCAGCTGTGACGCTGTCTAGTTTCAGAGAGAGGCTATGGTAGACCGTTTAAATTTAGCCTTAGAAGCCGTGTCTGATTGGGGCGATGCTAACCTGGTTAAGTTTAATGCTACTAAAACGCAAGCGTGTTTGTTTTCTGCTAAAAAGAGTCCTCTAAACCAATCTCCGTCTTTCCAAAGTGTAACAATACCAATAGGCGACCATTTGGAGCATTTGGGTGTCGAACTCACATTAAACCTGAATTTTGGGTCTTATATTGAATTCAAAGCCAAGGTAGCTGCAAAAAAACTTGGTATTTTGTCTAAGTTTAGGCGGTACTTCACACCGGGACAGCTTTTGAATCTTTATCAAGCACAGGTCCGATCTTGTATGGAGTACTGCTGCCACCTCTGGGACAGTTCTGCCAAGTATCAGCTCGAGTCTTTGAATTCAATTGAGAGACGTGCTATCAGGCTCATTGGAGATGACACTCTGGTAAAGAGTAGGCTTCAAAGTCTGGCGCATCGACGTGAGGTAGCAAGCCTGGCGGTATTCTACAGATTGCACTATGGAGAGTGTGCACAAGAACTGCACAACCTGATTCCCCCATCACCTTTCCATCACCGTACGACTAGACGATCAGCAAAGCGCCACCCTTTCATGGTTGAAATACCTCGCACAACAACGAAGAACGATTCTTCATTTATTATAAGAACTGCAAAGGAGTGGCCTGCCCTCGTCAGTGTTTCCGGTAAATTATAACCCCAGTGTGTTCAAGTCAAGAGTGAATAGGTATCTACTAGGCAAGCGTGCTACACCTTCGACCAAATCATCGCTTTCCGTCAGGTGAGATCGTAGTCAAACAATTGTCTAATCCGAAACAAAAAAAAAAAAAATCATATAGGTACTCAAGTTTGCAATCCCTGGAAGTGTGGAAAAAATATTTTCTAAATCAAAGCAATCAAATGATACGGCCGGTTATGCCGCATATATTGACACTCGCAACGGAATCAAAAGCTATAGGGTACTTCTTGTTGACCTAGAATCATAAAATTTGGCAAGAAACAGTGTCTTATAGCACAAGTAAACTGAAAAATACGAAAACCGTAAAGTAGATACACATTTTTTTATTTTTTTTTGGTGTTGTTGAACTTATTTGCAGTTGTTAAACTTATTTGCAGTTGTTAAACTAATCGCGACTTACGTCGATCAAATCAAATCAAATAATTTATTCATAAGAATATTGTAAATACGACCGTTCCCGGCGTACACATATTCTTAATTATTTTATAACAAACACATGGAATTAAGATTAAACATGCAATTAAAAAAACATAATGTCACAAATACAATTTAAAAATAAAATAAAATAATGGACAAAATTGAATTAATAATGTGTGAAAAAAAAATGGGTAAAATGTCAGAAAACATAGAAATACATTATATTTTATCATATATGAGTTCCCAAACTAAAAAATAGCATTAGTTTCAAAATATTGAAAAGTTGGCATTTAAACATATTATAATTCGACTCATTTTAACAGTTGGGCAATTTATGGTAAAGGCGTATTGCCATACAGTAAACATTGTCACTGTATACCCTTAATCTCAGATTAGGTACATACAGTTTAAATATATTCCTATTATTAACTCTGGATGCAACTTCATTCTGTCTGCTTAAATATTTATCATGTTTGTATACAAACATGCAAATTTCATAATTATAGAGACAGGGTAAGGGCAATATATTTTTATCTTTAAAAAATGTTTTACAGCTGTCTATGGGCTCTGCTTGGCACAATGCTCTCAGACATTTCTTTTGTGTTATGAAGGCTCTCCCTGCGTCCACAGAATTGCCCCAAATTGATACCATAGCGAAGAAGTGAGGATACGTAACCATGGTAGGCGCTAAATGCAGCCTCCATGGTGGCTACATGTCTTAAGCGATGAAGAACATACACAAATCTTTCCAGTTTTGCACATAAACTGTCGACATGTTCTTTCCAGTTGCAGTTTTTATCAATGGTTATTCCCAGAAACAAAGTTAATTTTACCTCATCTACTACATTGTCTGCATATTTCATACTAGGGTTGCTATTTGTAAGTCTAAAATCGGATAATCTTGGTCTTGTTAATATTTACGTGTAAATGTGTATTTTAGCCAATTTATAATAGAATTAAGTGCTTCATTAATTTCGGACTCAAATTTACTTATATCTCTATCTTTTATAACAAGGGTAGTATCATCGGCGTATTGGATGTATGGGGACAACAGTTTTCCAAAGCCAAAGTTGAGTTTGTACGGAACCCTCGGTACGGGAGTCTGACTTGCACTTGGAAGGTTTGCCACACACACAATCCGTATCTAAGGAAGGTAGATGAAACAAAAAGTGTGTTTTTTTTTCTTCAGAATTTGCTCAAATTGACACTCTTAACCCGCACAGGCTAACGCGTAGCTACGAGTCATCATCATCATGTCAGCCCTTCGAAGTCCACTGCTGAACATAGGCCTCCCCCAAAGAGCTCCATGACGAGCGATCTTGTGCCACCTCCATCCACCGACTTCCCGCGATGGCTACAATGGCGTCGGTCCATCGTGTGGGGGGGGGGGGTCTCTCCACACTTCGCTTGCTTGTTCGTGGTCACTATTCGAGAACCTTTATTCCTCAGCGGTTGTCGGTTCTGCGAACTATACGGCCTGCCCATTGCCACTTCAACTTGCCATCGCACGCTGCGCAAGTTTGAGCTTGTGTATGAGACCAATAGTTAGCGACCACGTCTCAGTGCCGTATGTCATCACTGGCAACACGCACTGATTATAAACTTTCGTCTTGAGGCTCTGCGGTATTTGCGATGAGAAGATATGGCGTAATTTCCTGAACGCTGCCCATCCAAGTTCGATTCGTCGGTTGACCTTTTTGTCGAAGTTGGATCTACCCAGTTGGATCGTCTGACCTAAGTAGACATAGTGATTAACAGCTTCGATAATATCGTTCCTAACATAAACCGGCATGGGTACGACATGGGCATTTGACATGATGTTCGTCTTACCCATGTTCATTTTAAGACCCACCTGTTGGGAATTAATATTGAGGTCACTGAGCATTGTGCTTAAGTCTTCCAGGGTTTCTGCCATGATGACTATATCATCGGCAAATCGAAGGTGAGTGATGTATTTGCCATTGATGTTAACAACAAATCCGTTCCAGTTCAGAAGCTTGAATATATCTTCCAGTGCAGAGGTGAACAGTTTCGGAGAAAGAACGTCTCCCTGTCTCACCCCTTTTTGCAGCTGGATAGAATTCGTGCTCTGATCCTGAAGACGAACTGTCATGGTGGCTTTGCTGTATAAACACTTCAACACTTTGATGTACCGGTAATCAATCTGGCACCGCTGTTATGACTGTAGCACTGCCCAGGTCTCGACTGAATCAAAGGCTTTCTCGCAATCCACAAACGCTAGACATAGTGGCCGATTATACTTTTCGGTCTTCTGTATAATCTGCCGGAGCGTATGGATGTGGTCTACGGTGCTTAATTCTTTCCGGAATCCAGCTTGTTCCGGAGGCTGAAAGTCGTCAAATCTACGAGCGAGATGGTTTGTAACTACTCTCGAAAACAGCTTATAGACGTGGCTCAGCAGCAAAATTGGCCTATAATTCTTCAAGACGGTTTTATTACCTTTCTTAAAGAACATACCACTACGCTCCTGTGCAACGCCTCTGGCGTATTACCCTCGAGGACGACGGAGTTGAACACCTTCTGAAGGACTTTAAGTACCGGTGTTCCACCCGCTTTCAGTAGCTTTGTCGTTATTCCGTCCTCCCCTGGTGCCTTGTTGCTCTTAAGCTGCTTGAGACCCATTCTGATCTCGTATAGGCTGACGTCCGGGATATCTTTGGTATAATGTCGGGTCAAACGGGCTCATGCATCGCTAGTCCTGCTAGGAGGACTACGCGATAAGGTGTAAAATTGTCCATAGAAATTCTCGAGCTCACTCAAAATCTCTGGCTTCAACGAAACGATGCTGCCACTGTCAGTTTTCAGCTTCGTCAACAGGCTTTGCCCAATAGACAGATCTCTTGCGAACACTTTGGAGCCCTTGTTCCGCTCTATTGCGCTCTTAATACAAGTAGTATTATAGGAGTGCAAATCGTGTCGCATTGACTTGGAGATCTGTTTATTAAGCAAGCTATAACTCGATATATCCAGTGAAGACTACAGCCTCATCTCGCCTCGTTCTGCCATAAGTTTGAGTGTATGCTCAGAGAGTTTCTGTGTTATTTTTTGCGGGGGGTCTTAAAGAACTCCGACCCAACAGCGTGGACAATTTCCACCAGCCCGGTATTTAGTTCGTCCACTGTATCGCATTCGGTAAGGATTTGGAAGCGACTTTGGAGCTCCAACTGAAAGCTCTCGGGGTTTTGGATTTGGGCAGGACTTGGGCGAAAAGTAGATCTCATCAAACGAGTCCTCTCCAGCTTAACGTTGAAATTCAATGAGCCTCTTATCATGCGGTGATCACTGCCGGTCTTAACCCTGTTGATCACAGAGACATAATTGAATATATGCTTATTAGTCATCAAAATGAAATCTATCTCGTGCTAATGACCGCCGTGGTGCAGCCATGTCCATTTTGGACGGGCGCTTCTTGAAAAAGGAGTTCATCATAAAGAGTTCCTCCTTCTCCATTGAGTCGGCCTATCGCTGACCCCTTTGGTTCCGCTGTTTAAATCCAAACTGCCCCACTCTCAGTTCATTCGTCATGCCCAGCCGTGCGTTGAAGTCCCCCATAACCACAGTGAAGTGTGTTTTCGGGGCATGTATGGCATTAGAAATGTCTTCATACATAGCTTCCATTTCATCGTCCAGGCGTTTAGAGTGTGGGGCGTACACCTGTATGACCTTCAACGAATACCGTTCGGTAATTCTGACTATAAGGCATACCACCCTGCTCGAAACGCTTTCGATCTTCACAATGTTGTTGACGAGGGACTTGTGAACGAGAAACCCGACACCATGTTGGGACAGCTGGTCGCCCTCTCGGTAATAGAGTAAGTTGCCAAAATTAGGGTCATCGTATCCTCTCCCTCTCTTCGGACTTCTGATAATCCTATAATACCCCAGCGCAACTTACTTAGTACTTCTTCTAGCTCCATCAACTTCTCATCGGTCCTCAAGGTGCGTGCGTTATAAGTTGCCAGGTCCAGAGATCGTTGGGGTTTGTAGCTGGGTTTCTGCCGGGGATTCTTAGCACCCCCCTGCTCCACCGTTACCATGGCTGCTACCGGTGCTAGGAATAACGGAGCCGCCGGGGACTGGTGGCCGTCTTTTTGGTCTGTCTATCATATACCACGCTTATTAGGTGGATTGGTGACCGCAGTGTAGCAAATATGTGCTCGGAGGACGCTGCTGCCTATCTTCCGGTGTGTATCCCTTAGTCACCTCTTATGACATCCACGGGAGGATTGGGAGCGGTCTAATTCTAAGCTGAGACCGCCACGGCAAACCTACGAGTTAAAATGTATAAATAGTTTTATAAACTTTGCATATTAGTGATACACCTCTATATAAGTTTGTCAAGTTGTCACGGCACATGACCTCCGTGGTTTGTGTTGCATAAAATTCAAAACGCATTGTACCACAAAAGGAAGACGTTTCGACGAACATCTGTAACGTCGACAGTGGAATAGTAACGGGAATGAAGTTGGTAAGTTCATGTGTCCTGTGCACACTCTCCATTATGTAATCTATAAAATACTGATAGGCTTGCCACTTCCCATTTGCACGACGATACGCAAAGCTCTGCAGTCTGGTTTCCACCAGCTTGTCGTTGTTTATAAGTTGTTTGAACGCCTTTCCATTGAATCCAAAACCTAGAGCTGGTAATTAGCAGAGCAGACCCGTCCCAAAGGTGGCAGTGGTACTCCAAGCAAGTTTGAACCTAAGCTTGGTTAACGTATATAAGCAGTTAATCCTAAGGGTTATAAAATCCACTGAGGTAATTAGGAATAAAACAAAGAACAGTAATGAAAACTGCTGTAGTTTTTGAATTAAAAAGGGTTTTTTTTTTTAATTTTTTAACCTGCCTGTTAGCCTAAATTTTAAACGTCGAGGAATTCGCACTGTGGAAATTATGAATTATTTCACAAAACACAGCGAGAATGTTAAATAAATGTTTTTAATTTACAATGGAGCGTTGTTTCTGTATTTACAAAGAGATACAAAAGATTTTTTCGTAGCTTTTTATTTCAACTCTAACCTTTCCATTGGGAGCCAACAATATGATCCAGTTCATAGACAAGTCAGGGAACCGACTACATAAAACTGAAAACACATGATACAACTATTTATTATATATTAATTTTCAGGATGCTGGTAGCGTTGCCTTGTTGTATCGTGGCGCATAATAAGTAATGTCTAGCATAGATCATTTTTTCATTTAAGTACACCTCCATTTATCTGTGCATTTCATCACTTCTGAATTGTAGGAGAACTAGTTCGTAGGTCACTACCGTACTAGCAACCTGAGAAGGAGAAGGAAACAAGCATAAAATTAGCAGTGATTCAACAAGTATTACAAAGGGCATTATTATTTGTAACTTTTACATTTTTTGTTTTCTATTTATTAGGCCTCATTCTTATGCTTAATTATAATGCGCAGCATCTTAAATACCTAGTGTAACTGCGTTTAAGACACCCTTGAACTCACACATAGACAAATGTATAAATGTTTACGTGATGGAATCGCATAGTTTCAATCCTCTATCTCCTTTCCACCATCGGAGAACAAGACGTGCGGAATTTGGTATCTGTATTTAGTTGAAATTCCCTCAATCCGCCTATTATTTATTCTATGAGTCCGCACAAAGCGATCACGTCCACATTTATAATTTTGACCAAGAAAGTTTAATAAGATGGAGTCCACACCGCCAAAACGAAACTGATGCACCCAAGATATGATGACTACTCTAGGCTAAGCACAAAAAAAATAATGGAACTACGTAAAGCATGCGGCGCATCATTATGTATTTACCATCAAGTGAGACGGCGCGCCGTCTCACTTGATGGTTAGCGAAGCATTAGACGCCGCCGCGCCGCGGCGCGGCGGCGTCTAATGCTTCACTGTTCTAATGCTTCGCTGTTGATTTTAAAAAGAGCAGGGCTCGTTCGTTTTTATATTATTTTAGGGTTCCGTATGAGCGAATGAAAAGAACGGAACCCTGAAAAGATCACTCATATGTCTGTCTATCTGTCCTTAACCCAATTTTCTCCGAATCTACTGATCCAATTAAGTTGAAATAATGAATTTCTGTCCCAAACACGAACGTGTAACGTAAAGAAGTGAATTTCACTTTAACGTCAAACTAAAATATTACAAAAATGTTTTGCATACTGTGTACTGTGTGACATGTTGAATGAAAGAAATTATTTTATGGCACATTTTATTTTATTTTGATATAAAATAGATAGATAGATAACTCTTTATTGCATACCACTTAAAAGTAAATCGTACATAGTACATCATAAATCACAAAAAAATAATAGATATTGCGGTAAAACAATCGGCGGTCTTATCGCTTACAGCAATCTCTTACAGACAACCTTTGGATGAACTAAAATATTACTTTATTTTAGTTTTAAAGTTATGAAAATAAACTAATGACCGAAAATTTTGAAAAAATATATTCAGAAAATAGTTATTTATAGCTTACAGGAAAACCTAAGCATAAGAAGTCATCAAGAATATCATATACTAGCTTTCCCGCCCACGACTTCGTCCGCACGGAGTTAAGTTTACCGCAAAAAATTGCATCGTATGTTCTTCTAGGACCTTAAAAACTACTGCAAAAGTAGGTATTGCACCAATGCTCTTGATGTTTATTGACAGAGTTGTTATTTCGTTTCCATGAAAACCGTTCCTTACAGCGAGTAATAAACATTTCCCAGTTTCCCGTGGAAACTAACAATTTTCCGGGAAAAAAAGTATCTATGTTTTAATGGAGTAATCTCCATTTCAAATTTCATCAAAATCCGTCCAGCCGTTGTCGCGTGGAAGCTCCCCAAACAAACAAACAAACAGACAAAGTTTCACTTTTATATATTGGTATGGATGATAATCACTTGTTTACATACTTGTGTATATTACTGTACGAGTACATCGTAGTAAGTTCTGAGATACCTGTACAAAAGTTGAGATGATATACTTACAGATAAGACAAGGTCCCTCGTTACGTAGAAGAACTGTAAGCCACTAAGAGCTATCATATCTCCATTCACTTGAGTTATAAACCTTGATACCTGTGAAAAAACTTTAAATAAATACATGTAAATTGTAATTGAGATAGGTATGTTTACAACCGAACCTTTACGTAAAGAACGATGCCGACTGTACCAGTCGGTACCATTGATAGATAATTGAAATTCGTAACGTTTTGTGCATTTTATCGACAAACAATCTATATCCCGCAAGCACTAGCGCAATACATCGCAATCCCGAGTGTCAACAAGCATCACGTTTTTTTTCTGGTGTTATTTCGGACCGGAGAGGGATCCACAACCTTGCTTGTTTTGGTACAAGTTTTTTTTTTAACCCCAACACAAAAAGAGAAGAGGTGTGGAGGTGTTATAAGTTTAGGGTGTGTGTGGCATCTTAGCTCCCAAACGAATAGTTTTTGCAGTTTAAAAGCTGATGTGATCGAGATGCTTTTTGCAAATTCCTTATGGTATTATCATTTAATTCTATTTAAAATAATAATACATTTATAATCAAAGCTGTTACAAAACTGTGTTAACATGGTAGGTACACATTTGAATACAATATCACATTGAGTGTGAAGCAAACATACATATTCTCTAGGTTGCCGCGTGCTACCTCTCGATTATATTGCGAATACAATTTTCGTAATTACATAGTATATTTACATATACGTAGATTGTAGATTATAGGTCGATACGTACATTATTTCAAGAAAATAATTGTTGAACGTTGTTTTATCCCAGTGAATATTTTTACTATGATTATATTTATGAAAACAAACATAAAATCATGGACTGTACATTTACCTCGTCACAAAAGGCAGAAGCAGGCACAATGTACAGCGTCGGCGCAGGGACCAGAGTGGCGGTGTGCACGCTAGCGGCCACTAGAGAGACGGCCAGCGATCGTGCAAATAGATATGTGACGGAAAACAGCAAGTACGCTGCATACTCGTAGCCGGCGAACGGTCTGGAAATATATCGATAAAGTTTACATTTCATTGCACATGATTGAAATGTAAACGTTTCAATCTTCAGATATTATAATGGAAGCTAAATATCAAAAAACTTGTGCAGTTTTATTCCTTACTAGCTGTGGCCCGCGGCTTTCCCCTCGTGGTCATTTTACAGGGGTAAGAAGTTAAAAAAACCTTTCTTATGATGTATCCTATTTCCTTGTCAAATTTCATCAACTGGTAACAAACAGACAGAATGACGGAGTACTTTCACGTTAATGCAATTAAAAAAATTGTATAAAAATGAGTTCTAATCATTTCGATACATAATAATTATCTTTCTATACTTATAATAAAGCAGTATTACCAAAAAAATCTATACAAAGAAGACAATTTAAAAAAAAACTTACTACTAATGGTACTTAAAATGGGCTACTGAACAGGAAAATAACATTTTTTTTAAATCGTGTCTGTCTGATTGTCTGTATGTTTGTTTACCCATCACGTAAACACTATAGGCCCAATTCCAATGTTTGATTATTTGTGGATAGCTCAGAATTGACTTAAAAACTGAGGTTCTTGATATCATAATCTGATGATTAGATGCCAAACAATCCATATAAAACTATTGTACTTTGTAGGTACTTTTGGTACTGGAATAACACGTGTGGGCTACTTTTAAATGAAATGTCCACTCGGGTAAATATGTGCACAAAGATTATGTAATCATTTCATTTCACCACAGAATAAATAATAGTACAAGGTCTTGCTTAGAATCAACATGTACATAATATTAGGTCGGTTGTGCGGATATACTCGTAAATGTAAAGAAAAAATGCTACATATACAAACCCACTAACAATGTTTGGACATTCATGTTTCATTTTTTCGTTATATGTTAATCCATGCCTGAAAAAAAAGCTTAATGTAGGTGTAGGTATATGTCGTTGCAACATCGTAAAATTTATCATTTCATGAAATGGTTGGCCACACAATGTCTTTTTTTTTATTTTTTAAAATTATTGGTGGCATCATAAAATGGTTTGGCCAGATAAACGTTTTTGACGATATGAACAACTAAACGCACGACTACTTCATGATATGGACAAAAATTAGTGGTCATATCGTAAAATAGTTACATTATCCACCACTAAAGGCGCTAGGCGGAAACCCGACTTGGCCGTGCCGTCATAGGTTAGTTAAGCAATTTCTTATAAATGCTTTTTGCCAAATTTCATGATTCTAGGTCTACGGGAATTTAGGTTTTGATTCCCTTGCGAGTGTCGATTTTTTTTAAATAATGCGACATTTGCCTGCCGTATCTTTTGATTGGGTTGACTTAGAAGTATTTTTGTACAGCTTCATAGGATTGCAGACTTGAATATTTGATAATAATTTCAATTTGATACTTTCACGTGTTCTTGAGAAAAAGGGTCTTGACTGACAGAAAGACGGACTGACGGGCAACAAAGTGATTATAGGATTCTTTTTCCTCTTGAGATACAGAACCCTAATAAAGAAAAATATTATATTTTGTAATTTCTCTCTTGGTGTTGTAATTTATAAATAAACATTGGCATAAATGCGAATAAAACAAAATGTGTATGTATTTGTAAAAAATTACAAATAAAAAATGCCAATTTAAAATACATAATAGTTTTCTATTGGAAAAAATTGGGTCACGGACGAGATTCGAACTCGCATACTGTGCCTCAGCGCGGCACTTGCCTTTACCAATTCGGCCACCGAGACCGGCATTAAATTTCGGTTTCGGCTTAAAAAGCGTGTCATAACTTGTGTCAGTTAATTAAGGTGAGCGAGTCCCGGAGTTGCAAAAAAATGCAATGTTAAAATAATACAATTTATTAATAAAAGTTACATTTAAATTATAATTAAGTAATGTGTCTCTAATGGTCGATGTGAGAACCAAGAGTGTGGGTAGCGCGGGCCGAGGCATCCGGTGTCCCATAGCGGCGACATGTTGGCGGCTCACGTTGCGCTGCGTCGGCGCCTCGTGATTGCTGTTACCGCGTTGTGCAATTCCTAAGTAGGTAAATCGCGTCAGCGGTTTCCAGGTGTCACCGAAATATAACAAGTTTGCTATACTTTTTTACCCAACTACTGTGAAGCAATGAGTTTAACAGTCTATATAATTATTTATGTATGTATGTTTGTATCTATGTTTGTGGATGTTCCACCATAGCATCGCTCCTATTGGTCCGATTTTGACAAACGAGGTGTCAATCGATTTGTCTTCAAGTATAGAGTGTCATATGCAATTTGACAGCACTCGGGTTTTAGTTTTTGAACTAAATCTTGTTAGAGAATGCGAGACAACCCACAAGCTTATCGGCATTGTGCGTTGTGTAGGTGTGCACATGACTATTTGTTTATTACAGGTCAGAAGAATTTCTTACATACACTGCCACCTGAAATATATATGGCAGGTTATGTAGGAATCCTGAGCTTTTTAAAATGTGGTCTAGTGGAGATATCTTGCTGTACTCGCACGATGTCTCTGACAGCACGCTTGTGCATTCAGAAGGCACGCTCCCACTCCGAAGCGCGCCCCCAAAGTTCAGCACCGTACTGCATTACAGAGTGCACCGTGACGTAGTAGCACGCTCGCGCTACCTTTGCTGACACTAGCAAAAACTAATGCATGCTTTGCACTACCTACTTTGCTTTTGTTGAAAAATGTTCGCCGGTCTCCAACGCTGGGGCCAGGCTGACTACGCGACTATTAGCATTTTAAAATGTCAAGATATTATTATAATTTAGAAATTATGTATCATTTAGTTAACTCACGACAAAATGTTGAAGAGTTGTAGACAGATGAAAAATAAGTTGCTTGCAAACGACGTGAAGATAATATCACTCATGATATCGTCAAAGGAACGCACCAATCGTGTAGCTCTATTGTAATCTTCTCGCAGTGCTCGCCAATAAGAAGACGGTAAATGATGCTGAGAAGTAAAGAAGCAGAATGAATTAGCAAAATGAGTTGTAGAAACGCTTGGTGGCGAATTTAAATAGGTAGGGTAGAAGGTTAAGTTAAGGAAAAGGGGAGGGGGTTGGAGTAGTAGTAGGGTGAGGATAGCTTAGAATTTGCCTTAAAAACTGACATAACGGGATCAGACTTGAAGAAGCCGAGCAATCGATAAAAAAACATTTGACGTTTGAACGAAATTTGGTATATTGTACCTTTGTTCGTGGAAGAGCAAATAGGATATATTTATCTCAGAAAAATGAGCACGCGGGCAAACCTACGGGCACACCTATAACGTATAATAAAGCAGTCAGTATCTGAACAAGGAAGATAATTAAAAAAAAAGTCTAGGATACTTAAAACAAACTACTGAATAACAATATTTTAGATTTTTCCGTTTTGTCTGTCTATCTGTTTGTCGATTTGTTTATTTGCACATCAAGTAAAAACTACTGGACCGATTGTGAGAATGTTGGATAGCTTAGGTTTTGACTTGAAAACTGGTGTACTTGGTATCTCTCAGTCCGATGAGTAGAAGACGGACAATCTATTAAAAACTATTTGACGTCTGAACGAACATTAAAGAAATGTTGTACATTTACAGATACTTTTGGTCCTCGAATAAGACTTAGGTTACTGATAGCCCAAAGAAATGACCACGCGATCAAAGCTGACGGCACAGCTTGTTACGTAATAATTGTGTCATAACAATGACAAGGAATAAATAGTAGTACCTACCTACCAAGGTAACAGTTGTGTGAACGTACCTTTTCGCTTGCTGCTATAATTTTTCTGTTGATTCGTTCTAGTATCGAAGCCAAGTACATACTGATGCACACTATATACAAATCCGAGTAGTTCCAGTTTATCGTTGAAGTTATGTTTATGATCTGAATAGAAAATAGCATTGTTATACTAAGGCATCGACAAAAACTTGGTACTTGAAACTCTTGAAAGTAAACGAAGAAGACATAATTTCCAAAACTAAAACCCTACGACTACGGTCGGGTAAAAAAAGCCTGTGACACTGACGGGTTTTTTCCGTTAATATCGATATCCTGTGTAATAATATTTATACGTTTGTTTAAAAGAAAAAATGCATACACTCACGGACCCAATGAAATCTCCAAAACTATAGTGACTACAGACTTGTAATATTAGAGTTGTGGTTTCGGCTTCTAGGTAACAGATAAAAAAGAATTTTAAAACCAGAAAGTCTCTAAATAAGCTCTCTAAAAGTGTGAAACGAGTATGGAAAATTGCTTATTGAAGGTAGCACTTGAAGTTTTCTAAGGTAAGGCTCTAATCCATGGACGTGTGCAGATTTAATACTGTGTAAAATCAGAATATCTTTGGTGCAAATAAATTTGATTAAATCAGTTCCTTGCCTTTGTACACGAAACATTATGTTATAAGATCAGAAGTACCAAAGCCAATGAATGCATCAGATGTGTGTATAAAGTTATTTTAAATGGCATTAACTTACTTGCAGAATAATTCCAAATGGTAATATGTATGGCGGCACACCCAAGTCAAATAACCATGGAAACATATCTTTGGAAAATTCTTCATAAAAATAATCATCTGGATGGCAGTCAAATATGTGTGCAGCCCTTTGCAGCAGGGACAGGAAATGTTCTACTGCAAAAAAAGAAGTTGCAACTATAAAAAAGGAGGATGCCAGCTTTCGGCTTCCAAGACTTTTAAATATTTTTAGCGTCATCTATGTATGTATATGTGAATGTATGTATTTATATTTGTATGTATGGATGTATGGGGTATCGTTAGAATCCTTACATTATCCCGAGTAACATAGGCCATAAAAATGTTGAAGTATTCGTTTTTTGGCAGGGCAGTAGTGGTTTTACTCTTACTGATGATTATGCCTAAAAGGCCTATGCGAAACTGGTAATGTTTCTATATCCTAGGGTACAAATGCCTAAAATGAAATGTAATGGTCAAAATTAGTTTTTATATATTATTTATACATAACATTTTGTTAAATATTATATTAATTCATTTTTTGCTTTTTATTATCACTTGAACAAGTCTGCAATGGATGGATTTACCACAGTGCACGACATACTACACGTGTACTATGGATTAATAAAAATCCTTCTGAAAAAATGTCATATAGTTGTATACGTGACCACGTGAAATGTCTACCGTTACAAAATAAAAATTGTTTTAGTAATCCCGGAGATAAGATGCAACACTTACACGACAATAAAAACAATAATGTTATTCAGCTGTCTTCTTATAGGAAGTATGTTTTATAATTGAGCGATTATTTTTCGAATAAAATAAGTAGATAATTTCTGAGTCATAAATTACCTTAGTTTTATTTTGATGAATAAAACATTTATTGATTTAGAAAAAACAGACAGAAAGTTAAGATGGGGCAGTTCTAGGCGGTTGAATATATTGCAAAAGTGCATGGTACTTCCCCATAGCAAGTGGACTCTTACCCGGTTGTAAAAGTTAATAAGGTAAAAGTTAACTTACTACTACTTACTTATCGCACATGATATGATAACTGCAGAAGCTGTACAGCATTTCAACTTGATCCGAGGATCTACATATTGATCTAGGCCGCATTGCGATATCTCCTTCATCAGTTCGGGCCATTTTACCCCAATTTGTATGAAAAAGAATGTTGTAACACATGCTGTTGCGTAGAAGGCAAAGTATCCTGAAAGTTTTACAAATGATGCCGTTAATGGTGTCCTTAGTTGCCAGGTCCTCAACTCTGTTGGCTACTGACAAAAATCCTTGCTACTGCGATAATCTCTCTATATTGTCAAAGAACATAGGCGGAATTTTATGCGATAAATCTTGCATTCATGCATCATTTCTACAGAACTTAAGTAATTATTTTTCTACGTTTTTTCAACATAGCCTGTAAGCTAGAAAAACCTAGGTTACCAAATCAATTTAAAAAATCATGAAATTGCAACTTCATTTCCTTCCTACAATGTTTATCCGGCCTTGTTGCCTACCCAACGGGTGAAAAAATGTACATATTACAATGACGTTTCCGGTTTGGACGTCAAAATTGTCAACACAGTATACTTCCCACCCTTTTTTTTTAAACCAAAGGAGGTTGAATTACGCTTTCTTCCCACCCGGGTTTTAAACCAAAGGAGGTTGAATTAAGCTTATTGGCGTTAAATCTTTTAACAGTAAACGTAATTCAACCTCCTTGCAATAAACAGAATAATAATATAGACTGTGCGATAGACAAAATGGTACGTCAATATAAAACCTCTATACTAAACATTAGACTCGTAGCAAAGGGAATACAATGCATTATAGTTTATGGAGGAAGATAGTGTATGTTAATTTATTTAATTGTTTTGCACTAATTAGTATAGGTATAAGGTAGGACTTAATGCTAAACAGCATTATCTACCACCAGTCATCCAGGTCGTAGAGGAATAATACTACATAGGGCGTTTTTTGGCCTCCAGGCCTTAGCTTTCATTTCATTTATATTTTGCAATAGTTCAATTTGGGTAAGGTTTGTTTAGCGTGGGGTTTTACTTTGCATTATTACACATACCTATACCAACCTACATGAAATAGTAGTACTTACCTAGGTTTTGTTGCAAATAAAATGCTATGGAGACCTTATGATTTTTTCGACTAATTATCCACCAATCAAAATTAGGTGCAGGTAAATCTGTGTTACAAAAAAAATACAGTAGGTAGGGATATATTAAATATTTAATTTTTTATACATCTAGCATGTAAATAAAATTGAAGTGTCTGTTTGTAAATGTCAAAATAACAGCTTTTACTAATTGTCTATGAAGGTATATAACGGTACTAATAACAAACACGGAACTAATAAAAAAAAGCTTTGTCTGTTTGTTTCGACTTAACTCCAAAGCGGCTGGACTGATTTTGATGGGACTTTCACTGGCAGATAGCTGATGTTATAAGGAGCCTATTTATATTTTCGAACAAGAATTAGGGTTCCTCGCAAAACAAATAAAAAATATGAATTATGACCACACGGGAAAAGCCGCGGGCATACCTATAACTGTGTATTTTAATTTGATAGGAAAATCGATAGGTAGGTACATAAGTAGTACCTATATAACTATGCCTAATAATCTAGAAACTACGTTGCCTGTTTGTCTGTCTGAATAAATCGTCAAGAGCGTGTCGCGCACGAATTATTTTGGGTTCCGATCTCATAATATCATGTCAACTTGCCTGTCTTTTGCCGCGTTCCACCTATAAATGCTATACCATTTATGTTAACACGAATGACTAGCGCTCAATCAGCGTTTCTCTTACGTAAAACCAGCAATGTTAGAATGGTTGACATCTACAAGTGAAACGTGTTGCTGCTCAACACAACTGTGGCCGTATTACAGAACTTGGTTTCAATCAGATTGTCACTTTCTTCATAGCAATTTCGACTCTATCGCAAAGCATTAGTGATAGTGATATTGAAAATTGGATTGAAACCAAGATAGATAATAGCACTACTGTTCTGTTTACTTTTGTAGCACCATTCCCTCATCCCAATTAATTTAAAACTAGGAAATGAAAATATTTATCTAAAATCTAACACTTATACCGGAAGACCAAGCAAAACAATGTTTTTTTTTTATTTAAAATTACATGCTCTGCCGCTAAATTTTGACACTTTCAAAAAGTAGCATTTCGAACCCACAAAACAACATGGGTGTGACGATGCTAGTTTCCGAAGCTAGAAATGTTAACATTTTGCATCGTGGAACGTTTGACGTTTGTTATTTGTGCTAGCATCGGAGGGCTTGTGGAACGACATTGGGGCTAAAAAAGTTAACATTGCTAGCATTATGCTCTAAGTGGAACGCGCCTTTTATGTTTGTCTGAATAAATCGTCAAGTACGTGTCGCGCACGAATAATGCAGGGTTTCAATCTCATACCATTTCCACTTGCATATCCGTTTGTTTGCATGAATAAATCGTCAAGTGCGTGTCACGCACGAATAATTTACGGTTCCCATCTCATATAATATATATTTGCCTGTTTATTTAAATAAATTGCCAAGTGCGTGTCAGAGCGCGAAATATGTAGGGTTCCGATCTAATATCTTGTCTATCGCCTTGTTATCTATCGGTCTATTTGATTCTCTGTCTAAATTGTAGTTGTAATCACACTAATATTATAAATCAGACATCCGTTTACTGTTGTAAACAGGCCAATCAGTAAATGAAATCTATCTTATCGAACGGAAAACTTCGTTTGTGCGATGCAGAACTTCCATACATTAGAACTGACAGTCCATACAAAATGTCATAAAATGCATAAAAACCGATCAGCACTATCTATCTTACTATGTTGGTTTGTTTGTTACGTTTTCACGCTTTTACTCAACCAATTACCATGGAATTTTGCACACACGTTGTCAGGGATGCAGAAAATCCCGAATCAGGGTAAATAATCCCGAATAAGGCTAAATAATAATAAAAGAGAATCAAAATTGTTAATTTGGTATAGGAATTACAACCTCGATGTCAAAGTGACAGATAGAACCCTGGTGACGAACATAGGATGTTTTTTAACTGACTTAAAAATATGAGGTTCCTGTTTGTATGTAATATTGTTGGAAATGCATAATATTCACTTATGGATGCTCAAATTGTAATTAAATACAGAAAAAAATAACAAGGGACGGACAAAACTTTTTTATATCTGTGAGAGTTGCTATTAATATAAAACAAAAATGTAGTTGGTAGGTATTCAGTTATTTTTTTAAGGAAATTAAAATATGAGGTCTATTTTGGCTTTCTTTCTAATGAAACGAAAAAAAAACTACTTACGAAGAGACAATTTCAAAAAATCTTACAAACGGCAAGTTACGACAAATCAGTTCAATCAGTAAATGTGGCAAGTTGTCATAAAAACTGTAGTAACCTGCAGGTATTACATAATCTGCCTATATGTATCCACTGCTGGACGTAGGCCACTTTTAATGAACGCCACTGAGCTCGGTCTTCATTCCGCATCCATTTTCTACCAGTCGCTTTTCTCATGTCACTCCACCTGGTCACAGGAAGTCCTACGCTACATTTGCCTAGACATGGTCTCCAGTCGAGAACTCTTCTACCCCAACGGTTATCGGTTCTTTGTGAAATGTGACCAGCCTACTGCTATATCACCTTGCTTATCCTTAGAGCTATGTCGGTCACTTTAATTGTCTGTCGGATATCTTCATTACGAATCCTGTCCTTCACAGAAACTCCAACCATAGCATGATAAGAGGCACATTGAAAATCAACATAAAGCTAAAAAGGTCTCGTTTGATGATATCTACTCTTCACCCAAGTCCTGCCCAAATCAAAAACCCCAAGAGTTTTCTGTCGGAACTCCAAAATCGCTTCCAAATCCTTACCGAATGCGATACAGTGGATGAACTTAACAACGGGCTAATGGAAATTGTTCAAGCAAATCGGGTCGGAGTTTTTTAGGACCCACCCCAAAAATAGAACACAGATACTCTCTGAGCATATACTCAAACTGATGGCAGAACAAGGCGAGATAAGGCTGCAGTCATCATTGGATATTTCGAGTTACAGCTTGCTTAATAAACATATCTCCAAGTCGATGCGACACGATTTGCGTTCCTTTAATTCATGGAGAAGGACATTAATACTAAATTGTAGTAAGAACGCAATAGACTGGAACTAGGACTCCAAAGTGTTCACAGGAGATGTGTCTATTAGAAAAAGCCTATTGACGAAGCTGAAGACCGACAGTGGCAGCATCGCTTCGTCGAAGCCGGAGATTTTGAATGAGCTCAAGAAATTCTATGGGCAATTATACACCTCATCGCGTAGTCCTACTAGCCCGACTAGATATGCAAGATCATGATCGGAGCACAAATTCTATCCGGTTGCAAAATGGGGTGAGATAAGGAGACGTTATTTCTCCGAAAATGTTCACCTCTGCACTGGAAGATATATTAAAGTTTCTGATCTGGAACGGATATGGAGTTAACATCATTGGCGAATACATCACTCAAATTCAATTTTCTGATTATATAGTCATCAAGGCAGAAACCCTGGAAGACCTAAGCACAATGCTCAGTGACTTCGATATTAACAGGTGGGTCATAAAATAAACATAGGTAAGACGAACATCATGTCAACAGCCCATGTGCACCCGTGCTGGTTTATTTTGGGAACAATATTATCGAAGCTGTTGATCACTATGTCTACTTAGGTCAGATGATCCAACCGGGTAGATTCAACTTTGACAAAGAGGTCAACCAACGAATTCAACTCGGATGGGCAGCGTTCAGGAAATTACGCCATATCTTCTCGTCACAGATACCGCAGAGCCTCAAGACGAAATATTAAAATCAGTGCGTGTTGCCAGTGATGGCATGCGGCACTGAGACGTGGTCGCTAACTATTGATCTCATACACAAGCTCAAAGTCGCACAGCGTGCAATGGAGATAGCTATGCTTGGTGTTTCACTACGTGATAGAATCCGAAACTAGGAAATCCGTAAAAGAACCAAGGTTACCGACATAGCTCTCAGAATTTGCAAGTTGAAATGGCAATAAGCAGGCCATATAGTTCGCAAAACTGACAACCACTGGGGAATAAAGGTTCTCGAATGGCTACCACGAACAAGCAAGCGAAGTGTTGGCGGACCCTCCACATGATGGACCGACGACACTGTAGCCATCGCAGGAAGTCGGAGGATGGAGGTGGCACAAGATCGCTCGTCAGAGCGCTGTTTGCGGGAGGTCTATGTTTAGCCGTGGACTTCTAAAGACTAAAATGATGATGCTGATGATGATGATGATGATGATGAGGCCATGACTGGTAGGTTGCACTGTTGGAAGACTTTTGTCTTCAGGCACTGTGTCATGGACGACGAGAAGACATGAGACGAAGCTTGCCGAATGCTGCCCAACCGAGCTGAATTCTTCTGTTAGCTTCCTTCTCAAGGTTGTTTTTACCTAATTGCAATAATTGCCTTAGGTAAACATATTGTTGGACCACTTCAAGAGGTACACTATTAACTGCAATCGGTACCGGGTCAACAAGATCGTCAAATGCGATCTTGGTCTTTTTCTTGGTATTGCATTTAAATTTGTGAATAAACCTTATCTGTTTTCTCCAATTAGTTCCATACTTACTATACCACAACCAAAGGCTTTCGAGTGGTTAGGCATAGTTTTTAATTCATGAAGAAATAATCTAAATCCATAATTCTTCTTTCATCTAATTCTCCACTGAAGTCTTTACTGGATGTCTCCAGCTCCACAACGTCGTCTTGAAACCTACTGTACGAATGTTATATTATAAAATAATCAACACTCATTTACAATTACAATCCATTATTACATGGACAGTAGACGTACTCATATATAAACTCAATACGCAGTTTAGCTAGAATACCAACTAGGGAGCTTAGTAAGAGGTTAGTCGGAACATTATGTTTTTTACATTCTCATTTTTTGCAATTTTGTTATCATTTCACGTGTTGCAAGCCCATCGCAACTTCTTGACTATGAAACCCTAAAATATTTGAGTCATATGTTCCAAAATAAATTAGATGAAACTAAGGATTTCTAGTCTGACCACGGAACACAATACACATTGAGTCAAAGGCACTATTTAGTGATTAGGTAAGTAATTCATACAGACATAAATTTGACGAAACTGTAAGGTTTTCTAAATTGACTACAGAACCCTAAAATATATTGAATCAAAGCTACAAATTAGTATGTAGGTAGGTAATTCATTCTAACATAAACTTGATGAAACTGTAAGGCTTCCTAAATTGGTTACGGAACCCTAAAATATATTGAATCATAGCTACTAATTAGTGTGTAGGTAGGTAATTCATTCCAACATAAACTTGATGAAACTATAAGGGTTCCTAAGTTGGTTACGGGACCCTAAAATATATTGAATCAAAGCTACTAATTAGTATGTAGGTAGGTAATCTATTCCAATATAAACTTGATGAGACTGTAAGGCTTCCTAAATTGGTTACGGAACCCTAAAATATATTGAATCATAGCTACTAATTAGTGTGTAGGTAGGTAATTCATTCCAACATAAACTTGATGAAACTGTAAGGCTTCCTAAATTGGTTACGGAACCCTAAAATATATTGAATTATAGCTACTAATTAGTGTGTAGGTAGGTAATTCATTCCAACATAATCTTGATGAAACTGTAAGGCTTCCTAAATTGGTAACGGAACCCTAAAAAATATTGAATCATAGCTAGTTATTAGTATGTAGGTAGGTAATCAATTCCAACATATACTTGATGAAACTGTAAGGCTTCCTAAATTGGTTATGGAACCCTAAATATATTGAATCAAAACTACTAATTAGTATGTATGTAGGTAATTCATTCCGACATAAACTTGACGAAACTGTAAGAGTTCCTAGATAGACTTCGGAACCCAAAAAAATATATTGTCATAGCACAGAATAAATAATTGTAGGTAGGTAATTCATCCGACATAATTTGATAAAATTGCAAGAATTCCTAGGTTGATATTACGGAACTCTAAATTTTAGGTAGTTATTTCGGCGTATTGACAATAAATTCCACTAGCGACGTGTCCTTAGCCATCGTCTCCGCACTCTGTTCTGAAGACAAAGTTTGCGACCCCGCCACCGTCATCGCTGTCTAGTTCCTGCTATCCGCTCCACTTCCAGCTCCTCGAGTGCTTGAGCAGGCTCGTTCGTCGTCACATTCACAAGCTCAATGAGTTCTGGTTTTCTGCAAATATTTAGGTAGTCGTATTTAGTATGTACACATTACATTACACATATGACTTTTTTTGGGTGATATTAGGTAAGAAACTAAGAAAGTTGAAATTGTTACATATTGTATTGTAGGTAATTAGATAATTTAGTAGGTAGGTACTTACTTTTTCTTTCATTGTCTCATTTTACGGGCTTTCTCCTTCAAATTATTCTTTTGCAGGCATATTTCTTGTTTTCGCCATCTTATCTGCACTACCACAAACAAGAAAAACAAATCTAATATTTATTCTGTGCTACTAAATTAAGTGTAAGAAGTTTTAGAGCGCAGGCCGGCAACGAAACACAGGTCCGCTTCGCACAAATGCCACAGGCAGACTGATTGAACAAATAGAAAGTAACAGTGTCCAATGATTCCGCATGCGAAAACGAGACAGAGTGTGAGAGCGCGCGCGTCTTTGTAAAGGTCGTAAGCGCCAAATCAAATAATTGATTCTTACAAGAAAACTACACAATAAATCAAAAAACTAGTTTACAGAACTGAAGAAGTAGTTATTATCTACGTATCAAAGTAAAAATCATCTTGAAATATTATAGCGTTCCTGAGATCTACATCAAAACGTGTGCGAAACAGAGATTTTTCATAAAAAAGTTATATCGAGAATTTTATTTACAATCGTGTTTTTACTTTTATGGAACCAAAGAAAAAATGACAAAATTTCATATTTTTTACATTTTTAACTCGTAACTCCCGTAGATATCGAGTTCTAGGTCGATTTTGGTACGCAAAATCACATAATACGGCTTCTTAAAACCAAAAGGACCGATTGCAGTGTGGTATCCACAGTTGCGTAGTTTAGCATCCTGATTAGGAACCCTAAGTCTTTGCGTGTATGACACGCACTTGGCCAGTTTTATTATGTCTCCCCTAATTCACAATGTTTTTTTATATTATGAATAATAGGATCTGTTTTGATGTTGGTACCTTAGATTTGTTTATGATTCAGTTATTAATTTGGAAGAACCAAATAAAAGTAACATAATAACAGATGACATAATTTTTCATACTCCTTTTTATAAAATTATATATATATATATATATATATATATATATATATATATATGTAGAAATCAATCAGGTAGGTAATTGCTAAAATTACGAGGTGTCAGAAACATTCAATATAATGATGCAGTGTAGAGACAAACAATGTTTGAAGCAATGTTTGAAGGGCGTGTTAAACATAGAGTTTTGTCGTCAAATATACATGGTATAGGGTTCACGGATTCGAGTCACTCGGACACACTGTCTAATCTTGTATCGACTTACCAAGTGCACTGATTGAAATTGACTCCTTGAGGAGCCTGTACAAACACAATGCCATTGCTATCGCCTGAGCGGTCCCTATAAGGGTACAGTGTAGGAATCGCCAATACCACATTGTGAATCTGTAAAAAAGGTGATTTGTCACATGAACAAATCGTCATCTTCATGTAAACTAATATGTACCAAAACAAGCGGAGCAATGATTTTTCACGAGAAACACCCATCATCAGCCTGTATTCGCCTATGCTGGACATAGGCCTCTCCCAATGAACGCCACAGAGCCTGATCTTCGGTTCTTCTCATTCGGTTTCTGCCGGCCGCCTTCCGCAGGTCGTCACTCCACCTAGCCAGTGGGTGGCCTGCACTGTACGTTTTCCAAGTTGCGGTCTCCACTTCAACGACATGTCAACCCCTTTGGTTGTAGGGCGCTAGTAGTGGTTGTGTAATAGGAGCACTCACGCCTCTTTTATTGACCAACAATAAATAAGAAACACATTTGTGGACGGCGCGCGCGTAAGCTTTAATTAATTTCGAAGTTAATTTGTTTTACTTCAAAACTTGGGTCAACTCGAAAATATATTATAATTTTAATGATTTTGCATTAACGCCTGTTTAGCGAGAATATTGTAATAATTTTCTGAAAGAAAAATAAGAAGCAGGCGTTAATGCTAAATCATAATAACATAACATTTGGGAGGGTCATCATTACGACACGAAAATAATTGTAATATTAGCCGTGTTCGGTTGGTCAGTTCACCAAACTACCAATAGAAGAAGTTACCGTCCCCGTAAGACGGACTTATGAACTGAGGGGAACATTTGAATGATGATGTAGTGGTCACGGTAGCCGAATTGGTTATAGGCATGTGCCGCGCAGCGGCATAGATAATGCGTAAAAAAAAAGAAATAAAAAAAGATAAATTTTATCCATTTTAAAATTACTATCTGTACCCGTGGTTTTGCCCACGTAGTCATTTTATGGGATATAAAGATCCTATGATATTCCAAAACCAAAAGTACCAAAATCATCAATTTTCAGACGTCAATAGTTTTTTTATCGATTGCTCAAATTCTTCTCATCAGATTGAGATACCAAGTACACCAGTTTTTAAGTCAAACCTTAAGCTATTCAAAAAGGAAATTTGCATTACAACCGGTCCAATATTTTTACGTGATACGCGAGCAAACATACAGAAAATAAGACTAATAGACAAACAGAGAGACACAATAAAAAAAATGTTATTTATTGTGTCTCTCTGTTTTTTTTTTCCCCATTTTTTTTAAATCCTCATTGTACAGATTTTTTGGTACTTACTGTTTTATTATAAATATAGATTAGGTAAATTATAATTATTGCAAATCATTCGATAATATTTAGTAGGCACACATAATGGAAATGAGCGCATACGAAAGAGAGAGTTTACATAATCCAAATGAAAACACGCACTTTAGGATCATACTAGTATATGAAATGGTTGCATAACGGGGGTTATTAAAACACAAGTGTGAGTTAAAAACCGAGCTGTAGGCAAGTTTTTTGTAGAATTACACGAGTGTTTTAATACCTATTTAGGTGCCCTTGCATACACTTCTTTACTATTACGAAATATGAAGGTAACAACAATTAATAAAAAAAAAAATTGTAGAAATATTTTCTTGATTTTGATGTGAAAAGATCGTTTGTAATTTTCTTTGCTGTTTCCATGATGAAAGCTGGAGTCAAATTCCCCTTAATATCACTGTTGTCAGTCATTTTTTTTTCCAAACAATAAACATTAGAAAAAAAAAAAAAAAATAGGGCGCGCGCATGCGCTCTAGCACGCGCCGCTAGAAATAATAATTTTGGCCAAAGTCCTCTTTGGTCGGGGCCATAGTTATTCAAGCTTTGTTTGGTCCAAAAAACAGAGTTATACTTTTTTTTCATTAAGCCACCTTTTTATACGCTTTTTTAATTTCATAATCCGGATGGTACGATATTAGTGTAGATAATAGTAGTTTGTGAAACGTCACAACAAGGGTTATTTAAACAAGGGTTATCACTTGAGTGTTTTAATAGCTACTTATGTGCCGTTTCATACCTTAATGTATCTACGAGTACGAGTACACTCATGCAATAAGAACTCAAATATAATCTAGAATATATGAAAGTAATATTTTCTTGATTTTGCTGGTAAAAGCTCGTTCGTCATATTCGTTATTGTTTCCGTGATATCAGGTGGAGTCAAGTTCGCCTTACTAACACTGCTGTCGGTCATTTTTAATGAGGATAAATCTTTTCATCATGTAAACACATTACACATTAAATTGGTTAGGTACTAATTAAATGTAAAGTAAATTATGGCACCAAAATCCAGTCCACAGTGAATTCGCGTGCATACTGCATACGGTCTAACCCTCCGTCCACTTGGATTCACAGCTCGGCTCCACATGTGGATCCGTGGACACCTTTATATCCTCTTAAATCCACAGGTGGATCCGTGGATCCTTCTTGATCTTCTTAAATCTACAGGTGGATCTGTGGATACTTCTTTTTCCTCTTAAATCCACAGGTGGATCCGTGGATATTTTTAATCCTTTTCAATCTACTAATATAATATGGCTGATATTTTAATTATTGTTCCCTAAAAGTGCAACTTGGGAAACACTTGAGGCAAAAGTTCTAACCCAGAGCACTCAAGAAAATAACTGGCTGTATATTATATTTTGTTTGTACGTTTTAGTGACATATTATTTGACATATAGTTTGTCACATCAACGTCGGTTTGTCAATGATTAAAAATTGTATTTAGTGAATTCTAAAATTGCTTTTGGTTTTATATCGATGAGATATATCACTTCTGTAAAGAAACTGCTAGTCTAGGATCAATATTTTTAAAGTTATAGCTCTTTTTAGTTTGACATCTGTCAACCAAAATGGTGGGGACGGTCTGGTGTGGATATACGATGGATGTGTGGTGTTGTATCAGGAACAATCCCCTGAAATGGCCTTGATAGTTAGCGGATTGTGGATTCAAGTGGCATAGAAAAATGTAATTATTTTTGATCCCCTCGTTTATGAATCGAAGTGGCTGTAAAATTATGTTTACAATTGAATCCACTCAATGGTAGATTTAAGAAGAGATAAATGTGTCCACGGACCCACTTGTGGAGCTGAGCTGTGGATCCAAGTGGACGGAGGGCGGTCTAACACCCGCTGCCATAGATAATAAATGGCAAAAACCCTCGTTATGTGAAGACAAACCGGTTCTTTTATAAAAAAATATTGTAACATTGTTTAGTTTAAAAAACAGTGTTATAATGGTTTTTTTTTCTTATTAGGGTCATGCGGTGCGTAAAATATGTTATTATGCCACCATTTTTGAGTTCATAATCCGGATTTTACAATATCAGTGTAGATAAAGTATGTAAAAGAAGTTTTACCTCATGTTCCTGACATCTGTCTCCAACACACCCCGCACGGGGTTCAGGCCGAGCAGTTGTCCTATAACGAACACCTGCTTCATCGCTCTCTGAAACGCACACAGTTGAGTTCTTGGTTCGCTTGCCTTTGTATTTTTTGTTTCGGGGGATACTTCTGGGAATAAAAAAACATGATTTGTATTAGTCATCTACAATCATATGTAATAATTTGACCAAATAAAACTTAGCTGTATTTACAAACAAAAAACTCAAGTTTTCGGGTTTTTAAACGAGATAAAACAGTAAACCTGAAAAGAATCGAGAACTTCATGTTTTTGAAGTTGGTTAAAAATAGGCACATAATTTTTTTTATACTATATTTCTAGGAATTACATGTGCTGTTGGTCTATAACTGACCAGCCTCACCGAAGGGGGCGGGCGCGAAAGCGCTTCACCGCAATGCGTGACACAGAAGACGCACGCTAAAGTTAAGTTTTGAAAACTTGCTCAAGGGCACTCAGGGAGTACGAACCTCAGCTTGGACAGTTGCCAATGATTACGGGGGTCTGAATAAACACCCCTGGATCGCTACTTTTGGTAGTTATCGAGGGGGCCCTGATAAATGGCTGGAGCCCTTTGAATTATTTGCATAACTCACCACCGATTCGGAATACACCTTCAAGAAGAATCGGCAAGAAACTAGAAGTCGAATAATATCGACTTTAATAACGGGACCTTCGACCTCGCCGGCGAGGTCGGTGTCTGTATCTAAGTGTGTTGTCAGATGGTGAGGACGGATTGAGCGGCTCAATCGCTGCCTTCACTGCGGCAGCAATTTTAGCGTCCGGATCGCTTAAGATGTCTCTAGGGCGTCTACGGAGGGGCTTTATTGCGTCTGTTGTCGCGTCTGCACTACTGCATTGCCAAAGATTATCAGAAAGGAAAGATCGCTCACTCCTTATTCCACTCACAGTAGTTTAAATGTTGCTAGATGGCGTTACTTCGCTCGCTAGATCTAAAATTTCGAAATATATAAATCGACGAAATATCGCATTTTACTGTTCTGGTTTATCATATTTATTTATTCTGAGCATAAAATTCAAAAATTTCATGACATTAGTAACGAAAATAGGAAATTCATAATCAGCTATTTTTAACAGTTGATTTGTTGAACAAATATCTCGATTTAACTGAAGGAGCATGCAGTTAGTTATACAAAAAACCGGAAGATGGCGCACATTTGAAAGTGTTTAGATTTTCGCACGTTTATCATTTGTCATTGTTTGGATGATTTGGATCATAAGAGTCGAGCGTTTTATGATTCTTGTTCCGTTGTTTTCTGTTTTGTTTGTGACTGTGATATGACCTATGGTTTCCGAGATTCTGCTAACCTGATTACTGGTGCTTCTCCCTGGATTTTTGAGGATTGCTAAACTGTTGACCCATTCTTGACACCGGATCACGGTAAGTACAAACTAAATTCATAGATTTATATTTTCTTATAATTAAACCATTGACTAGGTAGTTAGGTACGTATTGCATGATTCAAGAATGATGAAAAACTATACTTTGAAGCTTTAATTCATCCCGTAACCTTTATCCACAACAGCTACCTAATACCATAATTTATTCTGTGCTAATACCTAGTTTCCTTTTGGTAGGTACATTCGAGATCCAATCTTGTATTTTCATTGGGGAGCTGTGTGTGTAGGTACTTAGGTAATATAGTTCTTCTCCAGCCTTTAGGTGTCTCTGTAGTATCTGTTACCTAAATACGAATTTGTACAGTAGTTTAGTATCAAACATACAGATATACAAACTCACTTTCATATTTATTAACGATAAAAAATAATACCTATCAACCTCACTCAATGAAAGATGGGATCTAAAAAATACGTATGGTCTCTAATAAAGCCGACCTACCTACCTACCTACCTACCTAGTAAGTACCTGTTTTGGAACGCTTCATAAATACCTAGAAAGTTATAATACCTACCTACAGTTTATTAAAGTTCAAGTTATATAAGATTTAGTTACATAGTTACGTCTGTCAAAAAGAAATTGTAAACAATCCTATCCGTTTATATTCACACCAATATATAAAAGAGAAACGTTGTCTGTTTGTTTGTTTCGGGAGCTTTAACGCCCAAATAGCTGATTCCAAATTTCATCAAAATCCGTTCCATCCGCGTGAGTGATGATGATGATGATGAAAGTATCCTATGCGTTATTCCATGGTATAAGCTATCTTCATTCCAAAATTCATCAAAATCTGTCCCATCCACGTGAGTATAAATACCGTTGCACTCGCGTGAGTGATGATGATGATGTGTTGATGATGATGATGATGATGATGATAAAAAGTATCCTATGTGTTATTCCACGGTATAAACTATCTCCATTCCAAAGTTTTTAAAAATCCGTTCCACCCGCGTGAGTGATGATGAAAAGTATATTTTTTGTTATTCCAGGGTATAAGCTAACACTATTCCAAAATTCATCAAAATCCGTTCCACCCGCGTGAGGGATGATGATGATGTTGACGATGAAAGTATCTTACATGTAATTCCAGGGTATAAGCTATCTCCATTCCAAATTTTGCATCAAATTCCGTTCCACGCGTGTGAGTGATGATGATGACGAAAGTATCCTACATGTTATTCCAGGGTATAAGCTATTTCCATTACAAAATTCGTCACAATCCGTTCAGCCATTTGAGCGTTTTTTTTTTCTCACCCCAATTATAGCTAAGACCCATCTCGATTACCCCTGCTTTCATACATAAAATCCGCAGCTAAAGTGGTCCATTCGTTCGGAAGCTACGTTTCCCCCCCCCCCTTTTTTCTCACCAACCCCCTCTCCCCAATATATCTAAGCACCATCTCGATCACATCAGCTTTCAAACAGAAAAAAACGCATCAAAATTGGTCGTTGGACTACCGGCTGGTCTCGTGGCTAGTGATCCTAGGTACGTATTCAAAACAGTCGCGGGTTCGAATCCTGCAAAGTGCAATCATTTTTGTGATGAGCAGAAATATTTGTTTCCGAGTCATGGATGTTATAATATTCGTATCTATGTATGTTTATCCGTTATCTAGTACCCATAGTACAGGGTATCCTAGTTTGAGGCTAGGTAATTGTTGTGGAATTGTCCCGAATATACTTATTAATTGGGAGCTACGATGCCACAGAAAGACACACACACACACACACCACACACACACACACGCACACACACGCACACACACACACACACACACACACACGCACACACACATAGTGATACACACCCTAAAATTATAACTGGTCTCGTGGCTAAGTGATCCTAGGTACGTAATCAAACAGGCGCGGGTTCGAATCCTGCAAAGTGCAATAATTTGTGCGATGAGCAGAAATGTTTGTTTTCGAGTCATTGATGTTATAATATTCGTATGTATGTATGTATGTTTATCCGTTATCTAGTACCCATAGTACAGGGTATCCTAGTTTGGGGCTAGGTAATTTGTGTGAATTGTCCCAAATATACTTATTAATCGGGAACTACGATGCCACAGAAAGACACACACACACACCACACACACATACACTCATAGTGATACACACCCTAAAATTATAACACCAGTCTCTTTGTTTGGGGGTTAATAAACTAACTCACTTTCGCTTTATAATATTAGTAAGATATGATGCTGGCCACATCTTCATCTAATTAGATTCACTCGCTAGTCGACTAACACTCCATCACACCCACTCATATGTTAAGCTATACATATCTTTACACACACTTACAACTAAGTTTTAGTTTGCAATTGTTCGATAGATGGCACTAGGTGTATCACACTTCAGCTAATATAGTAACGCCATCTAATATATTAAGGTAAACTACTAGGTACCGGCGACGATAATAAGTTTTACGTGAGCTTTGTACTAAGGTATGACGTTAGCTATCTTTCCTTTCTGATCATCTTTGGCATTGCGGACGAATTTATTCTGTAAGATCTGAAGTTTCTCTAGGGAGAGGCAGGAGGAGTGAGCAAATACTACGGACGACTATGTCATTGTCGGTCGGATGCAGGTTTTGTAAAGTGTCAGCTTATTGTTAAGGGACAATTTGCCTTGCAAATTGTGGAATGCCTTGCCCTCGTCAGTGTTTCCGGTAAATTATAACCCAGGTGTGTTCAAGTAGAGTGAATAGGTATCTGCCAGGCAAGCGTGCTACACCTTCGACAACATCATCGCTTTCCATCAGGTGAGATCGTTGTCAAACGATTGCCTAGACCGAAATAAAAAAGAAAAAAAAAACACCGTCTGCCGAAGAGTAACGCGAGGCGCGAATACAAAATATTGTATTCGGTACGGTTTAGCTTAAGGGACACATCCACAAAACTTCCACGGGTAATTCCTAACTGTTTACTGTGATCCACGTTTATAAGGATCTATCTATCTATCTATCTTATATATCTATCCATACTCCATACTTATAATAAAGCAGTAAGTACCAAAAAGTCTGTACAATATAGAAAATTGAAGAAAAATAAATAGCCAAGTGCGAGTTGAACATGCACACCGAGGTTTTTGTCGTGTTTTAACAACAAATTTACAGTTTTCGGATTATTCTCAGAATTTGTGCTATAAGACATTGCTTCTCGCCAAATTTAATGATTCCAGGTCAACGGGAAGTACCCTATAGGTTTTGATTCCCTTGCGAGTGTCAAATATGTGGCATAAACAGCCGTATCTTTTGATTGCGTTAATTCAGATTTTTTTCACAGCTTCAAGAGATTGCCAACTTGGGTATTTGATATTAGTTTCAACTTGATATCTCCACGCGTACCTGAGAAAAAGGGTCTAGGCAGACAGAACAGACAGACGGACAATCTTATATGGGTTCATTTTTCCTCATAATGTACGGATCCCTTAAAATCTAAGGTTCTTAAAACTTAGGGTACATACTGTTTCTTTTCAAAGCCCATCTTTTAAATTTTCCTTTAGTTATGGTTGTGGTGCTGTCACGCTTTCTGAAAAGTTATTATAATTTTTATAAAGTATTTATTAAGTAGATTAGTTCTTAACGATATGTAATAATTATGTAGTTTTACAAAAACACTCACTTGTTATTCACTTGTGGAGATTTTAGCAGCAAAGCTCTAAAATTTATGATTTCAAGCTCCTTTGATATTTCTGAAAGGCAAATGATCACGTGTAATATTTTGTAAACAAATAAAAACAAAACCATCTCATTTTGTGTCTCGTTGTGTCTATCTCACTGTAATTATATTTTTAACAAGGTACACCCGCGGTTTCGCACGCTTAGTCATTTCTATAGGTTAAAAGAACTCTATTACTATTCCAAGACCTAAAATACCAATATACCAACATTTAAACGAAATTTCTTCAGACCTCAAAAAGTTTTTATCGATTGCTCGGCTTCTACTCATTGGATTGAGATAATAAGCACATCAATATTTAAGTCAAATCTTAAGCTATCCAACAGTAAAAACCGCATCGCAATCGGTCAAGTTATTTTTACGTGATGCGTGATAAGAGTAAAAAACAGACAGACACGAATTTAAAAAATGATTTATTCTTTTTCATTAGCTTATTTTTAGTTCCCTATTTATTTATTTTAGTAAATATTGCTTTATTATATGTATACATGCCCTTCACTTTTAGGCAGAATAATAAAAATATGTTTTATTACATTATTTTAATCATGCCTTTTAAACAGTACCTACCGTGACATACCTACTCGTACTGACTGACTGACAGTCAATGTCCAGCCAAACTGGTGGACTAACTAGGTATTTGAAATTTGGAGGAATATTCCTTGAGTATCTTAAAGATGAACTACGGAAGTAACTACAATGCGTAAAACATGAACACCAACTCCAAATAAAATACCCCTATCCTGCGGGGACCCTTTAATTTAGCGGTATGAAAAGTATCCAATGTCCTACCTCGTCGTATGAACTCAAATCGTGCCAAGTTTCATTTGAATTGATTCAGTAGTTTCGGCGTGATGCGCGTCCAACATACAGACAGACAGACAAACAACCGAATTAATATAAAAACAGTTTTGGCTTCAGTACAAATAATAAAACAGCCTCCAAAAAAATTTTACTAAATATCTTCAATGTAGAGAATTTGTACCCATATCCCGCAGGAACCCTTTATTTTTTTCGGTATTAAAAGTATCCTTAATTTTTACTTATAATATAAACTATGACTGTGCCAAGTTGCATAAAAATCCGTGTAGTAGTTTCAGCATGATACGTGTTCTTTTAAATTATTTTCAATCCCTATCCTGCGGGAATCCTTTAATTTTTCGGAATGAAATGTACCCTATGTCCTACCTAGTAGTATGAACTTAAAGTGCGCCAAGTTTCATTTGAATGTATGCAGTAGTTTCGGCGTGATGCGCGGCCAGGATAAACACAGACAGAAAGACAAAAATTTAAAAATATACAGTTTTGGCTTCAGTACGAATATAGAATAGCCTCAAAAAAAAAAAACATAATATCTTTAATGTACAGAATTCAGACCTTTATCTCGCAGGAACCCATTATTTTTTCGAGATATAAAGTAACCTCAATTTTTACCCGTTATATAAACTATGACTGTGCCAAGTTGCATCAAAATCCGTCCAGTAGTTTCAGCATGATATATATTCGTTGAAATTACTTTCAACCCCTATCCTGCGGGCCCCCTTTAATTTTTCGGGATGAAAAGTATCCTTTGTCCTACCTCGTAGTATGAACTCAAATCATGCCAAGTTTTATTTGAATTCATTCAGTAGTATCGGCGTGATGCCTAGCCAAGATATAGACAGACAGACAGACAAACACAAAGAAAAAAACAAAAAAAGACAGTTTTGGCTTCAGTATGGAATAAAGAACAGCCTCCAAAAAAATAATTACAAAATATCTTCAATGTACAGAGCTGGACCTGTTACAATTCTATTATAAGTAAAGATGACACGTTTTAATCATAACGAAAACTTATTTATCTACCGGCTAGTGGGGAACAGTTACAGATGAAGCTGATGGTTCATTCTTATCCAGAAGTAGAATTACCAAACACCTATACGACCTATACTAGCGACCCGCCCCGGCATCACACGGGTGGCTTCATCAGGGTTTCTCTAAATATTTATTTGAATCTAACTTTATTGACCACCTGCGGATCTCACACAATCGCTTTTTTGTGCTTTTCCACCACAGAAAAAACTAATTGGATTAGTTTATTATTATGAACGGGCAAGAACGAGCATTAGTTTAAATCCACTATTCCAAAACTTCGTCCTACTCGACAACAAAGTTTGGTGGAAACGGCAAAATTAATCTTCTAGCTGTGCCCGCAGCTTTGCACGCGTTATCATTTTATTTCAAAGTAGCCCATACGTGTTATTCCAGGAACAAAAGTACCTATAAAGTACAATATACTACATTTCTTCAAACTTCGTTCAGCAGTCAAATAGTTTTTTTATCTATTGCTCGGTATCTAATCATCGGATAAAGATACCAGTAAGTACTCCAGTTTTTAGGTCAAAACCTATAAGCTATCCAACAGTGAAAACTGCATTGCAATCGGTCCAGTAGTTTTTACGTGATGCGAAAACAAACATACCTACAGACAATCAAACTAACAAACAAACAGAAAGACAAGATAAAAAAAAAAGTTGTTGCTTAATAGCCTATTTTAAGTATCCTAGACCATTGATTTTTAAATTATCTTCCTTGTACAGACTGTTTCGTTCATATTGCTATATTAGATAGATTGACCTTGATAGAGATTAATTACAGTTTAGCCATAGATACATTATTGATTTACCTATGGTTTGGATAAATTATTGATTTATCACAGAGTTCTAGAAAAATCGGATATAAAAAAAAGTTACTGAAAAACGGTTGCTTTTTGTAACAGGTACATTATGTAATTATATTACATGTAGCGGACTTTTTTTGTAGAACTGCTTGAGGAGAAGAATCACTTCAAACGTTACTTCAGCAGTATTCTTCCTCTTTTTTTTTTTTGACTGACCTCTATAGCGTCAACGGACGGTGTGCCGGGTGCAGAAGCGCTCCGCCGCGGTATAGGCAGTGTACGCAATCCAACAATGCCAATAATAATGAATAAGTTTTTTTTATAAACTAATACAAAACACCAAACACTAAAATTATACTTTTGTATCATCCTATTGACTCAAACTAGACCAACCTAGATGTAGACCGGAACAAAATTGGATATATTCCGAGATATTTGTACATAGAGAGACAGACGCGTTTGGTGTCATTATTTTATAATATTTAGTGATAGTGATGACGGCACAGACATCCAATTGTCTGTGCCTACGTTGTACTTCTAATGTATACAATAATTAGCGTCGCCCCGCAGCTTTGCCTCAGTACCTCCTTCACCCCCTTAGGGATAGAATTCTATAAAATCCCTCCTTAGTGCATCTCCTACCCCCCCAATCGTATAAAAATGAAGGGAGTCGTGTTTCCAACGTCTCTTTACTTTTTGACGTTTTTTATATGGCATTTATGTCAAAAGCTGACGATAAGCGACAACAATTCGTTTTAAGATATAGGAACCGGCCATAAGTCATACCCAAGGAATATTTCCTCCTAACTCCAAATCCTTGGCCTGCAGCTAGCGGTCGCAATAAAAGAAAGCAACTCAACGAAAATAAATACACAAATATTATGTAAGTTGTTTTACCAATGCGTGTCCTGATGACATCATCGTCCATGATACAAAACCAATAACACTTTGCTCTAGTGAAAGCGGGCCCTGACTAACTAAACTTTTACCAATTTTCGCTGACACACTTTCAAACGTTATCAAGTTTGAATATATGATTACTCTGTCTACTTGTCAGCTTGTTGACATGACCATTATTGGGAGGTCGTGTTATGTTTTGGTTTTTCTTGTTCAAAAAAAAAAAGAAAGAAAAATTGAAATTGAAATTGAAATTGAATTGTTAGAAAAATTGAATTATCACTTCCTGTGCTGAAACTGCAACGTCGCTCTAAAATTTATTATATAAATCACACTAATATGACTGTGAAAGTAACTCTGACTTTCTGTATTTTGGTATGTTTGTCTGTTTGTTACATTATCGTGACTAAGCGCGTCTTCGGAAAAGTAAAATTAAACTTTACTACAGTACCTTACCGCATGACGCGGACGGTCCGGAGCGGATGAGCGGGGACGTCTTGCGGATAAATTGTCATTTTCCTTGCCCTCCACGTCCGCCTCGCACTGAATGCGTTCTATAGGCATAATGTTTAAGCAGTTCGAATACCTGGGAGTCTTCGTTACCGAGGGCCTCGATGACCAAATACGAGTCGATATAGATAGAGAGCGCAGGTCGTTGGCGAGCAGAAGTCATATGCTGGCACGCAGGTTTGCTCGTTGTAGTAAGCAAGTGAAAATAACGCTGTTTAAAGCTTACTGACAAACTTTCTACACGAGCAGCCTATGGAAAAGCTATACATAGCGATTGCTCAATGCCTTGCGTGTCCAATATAATAAAGGATTTAGGATGCCATGATGGCATGGCAGCCCCAACATAGCTTTCATAATAGATAAAAGATACACACATTTCAACATAGCCCATCATAGTCATTCATGAAAGCTATAAACTCGCTTCTGTAGGGTTATATTTACCACCGGATTCGGAAATACACCATTATAGAAGAACCGGCAAGAAACTATGTAGCGAATAATCTTTTCAACATTAATTTACTAACATTTATATTGACACTTGGCAATTGATCGACATATTTACTTTTCTTTCCAATCTATTTTTCTTCGGGTGGCTTGTCGCACCACCCTCCTTAGCAATCAACTCCTCTTCAAAAAGTATATAAATACCTCCTCTCCTTATATACCATACATAAGGTCTTGCTGATCGGTTGCCAGTATTCAACCGACGATTTAAACATAATTTAGATAATTACTATATGAAAATACTGTGATTGCTAGAAAATAATAATACAAATATTGTATTAATGATACCTTTACCTTTCTATTATTATAGGCTCCGTTGATGGGCGCGCGCACAAACCGGGATTTGTACTGAGTTTTGGTAAACAAAGGTACAGCGCTTATTGAGCCTTTAACTATCATTATACGCTGAAACTTCAACTATATTATGCTGAAACTTCAGGTCCATAGCGTTAAGTAACTGGTGCTAGTGATGCAGTACGAGACAGCACAGAGAAGGCAAATATTGTTAACTACGTCGTCATCATCGTTCAACTCGCAGTAGGTATGTGCATCAGCTGTATCAGCTGGTATACCAAATGTAAATTGCCAAGTATTATGTAGATAGATGGATAACTCTTTATTGCAAACCACCTAAAAGTAAGTCAAACAATGTACTTAATATAACCTAAAATATATAAATTGCGGTAACACAATTGGTGGTCTTATCGTTACAGCAATCTCTTACTGTCAAATTTTGGATAAACTAAATAACGTTGAAATATAGTTGATGGTGGTGACATATATTACCAAACACCTGTGCATCCCAGGTACTAGAACCTGGAATGCCAATGATGTAATGGATACCGATGTATAACGATTTTTCCTTCTAACTTGTAGCATTTTGAGTAAAACATTTATTTTAAAAAACATTTATTATATTTATTACCTCAACGGCTCATAGCTGGTGGCCGGAGAAATCACAAAAGGAATTTCCATTTTTGAAAGAAATCGAGGAGACATTTACCATGCAGTGGGACAGTACAGTTGGGATAAACATTGATGTTCAACACATTCACATGAACAACATAATTTATAAATAAACTTTTTTTTGATAGACTTTGTAAATCAAAGTCCACCACACAATATTATTATTTTCCCTTCTAACTTGTAGCATTTTGAGTAAATCATTTATTTTATACAACATTTATTACATTTATTACCTCGACGGCTCATAACTGGTGGCCGGAGAAATCACATAGGGAATTGACATTTTTGGGAGAAATGGAGGAGACATTTACCCAGCAGTGGGACAGTACAGTTGGAATAAACGTTGATGTTCAACACATTCACATGAACAACATAATTTATAAATAAACTTTTTTTGGATAGAATTTGTAAATCAAAGTCCACCACACAATATTATTATTTTTCCTTCTAACTTGTAGCATTTTGAGTAAATCATTTATTTTAAACAATATTTATTACATTTATTACCTCGACGGCTCATAACTGGTGGCCGGAGAAATTACATAGGGAATTTACATTTTTGGAAGACACGGAGGAGACATTTACCCAGCAGTGGGACAGTACAGTTGGAATAAACGTTGATGTTCAACACATTCACATGAACAACATAATTTAAAACTAAACTTTTTTTTTGGTAGAATTTGTAAATCAAAGTCCACAACACAATATATTTTTAATTATAATCGTTAAGAAACATTTTTAACCATTGATATTTACCATGTATATAAATTATAATGTTTTTATTGAGTGCCCGATATTTTGTCACTGTTGCAAACGCCATGATCACGGATAAACTGAAGTACCTAGGGCTAGTAGTACGGTAGGAAGTACGTAGGCTGGATAGCTGTTACATCCATGGTAAATATACCGTTTCTAACGTTAATAGCTCTAGAGTTTGTGACCATGTCAGAAAAAAGCATGGTCCTCTAATTTTAGTTTCTAGTCTATTTTATACCATTTATGTACTAACTGTTACTTAATAAAAGTTTTATTTCATTTTACGGGATTCTTAGCACAAGTCCGTCTCGCACTTGACCGGCTTTTATTATTTATTGTTTTCCTTTAGAGATGGCTTATTGATCACACAAAGGTTAACGCTTTTCTGTAGGTTTACAACATTTGCGATAAAACAAAAAAAAAAAAAAAAACGTGTCTTGCATGGGGACCATAATTTTTTTACGGTATTTTATTTGTTGGATTCCTATCTATTGCGGTTCAAAAGATAGAGACAAACAGACAGACGACGGTGGCGACGGTGGCGACGGCGTAGTCTTAGCAATAGGGCTCCGTTTGGTACGGAACCCTAAAAATTACAAGATTTGAGACGAGGAATGTGATTTTATTTATTCAATAAACATAAAGAGTACAGCCGTCTAGACAAAAAATAAACAAAGTGTGGTATTGACATTTAACATGTTTGGAAATAGCTCACAAAATAAATATTTCAGTGTAAGCAAACTGAAGGCTCGGTGATGGAAGTTTTTAGAATGATATTATTTTTTGTCATTATTATATTGTCACCGCGTTTGTTAAAACCTTTGCATTTGGCTGGAATACCTGTAATATGCCCAAATAAATTTAAGGCAATAAATTTGAAGCTTCATAAAATCCTTTTACTCCAATTTTTCGTTAATCTGCTAATCGTATTTTACAAGTAGGTCAGAAAATCAGCTATGAAGGGGATTTGATGGACTCCGTGCGATGGACCCTCCTGTTTGGTAAATACACTGGCGTGATGTCTCTCGTTGGCTTAAGACTGTCTGGAGATATTCATAGGTAAGCTCTAAAAATATAATTTCATGAATAAAAATTGACCAGCCAAGTAAATGTTTCTTTACCATACCTCATACCTTTACAAAACAGACAACTCAAGATTCATGTAAGCATGATTTGAACCTCAGACTATGTGAATGGTTGCGTTCCTTAGTAGCCCAAAAAAACCTCAATTCTAAACAATGCAAAATAAAAAAAACAATTGAAGAAAAAAAGCGGGCTCAGGTAGCCCCAGCCTGCTGAGCTTGGTATCCCAGGTTCGAATACTACCGGCCAGCACAAACGCTTCAGTTTTGAACATAACATAAATGTGTGTCCTTGGGCCTTAGATGTTTATGGTGTATCGACACACCAGTGTGTGTCCAGCTAACATAAATAATCTTATTGTAAAAGTTAGATGTTATGTATAAGATTTAATTTCAGATTTACATGGAAATCTAGATGGGTGCTCATGTATATGTTGTATTTGATCATACAAACCTTCGTCTTCTTTATCCAGATATACAATTTTTTTGACTAACACACGAAATTAACAAGACAAGTAAGTTTAAATGTAATGATTTTGGTTTACAAACATAATAAAATTAAGTAAAATATTGCTTTAAAATCCAGTGAAGCTTCATTTAGCTGCTCAGATTTCGTTAAGCCATTCCACTCATATCCGTCGCAACGTAATGAGGTTTGGAGGACAGCGGACGCGAAATGTTTCGTTTCGGACTGTCCCAAAAACAAAAGATCTTACTTCAAATTGTGTGCTAAGTAGTCGCCAAGTTATAACAACAAAAATATGTAAAGACTACGGCTAATTGCGCCGGAAAACTGCTCTGACCAGTCACTAATTGTGATGTCCTTCCCGTGGAAATTCGTCTGCAAAAGCGACTCGGCTGCGTCTAATCCCAATCTTCCAAGAAAGGACCTTAAAATTGTCCAAAACCTAGTAGGAGCTATTTCCCGACGACATTAGTTGTGACTTACAGCCATTTGACTAACGTAATCAAATATCTTCAGACAGGCCCTTATTCGGACCGCTACGTAACGTGCCGAGTCAATTTATCTGCGTGAAATTGTTTGTGTAATATTAGCCTTTGAATTGGGGTTAATAGTGAATGCTGAATCCAGAATTTATTTGATAGTTTCATTAAGTTTAGTTTAAGAGGTTGTGCAATACTGTTTTTATGTACTGAAGGTTGCCTAGCAAAGACTCTGGCATTCAAAACTAAGTACCAGACTTTTAAAATTAATATAGTTTTTATTAAGTTGTTTGGCTCCCACTCGTCAGATTGAGATACCAAGTACACCAGTTTTTAAGTCTAAGCCTACGCTATTTAAGAGTCAAGCGCCAACTTTAAATAATGGAATATATAACTAAAACACGCTCGGTTGTAAATGTTTGTTTCTGGTCTGGTCTGGTATACCTATAGAAAACACAGAAAAGCGGCAGTTGGTGGTTAAACTCATTATAATTGCTGGTAAATGTCAGTTTATCGTAGCCAGCAATTTTTTACTTTTCAATTCCTATCCGTAACATCACAGACGATGTGGTAGTCATTACAGTCACGTTTCCCGTCTGTCTGTTTAGCCTTGATCAGCCAAATCAGAAAAAGAAGACATCCACCTACGTGCATTATTAAAGTAGTAATTTTGATTGGCTGAAGATATTAATTACTTCAATACGTCTTGCGGTCTATTATTTGAGACATGTTTTTATTCAAATATTTTGAAATTACAGATTCATTAGTAATTTTCACCGTTTATTTTATCATATATCTGCTTGTGCTCCGCTTCTGCTACAAATGTAAGGATTTTATCACAAGAGTCCAAGATTTGGAGAAAATGCTGCCACCGTTGAGGAAACCTCGGTCTTCTGTGAGACATATTAACAAATTCATGGGAATCTTGTTATTGTTCGGCCTAGGTATGAGTAGGTTGTAATTTTGTGTGATAGTATTATTCTTCAGCGGTATTGACAAAGCGGTAGCATGTGCGCTTCTCAACCCAATGGCATCAGGTTCAAAACCTTGGCTCTGCTTCAATGACTTAACAAGTGATGTGTGAAATATGGTGCCATCGTTCAAAAACGGTAAATAACTAAATAATATCCCTTGAATTTTACGGACATTAAAATATTAAATAACCTGCCTGTGATGGTGATATGGATAATCACTCATCCTCTCTCTCTCTCTCTCTCTCTCTCTCTCTCTCTCTCTCTCTCTCTCTCTCTCTCTCTCTCTCTCTCTCTCTCTCTCTCTTGCTCTTTGAGAGAAGGCTTTTCATTTGAACATGATGTGAAAACGTAATAAGCTGACGATAATACTTCTTCAAGTGCTTATTTGAATACCATAAAGTTACAATTAACTAGATTTATCACAACACCAGATGGTGTTATTAGCATCTACAACTAAACTAATGTGCTGATTTTAACGATCAGATATCGTTAGGTTTTTGTTAATTGAAGAGGGTCTTATGATAGGTGACGTCAAGTAAAATTAAATATGGAAAACTCTAGCCGCCATTTTGTCAGTCTAGTAAACAATATATCTATAATTTTAAAGTTCTAGAAGCTCCTAATAATTTTAAGCCATTCATAGGAATAGGTATTTGTATTTATAGACTGGTTTTTTTTAGGGGAACACGTGTCTTTCTTATTGTATTCATATCTGATGACACTCCAATGCTACAAGATTTTGGGAGACTCTGGATTATATATGAAATCGTATTTCATGCTTGTTTATGCTTGGTATTTCATTTTCTTATATTTCTGCCACCGTTTTCCAGGTGAGATTATAACAAATATTCTATTTATTTTCATAGGAATAGTGTTGGACAAAAGTATAACATGATTACTTCCAACTTTATCAGCGTTTAATAAACACTAGGTGACACTCTGATAAACATCTTATGAACGGTTAAAAAAACAATATATCTGTTGATGTGTTTAAATAAACAAACTTTATTGTATTATATTGTAAAAAATGTAAAGGAAGCAAATTATAGAGACTGCTCGTATCAGCGTTTTAAACAGTTTGTTTGACAGAGCGATGGTAACCTACCGATTTAATTAGTGCCACTTAGAATCCAAACCGGTTTCGGTCATAGGCTCCGCACCAATGATTTTTCTGAGCTAATTTGCGAGTCTCCATCGCTCCGTGCTTCGGAGGGTACGTTAAGTTGTCGTTCCTGAATGTAATTGATTAACAGAAGTCGTTAAGCTATGTCAAAGGCCCTCGGGTGGCTTGACAAACTCTGACATGAGAGGCTAGCACTACCTCATACGATAAATAAAAAAGAGATAACTAGTCTCATACCCCATTTTTGTTGCTATGAGGCAAGGCATAGATTGAGAGCAAGCTCTCCAACTTCAAAGCACTAATCACTATGCATTTTATTTTAACGTTATTTTTAACGGTGAGGGCTGAAATTTCAATCGCGTTCGTAGCTCTACCTTTTCCTACAAATATTGTGCTTTTTATTGTTTTTTTTTTAATCTTTTCATTATTTCAGATCATCAAAACCCAAGCATCTATTATGTGGGTTTACTTGGAATTACTCATCATGGTTTTATGCAGCTATCTCAAGAACCGTTTCGAAGAGTTTAACCGGCTGATCTTAAGGAAAGTATGGTACATTTTCATTGAAATTCCTCACTGTCGTGTTAAAATGAAAGAATTTAACTGTGTAAGTTATTTGATGGAGCCACGAACAGGGCCCTAATTTTACTTACAGTTGACCATCCTTTGGGTGTTTTTTCGTTATTGGCCGGTACCGACATGGCACAGCATCACCAACGGCATGGCAACTAGGCACGGCAAGTGATGTGATTTCTGCCATTCCATCGGATTAATCGTTTATTAATCCGATAGAATGTTGCTGGGAGTGCTGGTCTGTCACTGGAGCATTGCCGGTGCGACTTAAGACGAACACCGTCTCCTAAAAGTTCACAAAACATGTTCAATTCTTACTTTAGTGAGTACTCTTCCGAAACTTTTGTAAGAATTCATCCATTCTGAATCTACTGTTCTAATAAAATTGGTTCTAGGATGTAAAAAATAAATATTTCGACATTTTTGCAGCTTATGAAAATCGGATAGGTTAACTTAATTCAAGATTTTATTAAAAATATACAGAACAGAATAGAATTTTGAGATTCCTATTTAGGGGTTCCTATCTCCTTTGGATTGGACACAAAAGTGATTTGACATACGACTAGAACTTTGTCACCTAGCCAAATATTTTTTAGGTTTTTTTAGGTTTAGGTAGGTAATATCAGTCCTTTTCTTTTGCTGTACTATGGATCTGTACATCATTATTCAATAAAAATGCAACAGTTATCAACTAAAACATTAGAAATTATTCAATCTAAAATATTGTAAGTACACGTCACATCTTTACAGCACTTATCAACATTTTATGACGTCATAACTGTGACAGTGCTGTTAGTCACCGCTCAGCGGCTACTTTATATTTTGTTGTTATTTTCCGAACGAACGAGAAAGATGGCTGTAAAAGTTATTACATTTAATAAATAACACAATTTGGATAAGTACAATTTGAAGTTGTTGGAAGCGAAGGTAATTTTTTTTCTGATGTAAATGCACATTGCGCCTATTTCTTGAGGGCGCTTTCATATTTATTTATTTTCCTTCTTTTGTGTGGCGTAAACAATATATGAACAATTGAAAATAATATGATTAGAGCAATCTCAAGTGATTGCAGTTATCCATTGAAGAGTTCCTTTGTATCTCCGAAGATCTTCATCAGATTATCACCAAATAATATATATGGGACCATATTTAAAGTATATCCTATTCTATAAAAAAAACTTCACAATCGACCCACTTTTGATGGAGATATCGCGTCATAAAGTGATGAAAGTTAATAAAATTAAGTCATCCCCTAATTTTACACCCTAAGAGGTGGAATATTTTCAAGAAATTTAAATGGGACTTACCCCTGATGCTGATGTCCCTATCCATTAAAAAATATATTTTTGAAATCAATCCTTAATTGCCGGTGATATCGCGTAATACACATACAAAAAGAAACATACGGGTCGTATTGAGAACCTCCTCTTAAAGTCGGTTGTAAAACCGGACAAGCTCACGCAGAGAGACGATGAATGTGTTTTCACAATATTGCTAGTTATACGATTTTATTTAAAAACCATAGACCTCCTGCAGGGTTTACAGTAATCTATAAGCAAAGAACTATATTCGATATTTTTCTCATTTTTAGATTCAGTAGTTTTGGAGATATAGGGATTTTCATTTAAGCATTGTACTGTTCCTTCAGATTTTTACCTTTCAAATAAGTTTTATAACTATCTTGTTTTTGTTTCAGTTTACCAAAAACTTCAAACCAACTTGGATCGAACTGCAAGTACAATACACACGTATTTCAAAACTGGTGTTTCTCGTCGACAACAACATAAACGCAATAGTTTCGTTTCTTATACGTCTAATTTGTACCATATTTGCATGATAACGTGCGTAAGTATATATTAAGCGCATGATGAAGACGTGTACATATTCTATTTGCAATATCCGAAGCGAAGAGTGAGAAATTGTGTGTGATTGTGTGTGTGTTGTGTGTGTTATCTTTGGAGTTATCAGAATATTGTCATATTCAATGTGTCTGGGCACATAACCCGGAGATTTTAACAATTTCTTACTTGTACACTTTATTGTATCGATTAAAAAAATAAATAGCTATGAGATAAGAAACCTGACCCCTTTTAACGCCAGCTATTTTACTTGTTCAAGTTTTAAAAATATTAGATTGACTTTAATTGTTATTATATAAGAAAGTAGAGGCCTTGCTGACATAAAGATGGTCTCATTTATGTAAAAATAATACTGTAGATATTAATTATTGATGACAATCAAATACATTTTATTTATATTTTATCTTTTTTTTAACGTTTTTGAACACACAGTTAAAGTCTCTGAGTCTTGTTCCCAAACATATTTTAGAAATTTAAACGCAAAAAATGCTGACGCGTAAAAGCGAAGCATGGATATTCGATTCGTTCTTTGTTAAACTCGTATTTTTAGGAAACGGATTTTATGGTATTGAACTTTTGTAAGTGCATAATCGTACAGCTAGTCCAAGGACAGGAAGGTTTTTTAATTCTATTGAGGGATGAGTCGAGCAGGTTCCTCGCCTGATGGTAAACGCCTGCCCAGAACTGCAATGCGCTCATCATCCGAGACATTTGTCTTTAGTCTAATGCTGAGTATGTAATTTTGCTGGAAGCGCTCGCTTCGCTTTCTGCTTTCCGCTTATTGTGAGGGGGCGGAATCCGCATAGTTGACAAAAAAAATATGGAACCACAAGCCGAAATCATCATCATCATGTACAATGTCGTTGGTCCATCGTGTGGGGGGTCTCCCCACACTTCGCTTGCTTGTTCATGGTCGCCATTCGAGAACCTTTATTCCCCAACGGTTGTCGGTTCTGCGAACTATACGGACTGCCCATTGCCACTTCAACTTGCAAAGTCTGAGAGCTATGTCAGTAACCTTCGTTTTTTTACGGATTTCCTCATTTCGGATTCTATCACGTTGTGAAACAGCGAGCATAGCTCTCTCCATTGCGCGCTGCGCAACTTTGAGCTTGTGTGTAAGACCAATAGTTAGCGACCACGTCTCAGTGCCGTATGTTATCACTGGCAACACGCACTGATTATAAACTTTCGTCTTGAGGCTATGCGGTATCTGCGACGAGAAGATATGGCGTAATTTCCCGAACGCTGCCCATCTGAGTTGAATTCGTCGGTTGACCTCTTTGTCGAAGTTGGATCTACCCAGTTGGATCGTCTGACCTAAGAAGACATAGTGATCAACAGCTGCGATAATATCGTTCCCAACATAAACCGGCATGGGTACGACATGGGTATTTAACATGATGTTCGTCTTGCCCAAGTTTCTTTTTAAGACCTACCTTTTAGGAAACAATATTGAGGTCACTGAGCATTGTGCTTAGGTCTTCCAGGGCTTCAGCCATGATGGTATCATCAGCAAATCGAAAGTGAGTGATGTATTTGCCATTGATGTTAACACCAAATCCGTTCCAGTTCAGAAACTTGAATATATCTTCCAGTGCAGAGGTGAACCGTTTCGGAGAAATAACGTCTCCCTGTCTCATCCCTTTTTGCAACTGGATAGAATTCGTGCTCTGATCCTGAAGACGAACTGTCATGGTGGCCTTGCTGTACAAACACTTCAACACTTCGATGTACCGGTAATCAATCTGGCACCGCTGTAATGACTGTAGCACTGCCCAGGTCTTGACTTAATCAAAGGCTTTTTCGTAATCCGCAAACGCTAGACATAGTGGCCGATTATACTTTTCGGTATTCTGTATAATCTGCCGGAGCATATGGATGTGGTCTACGGTTCTAAAGCCTTTCCGGAATATGAAATCTAGATCAGCTTGTTCGGGAGGCTGAAAGTCGTCAAACCTACGAGCGAGACGGTTTGTAACTACTCTCAAAAACAGCTTATAGACGTGGCTCAGCAGCAAAATGGGCATATAATTCTTCAAGAGGGTTTTATCACCTTTCTTAAAGAATAAAACCACTACGCTCCTGTGCCACGCCTCTGGCGTAGTACCCTCGAGAATGACGGAGTTAAACAGCTTCTGAATGACTTTGAGTACCGGTGTTCCACCCGCTTTCAGTAGCTCTGTCGTTCTTCCGTCCTCCCCTGGTACGTTGTTGCTCTTAAGCTGTTTAAGAGCCATTCTGATCTTGTATAGGCTGACGTCTGGGATATCTTCGGTATAATGTCAGGTCAAACGGGCTCTTGCATCGCTAGTCGTGCTAGGAGGACTACGTGATGAGGTGTATAATTGTCCTTAGAACTTCTCGAGCTCACTCAAAATCTCGGGCTTCGACGAAACGATGCTGCCATTGTCGGATTTCAGCTTCGTCAACAGGCTTTGCCCAATAGACAGATCTCTTGCGAACACTTTGGAGCCCTTTTTGCGCTCTATTGCGTTCATAATACAAGTAGTATTATGCGAACGCAAATCGTGTCGCATTGACTTGGAGATCTATTTGTTAAGCAAGTTTTAACTCGACATACCCACTGAAGACTGCAGCCTCATCTCGCCTCGTTCTGTCATTCTGTTCAAGCCGAAATACAAATATTAATTTATGTGATAATTACGTATTATGCGTTCATTATCAGCATTACTGAGTCAGTTCGAATGATCTTGTTTCATTTATAAAGTGTAGATTTTTAGTATAGCCCCACATATATAACATCAAACTTAGTTTAGTACATTAGTAGCTGCCAATTTATGTGTTTGTGAAGTTAGGCTCTGTGAACGATTGCGCAGGTACTGCTGTGGGGATAAAACAGCATCAAGTAAGGGTGAGATAGAATATGCAAAAAACGTAAGTGAGTGAGCGAGGCAGATAGACAATACTGTCTTCACCTTCAACATTGGGATTGCGCCTGAAAAATAGCAACTTGCGCAGCGACTAGCAGATAACTTCCGAGGCACATAGCTTCCGCTGCGACTACTGTAGTAGACTTTTTAAACGGTTTTATTTACATATACTAGCTGATGCCCACGGCTTCGCACGCGAGGTCATTTCTGTAGGTTAAAAGGTACTCTTTGTGCTATTCCAGGACCTAAAATACCAATATACCAACATTTGAACAAAATTCCTTCAGCCGTCATAAATATTTTTATCAATTGCTCGGCTTGTGCTCATCAGATTGAGATAACATTAAGTTAAAAAAAATTAGAGAGAATACAACGTTAATTTATCAAAGACTATTAAGTTGTAAGCTGTGTTGGAACTAGATTCGTGACTGGGCATCTTAAAGAGCCCTTAGTAGTACGGACGCTGACGAATCGTACTACACCGTCCACGACAGGATGAAGAGCAGTTACCTTCCAGAAACGCGACTTGGACCCGTTACAGTTTAATTATAAGTATAGATATGAACTATTTAAGATTGGGCTAAAAATCATCGCTTAGTTAGGTATTACTATTCGATATATTAAATATGTCGAATATTAACACCATTTCAACTACAGAAGTAGAATGCCGGCAGAATTAAAATAAGTAACAATTTATTAATTTGTACAAATCTTCACTGATATTCTTCAGCACTGTTGTACCGGCAATATTCACAAGTGGAAATAAGTAAGAAACTATCTTCGATGATGAAGTTGATATCATTTGCTTTTAACCGATTTCTTAGTACATTTTTGCCACTTTAGCGCCAAATGTGATCATACCTTGCTTGTAACTGCTTTTAACCGGTTCCTCAGTACATTTTTGGCGCTTTATCGCCAAATGCAATCATGTACTTAGACAGAGTGGTTAGCATTTTACGACCTTTGAAAATCAGCCGCGACCTGTTGATTCGAACACAACATATAAGTTAAAAAAATAAAACCCGAATACAGGCGCGTAAAAAAATAACCTATGACACTCTGGCGATGAAACCGAATCGATTCACACCTCTCTTGTGAAAATAGAACCAAGTTTTTAGTTTGAACACATAATCCATCCTTTGCTTCGCCGTAGTTAGGTAAATAAAGCTTAAATACTCTTTACCTGAAGACGAATCGATTGACACCTCGCTTGTCAAAATCGAACTAATAGGGGCGACGCTATGGTGGAACATCCACATAATCACATACATACATACATACATACATACATACATACATACATACATACATACATACATACATACATACTGTTAAACTCATTACCCTTCCCTTGTTTTATCGTATTCGGGTAAAAAAGGGGCAAAGATCAAATAACTTGGCTAATACGCAGCCCTCGTCATTATCGTTACGATGTCCACTCACGCTCGATGAATCTCTGTACCACAGATTGATAAAAATAAAGTTTTTTTTTTGCCAGGTGGCTGAGCGGTCATGAACGAATTTAAATCGCACTACATTGCGCTTCATAAATAACAAAACATATTTTTAAATATTGATCATCATCAGTCTGTTCCCAATGATAGAACACATGCTTCCTTTCAATAAGATAGTGGATGGGATTTAATCCACAACTCTGCTGGTGCAGGGGGCGAGGGAGAGTCATAAAAAAACCACATCGTCTTGAATATTGAGGTTATTTTACATTTGACAGTCCTTCACCCTGTTTATCACCGCAGCGTCGAATCTCTCCGTATTGACTTCATAACTCAAGCTTTTGTTTTTTAAATAGAGCACGTCCAGTTATTTCTATAGCCCATATACTATTGAACTAGCTTTCTCCTGCGACTTCGTCCGAGTGGAATGCAGTTTATCGCGAAAAAAGCATCATATGTTCATCTAGGATATTAAAAACCAATGCAAAACTTTAGAAGAAACGCTCTCGATGCTTTTTGACAGCCTAGTTATTATTTCGTTTCCACAGCAACTTCACGTCGTCATTCTGTTCCTATCAGCGTGTAATCGACATTTTCCAGTTTTCCCGTGGCAACTTACCATTTTCCGGGATAAAAAGTATTGTACGTTGGTCTGTATCTAGTAGTTTACCTATTTAAATAGTTTCATCAAAATCTGATTAGCTGTTTGGCGTGAAAGCTCCTTAAAGTAGCAAACAGACAACGTTTCACTTTTACATATTGAAGAGTTTATTATTATTAAATGAGGTTTATCAATCCGTGCATCACGTTTATTATTATTATTATTATTTATAACATTATTCCTATGACGTTTGACCAGCAAATTTTGTGGATCATATGGTAGGCACAAATCTCAAAAGGAAAAACAAGCACAAATTAAAAATGTATATAACCCCTGACCCCCAACCCCCCATTATAGCTAAGAAGCATTTTGATCATATCAAATTTCAAACATAAAAACCTCATCAAAATAGGTCCATTTGTTTGGTAGCTACGATCCTCATACCCACCTTAGCCCCATTATAGCTTAGAACCATCTCGTTATCTCGTTTACCTCAGCTTTGAAACATTAAAAACCGCAGCTAAATCAGTCCATTAGTTTTCTCACCCCCCCCCCTTTTTTCAACCCCCCCCCCCTTTTAAAAGGGGAGCTAAGAACCATCTTGATCACATCAGTTTGAAACATAAAAAACTACATCAAAATCGGTCTTTTCGTTTGGATTGGAAGCTCCAATTCTCACCCCCCCCTTTCCTTCCTCCCCTATTTATCTAAGAACCATCTCAATCACATTAGCTTTCAAACAGAAAAAACACATCAAAATCGGCCCATTCGTTTGGGAGCTATGATTCTCACCCTCCCCCCACCCCCTGTTCCAAGCTTATTTTGAGTACATACCCTAGTTGTTTTTTTATAATAATAATAATAAAATGTATTTATTGCAAACAAACAAACAAAAAACAATCAACACAATAAAAAAAAAATAGATATTCCACGATAACATGACTCGCGACAATTAGTAACATTAAATTTACCGTGCCGCGCGTCATGTTAGCTGCACATCTGATGTTTTTTTTACAATAATGAGCTTGTTTGACAATTGGGGTATACTCAGCACTGTACTGCGCAGACTAAGAGTCTACGCAGGGCTGGTTTTCAGCATACCCCGTTGCTTGAACTCTGGTGTTAGTCAAGCGCAAATAAAGTGTTAAGCGAGCAGTAATCAAAAAATAATAAATATCCATTTATTATTTTGTACACAAAAAAAAAACATAACTGCAAAACAGCACTCATGATGGACTTTACAAAATTAATTTACTAATCTCTGTGATTCAAAAAGTTTCACCATTGACTACAATATTCGGGAGATGAGTGTAAGGGGATGGGGGTCGGTGTGTATGTGTATAAGTGTGTAATTTGAAGGAAAGAGGGTGTGTGCGTGTATGTTTTGTTATTTTGTTTTATATTTATCTTCTTTGTACAGAATTTTTCGTACATATAGCTTTATTGATCGAGCGAGAGCAAAGCGCGAGCGAAGCGTCTCTGATTCAGCTTGGGCAAAAATTCTATCGTATGTCCGGATGTCTGTCCGGCTGTTCTCTTCTATAGGTCGCATTTCTCAACCGATCTAGATGAAACTTGGTATTCAGGCTAAACAAATTTTTTGAATTTTTAAGTCATCGGAAATGTTTTCTTTTACTTCCCCCAAAAAAGTGTAAATAGGGGGCTACTGAATATCTCCGCTTTATTATAATTATGTAATTTCAATGTTTTTTTTTTATTTGTAAGTTAGACTCATAAAACTTTAGTGAAGATCTGATGAGGATCTTCGGCATTATGAGCAGAATAGCTCCTCAAAATGCAGTACATTTCTCACGTTTAGGTTCCTACCAGTGGAATCAGCCCTTTACCTACTAGGTAGGGATTGATGAAGCACCTTGGTTAATAATGTTAGTTATACAATAAGGTAACTAGATGGTGCTACTGTGCAACGCTACATTGTTTGCAAAAAAAATTGTACGCACGAGGTCTACAGCTCACAAAGCTACTAGATACTAGTATAGATAGATACTTCAGGACAAAACTTACTGCGATACATAAAATAGTAACACAAAATTTATCCTTTTAAAGTGATCCTTCTCACAGTTGGAAAAAGTTAAACATTTAAATTGAATTTGTTGCATTGTTTCTAAGAAGATTATAACTAAATAATGTTTACAATAAAACTTACCACCTCTATTTTTCGCACTCTACGGTTTCGCTACCGAGTTTATTTTCCAACAACATTTTATATACCGAGTGATATAAAATGTTGTTGGAAAATCTAAGTTCATTGATATTAAAGTGCTCGTTCACTAATTCAATTGAGTACACCATTCTGGATTTCGAGTTTAATAGACTGAATTTAGGGATACATGAATCATGTGTGCGTGTCTATTAGAAGAATCATAAAATCTTCTCAAAGGGTCAATATTGCAGGTCATATTGCACATCTTTTTGGGGTTCCTTAACCCGCCATTCGTGACTTGAATTTGACTTAAATCTTTGATGACGCCGGTCCTACGCACTGGGATTTTTTATCTAAGATTTTCCTTATGGGGAATACTCCATGCTACTCCTTATTGATTAAATATTAAAAATACATGTTCTTAAGTTATTATTGTAAAATATCATAACTTTTGATAGTGTTACTTTTTATAACTAAATCAGCCTTTGTCAGTCTTATCTTTGTAAAGAAAGGAACAGACATACTACATAGGCTAATAAACACATTACCGGGCCTTTGCGTTGCGCAGTCTGGTAAAAATTAAAATGTTCTTTCGTTCCGTTTATCATTTATATCAAAATGTAATCTTCAATAAAAGTGTTAGAATTTGGGCCTAAACAATTAAACAAACATAAATAAATAAAAAGACAGATATGTTCTCGACTGCCACAATGTTTGTGCAAGAAGCGCTGTTTGTCAGCGAGCGGCCGTCGGCGTCGTGTCATTCCTTAATGTTTGCTCTTGTCCTATTCCTATGAATAAATAACTATTTGTCAAGACGAGCAGGGGTGCAATTTTTGAGTTATCACCGAGTGATTAAATATCAATATCATATAAATGAGAAAAGGTCACCAATTTCCCAAAAGTCGTATTTTTGAATGTCAGTGGGTGATAAAAAATATCATACGTATGATTTCGTTTACGAGTGCCTCCCCCGACTCGTTTTGAAATCACCCGGTGATATTTTTGACATTTCGTTCATAGTTTCATTCATATTATTAGCTTCTATCCAAAGTTTCGTGTGTTGTTTTCATATAATAAGAGTACCTATCAATGAGTTATTACATACTAACAGCTCGGTTCATGTATCCTGTGCTAGCAGCAAGCCTTGAGTTGCCTAGTAATTATTGAAATCGACAATAGTAGGTAAAGATGTCTCGTCAGATGAAGATACTGGGACTAAAGTTATGCTATGCATGAAGAATTCTCAATGTCCGCTATGAAATTGCCTCTCAAAGCCAAATTGGATGTCGAGGAAGTGACTCTTTTATTTTAAGTGGCATGCCTTCAATATACAAATAAAGGTTAGTCAATGTTATACCTATTGTATTTTCCTAACGAGCAGCTGATTCCTACGCGTAGATTACCAAGGTACCTACTAGAAATACTTACCTACCTACTTTTTTACTAGATTAAGTGGTATCAGTAGGTAGGTACCCATAATACAGGAGTAGCCTAGTATGTAGGTAACCCTATTTTGCCTGTCTAGTGCTCAGATTAAATTAATCTGAGCTTCTAGCGCATGTACCTACCTGCTAATTTAACTACCTATTCATAAATTATGTTTTCAGATGTCGGTGAATAATTATGTATAAAGCCTGTGTAACAAGTGGCAATTCCTGTGCCACAAAGTCATTACGAAGAAAGGTATATATGATGTCTTCAAAAGCACCCATTCAATACAATACTGTCATAAATAGGTGGTTCTGGAGTGCTCTAATAAATGAGAAGACTTCAAAAATAAAGTTGTTGTGCTGCATAACATTAAAAAGAATGTAGGTATACTACATCCAGTGCTGATTGTTTTAGTGGAGGTCGTTGGAAATAATCTGAAGTCTGATGTACTGCACAAGTTGATTTTAGCGTCTTTGATATATCTTTGGAAGACCAGAGAAAGTAACCTACCTATCTGCAAGCTCTTTGAGCATTGATTGTTTGAAATTACATTAAAGAAATAAAACATCATTTGATTTTTTATTTTAATGATACTTTGTAGAAACAATTTTTATACAGCATCATAAATCATGTCACAATATACAAAATAATTGCCAAGTGGACACGGCTTAAAAATAGGTGCACACCTTCTCACCCCTTGGGTGCTGTGAAAACCAACAAAAGGAATTCAGGAAATGGGCAGCCACATGCACCTGAAGCCAGTGGGTGGACGAGTCATTGCCCAACTGTGTAGGTAGGTATCAACATCTGCTATCACCGCGCTGCCTGCCAAGTGTGGTGATTATGGTAAATCCACCCTATTATGGGGGAGGGCCATGTTCAACAGTGGAATTCTTCGGGCTGATGAAGTGATGATTCCGTCAAAGAATACAATAATTCTTTATTGAGTACATTGAAAACATATAATTAATTTTATTATACATATACACTTATAACAGAATCCAACGATACTGGGTTCGCTCCTAGGCTCCGCACCAATAATTTTAATAAGTTATGTGCAGTTTTGCATCACTATGTAGTTCGGAGGGCACGTTAAGCTGTCGATTCCGGTAGTATTCATTAAGCCATGTCCCTCGGGAGGCCTGACAAACTCTGACTCCAGAAGCCAACACTACCTCATATGACAAACAATGAAACAAAGTTTGTTAATCTCTAATTTAAATCTAATCACAGGTCTTCAACTTTTCTTTTCTGTTGGTCGGTTTACTGGATTGCAGTCAGGTGTATTATTCCTGTTTATTATTCCTATTTGTTTGGTTTGGTAATCTTCAACTGAAACAAGTTTTAAATGTTATAATGCTAGATTTATGTCTGCAGAAGAGCGGTGGAGGGGAAGTTACAATTTCACTTTACCTCGGGCCTGCATCAATGACTTTTAAAATTTTAAGTACGCATTTGCCGTCGCTGCAATAAAAATGAAATGTTAAGCCTTTGATGGTCACGGTAAGCCACATAAGAGGCCAAAGTATCATACGACAATGATTGGCTTCAGCCATAGCATGTTTTGGAATATATACATGTGTAAATGTGCTTGGTAGCAACGTTAGCTAAGTCAAACAGAACAGATGAACATTATAATGGTAAAACAATTGATACAATTTTACATATTATTGGTAGTCAAAAATGTATTTACTTCTCTCCACCTTACTTTATGGTATTGTAGCCATCATGTAGCATTTTATTCTCTTTGTTATACTAATTATTCACTTCTCTATCACGTCCGTCGTAATAAAAGGAGTAACTCGACTTCAATAACAGCTGATTTCAACCATAGATTATACTATATGTAGCTTTAGGATTTGGCAGATACGTTCCGTTTTACGTATTACTGTCAATTCGTATGAAAAATAAAAACCGGTACTTAGTACCGCTAAAAATATTTGCTGCGTAGGATGTAACGTAATCATACGATTGTCTATTAGCAAAACTGAGCAGTATTTATATGTTGGTAGACAGGATGATATTCAAAAATACCACATTTGCGAAAAGCTGATTTCCGGTGACACTCAAAAATCGCACCCTGATTCGTTGGTTAACGCCTGATCTGAGGTAAATGCGACATACGTTAACCAGTGCTTAACCCTTCCAGTGAATAAACAAAGTAGAAGCATGAAAGTAAAAAACATTATTTAAATAAAACGTTGGGCGTTCAGTCGTGTGGCACGGAACGCACCACGCAAACATATGCTCGGGTTTTTGCTTTTCAGCCGCGTTAGAGGACAGACCTGTGGGACGGACGCACTACCTGCAAAAATAATCGTATTTTAATTTTAACGTTTCATATTTATTTACATATCTAGGTAGCGTGTCAAGCCAAGTTCAACCTAACAGAAAGGCGAGCAGTACCGTGTGTAATATAACACGAACCATTTGGAGCCACTTTTGACCCCCGCATAACTCAAAAACTATTTCACATAAACATGTCAAATTTGGCTCATGTATTGAGACTTGCGAGATAAATAATGTGCTTTAAATTTCATAAACACACCTCGATCAGTTATTTAGATATTAACGTCCAAAAATCCTCATTTTTATCAAAAGAAAAGAAAGAATGAAAAAACATTTAATCAACACACACATTATATAAAAAAAACATTGATAAAAACATACATAAAATGTGCTTATGAGTGTGTTGAAAGTGGCTTATAATCAGCACAAACGCTCAATGCAAAACACTAGACGCTGGTTTTTCAAACAACCTCCGCGGGTGATGTAAAAAAGCGTGCGAAAAATGACTACATTACAATATACATAGTTCATAAGACCTATCTATACTTATAAACTGTAACGGGTCCAATTCTGTACATTGAAGACATTTAGATATTTTTTTTGGATGGTACTCTTTATTCGATACTAAAGCCAAAACTGTTTTTTTTTCATTTTGTTTGTCTGTCTGTCTGTCTGTACTGAATGAATTTAAATGAAACTTGGTATGATTTGAGTTCGTACTACGTGGTAGGATATAGGATACTTTTAATCCCGAAAAATTAAAGGGTTCCCTCAGGATAGGCGTTGAAAGTTATTTAAAAGAACATGTATCACGCTGAAACTACGGGTTTTGTTGAACTTGGCACAGTCATAGTTTATGTAATGGATAAAAATTGAGGATACTTTTTATCCCGAAAAAATTAAGAGTTCCTGCGGGATAATGTCCCAAATTCTGTAAATTAAAGATATTTTGTAATTTTTTTTGGAGGCTGTTCTGTATTCAATACTAAAGCCAAAACAGTATGCCAAAAATGAATGTGTTTTGAATTTTTGTCTTTCTGTCTGTCCATGCGTCTATCTGTCTGTATATTGGCAGCGCTTCACGCCGAAAATACTCAATGAATTGAAGTCATATATATACTTATAATAAAGCAATAGGTAAGAAAAAGGCTGTCCAAAGAAGATAAATAACAAAATGCTTTTGGGTCCTTAAAAAAGCTATTGAACAAGAATATAACATTTGTTAGAATCGTGTCTTTCTGTCTGTTTGTATGTACGTTTGTTTGTTCACGCATCACGTAAAAACTACTGGACCAATTGCAAAGCGGTTGTCATTGTTAGATAGCTTAGGGCTGGTGTAATTGGTATCTCAACTCGGTGAGTTAGAAGCCGAGCAATTGATAAAATCATTTTTAACGGCTGAAGAAATTGTGATCAAATGGATATATATATATGTATATTACATAGTACATGTATATAGTTCTATAAATACAAAACGATAAATATGAATATCAATAAATAAACAATAAATACACAATAATGGAAAAGTTAAATAAACAACTGAAACCCTGGAAGACTTCAATTTGATTATCAGTAGGTACTTTCAGTAGATGTTGACTTGAAATTATAATCAATCTCAAAGTAGCAGCTCGCTTCGTTACTAAAACGCGCACGACCATCGGCTGAACATCACTATGTTGATGAGACAAACACACACGCACAAATATAATTTTTAAATATTATTATTCTCTTTATTTATCTTTTTATCTTAAATTTAATTTTTTTACAATATTTCTTTAAATAAAAGCAGATAAAAATATTATAAAAAACCTAAACCTAGGGTACCAACGGTAGCGGAGCAGGGCCCAAACTATCGGTGGCTAGGGCTGCAGAGTGAGGAACCTCCTGACTATACGCGCCGTGTCAAGGAGTACTGCCTTCTGCATCTGACCCTTAATCCAACCATCTAGCGAGAGCCTCTTAAGATGTTGGTCGAGGCTCTTCGCTATAAGGCCGTTCGCCGAAACAACTATCGGGACAATGATCGTCGAGTCAACATTCCACATGGCGGTCACCTCATGAGCCAAGTCAAGGTACTTGCTGAGCTTGTCTTTCTCGGCCTTCACGAGGTTCTCATCGTGTGGAATGGTGATGTCGACGAGCACTGCCCGGCGTTGGGACCGGTCTACCAGCACAATGTCAGGCTTATTGGCAACAATAGTCATGTCCGTGATGATAGAGCGGTCCCAATAGAGCAATGCACGACCATTTTCGAGAACTGGCGCCGGTACGTACTTATAGTACGGCACCTCAGACTCGACAAGGTCATACCGAAGGGCAATTTGCTGATGGATGATCCTGGCTACTTGGTTGTGTCTGTGCAAGTACTCTCCGTTAGCAAGATGAGAACAGCCGGAAATTATATGCCTGAGGGACTCCCCGGGACGGCGGCATGCCCGACAAATGTCGACCGTACCGTCCTTCATAATATATTTCCGGTAGTTATTCGTCTTGATAACTTCGTCCGCAATTGCACAGACAAAACCCTCAGTTTCCCCAAAGAGGTCACCAAAGCGTAGCCAGTTCACCGACGTGAGAAAGTTCACATCAGGCCCTGTTAAGGCCCGATAGAACCGCCCGTGCAGCTCCTTGCCCTTCCATACGTCCTTGCGGTCATCGGTACTCAACACCGATGGTTTGCGCTAATTCTCGTTTGCCAAGGAGAGCGGTGTGAGAGTCTTATCAACTGCCACCACATCACGATGCAATCCACACTCGGTGTTTAGGAAGTACTCCCTGAGACTGCACACTTCACGGTTGTGGAGGTTCTTGGCATTTAAAAAGCCACGACCCCCCCCACTTCCGTGGTATGTACAATCTCATAACAGACGAGCGCGGGTGTAACATACGATGTGACGTAAGCAGTTGACGGACTCTCTTATCCAAGGCGTCAAGCTCAGTTTGAGTCCACTTTAGTATGCCAAAAGAGTATATGAGCAAGGGCATTACCCAACCATTGAACGCACGCGTCTTATTTCCACCTGACAAAAGACTGTTAAGTACTTTGGTCAGGCGGCAGAAGAAGCGCTCCCTCACCGATTGCTTAATATTCCTGTCCATGATACCCAACGATTGTGACATACCAAGGTATTTGTAGGTCTCGGTCTCAGAGAGAGATTTGAGTGTCATTGTCTCAGAAAGCTGCAAATTCATAGAATTTACAACTTTCCCCCGCTGCACATGCATGACCGCACATTTGTCCACACCGAACTCCATGTTGATGGCTTTACTGAAAACTTCTGTGATTTTCAGTAACTCCATCAAGTCTGGATGTTTCAGTGCAAACAACTTGAGGTCATCCATGTACAGCAGATGAGAAATGATCTCATAAATATTATTATTATTATTATTATTTTATTATTTATTGCTTTATATTGATTGATTAATTGATTTGATATGAAAGATGGAATAACTCCAAAGGCGTGGAACAAAAGCATGATTCTTAGTTTTTTTCAAAAAAGAAGTAACTCTCCTTAAAAACTACAGGCCCATCTCGCTTCAGAGATACATCTATAAGCTATTTTTGAGGGTATTCTTGAGTCGTCTAACGATAAGACTTGATGAGTTTCAGCCTTTAGAGTAGGCTGGGTGTCGAGAGGGTTACGGTACCATGGACCACATCCACACAGTGTGGCAGGTTATACAGAAGACTGAAGAGTATAACCAGCCCGTGTCTTGCTTTTGTGTACTATGAGAAAATCTTTCTCTCAAAACCTGGGCTGTTCCCGAATCGCTGCAGCGATGTCTAGTGGACTGGCGATACATCGAGGTGATGAGATCTTTGTATGACGCCGCGACTATCCGTTCATGTCCAGAACCGGCAGAATAAACCTGTCCAACTGCGCAAGGAAGTAATAAAGGGGGATTTATATCCCCGAAACTGTTCACTAACGCTCTGGAAGATAACTTCAAGACTCTGGACTGGAAAGAAACGGGCATTAACATAAATGGCGAGTACATCTCGCAACTCCGTTTCGCCAATGATTTGGCCTGATGGTGGAGTCTCTGCAGGATCTCAAACAAATTCTGGCCAACCTAGCTCATGCCTCAAATCTTATCGGTCTCGGTATGAACATGGACAAAATCAAGATTATGTATAACGACCTTATTACCCTGCGACTGATCGTCTTTAACGGTGTCCCCCTTGATGTTTTTCAGGAATATGTTTACTGGGAGCAGATAATGCCACTGGTTAAGAACAACTTCGAAAGGGAAGCCGATTCAGATGGGATGGGAAGCAGTTGATGAACTACGTCAGGTCTTCTCGTCATCCATGACATAGTGCCTAAAGACTAAAGTCTTCAACGCGTGCGTCCTATCGGTTATGACCTACAGACCCGAGACGTGGACGCTAGCAGTGAAGCTGGTCTACAAATTTAAAATCTCACAGCGAGCAATGGAAAGACCTATGCTTGGAGTTTGTCTAACGGACAGAATCCAAAATAGGGTGATTTGCAAGAGAACCAAGGTGACCGGTAAAGCTCAAAGAATTAGCAAGCTGAAGTGGCAAACTCGAAGAACTGACAACCGTTGGAGTAAATGAGTTCTGGAGTGGAGACCGCGATTAGGTAAAAGTAGTGCAGGGCGCTTGCCAGCAGGTGAAGTGGCAACTTTCTGGCGGCGGCTGGTGGAGACTGGAAGAGGAGATTCGAAGATCGGGTTCAGTGACGTTCACAAGGAGAGGCCTACGTCAGCAGTGGATGAATACGGGCTGATGATGATGATAATGACATTCCCATAGCATTCTGGTTCTGCTATATAATATAGAAACTGAACCTTAAAAATAATTTGGGGATTAGTTATACATATAACTCTATCAGATTTCTTATAATAAGGTTTTAAGGCTAAGTAAGTTTACAAAACAAAAGTAGGCACATACACACAATAAATCGCAAACAGTTCCCATACATTTCAAATCAAATTATAAAATACTGTTAATACTTTTATATTTTGTCTATTTAGAAGAGATCACAAATTACAAATAATTGAGGAATGGGATCACGGGGTGAGGGCAGATAACGGCGTTTTAGTGATGTAATGCTACATAACGTTTTTAAGTGGAGGAAACATAAAAAATATATTTTAGTTTTATTTGCGAATTTCTATTGACGGCTTGTAAGAGTAGTAACTTATGAATACTTATCTAAAAAACAGTTAACGACCATAACGTCGTTTATTCAAAGCATTTTCTAAAAACCGCGTTTTAGTTAAGATATTTTACAATTATTATTATATATATATATTTTAGTTAAGTTACTTTAACTGCCTTTTAGGATACAAAACATAATTAAGGACTTTATAGGTAAGCAATTATTTGCAAATATACAATATACTGATGTAGTTATGAGATTGTAGCGGTTATTTAGTTAGATAATGTTAGATAACGACTTTATTGACGTGTAATGTTGAAAAGAAATGTATCTTAGCGGCATTTGTGCTATTTTCAACTCATAAACTATGACAGATAGGAACACGATTCTTAGACAGATCGATTGAGAATATTAAACTCAATCCGATCATGTTTAAAAGTCAAAATCAACCCCCTGTGGCTTAACGGCATTATATATAGTGGAGAGCAGTATAACGTTGATATGTGTGGGTAAGTACGGACAACATTGACTTCGCGTTAGTTCTAATACAACGCATCTTTTAATTAAAACATCGTTGGTTTTCCTTGCAAGTTATGGGAGTGTCATGATTTCCAAATTTTATGATAAAATAGAAAGATTTTTGCAGTAGATTTTGAATACAATTTGACTAATACTTCAGGAATATTTAAATGCATGGCTACCGGAACGTCACACGAAGGTGGCGCCACCTGGCAATCGTTTCATGTGCCATGATTCTACCGGCAACTTACTCGACGAAGTCGCCATATTTTTCTTGGAAGAAAAAAATTGTGAGGTGGTAGATTATTCAATTCTTGTTGAGCATCGGAACGGAGAAAGCGACTGTATAGAAGTATATTTATGTCTGAAGAAGTTATTTACTACAAATGTAAAGTAGAATATAAGTGACCAGTGGATAATACAATTATTTTATACCTTAGGTTTTTTTTTTTCACATCTCAAAAGAGGCGATACACCCAAAAGGTTTGTTGTACTTGTTAACGTTTAATTTTTCTTTTTACTCGGTTATACGCCCACAAATGATAAAATTATCAAGCGTCACGTAAGTTTACTTGGCGTGACTTTCTAATCGGAGTTTTTTTTTAATTTTGTTTTCATTGAGTACACAGTATATATTTAAGATCATAATTATCGCATATTGCGCGGTATGATAAGGTTATGGGTCGATACTTGGCTGAGTCTTTGTCATGGCAGTATAACACCTATTTTTATGCGCTTTAGTTGAGAGTATGGGTGCTGACGATCAAATGTCTTGGCTTGTGCTTATTTTTGATGATTAGGATATTCATAACTCTTTTTCAAATAGTTTCTCATTACCGTGATAAATTTGCGTAAAAAGTTAAGTAGGGGCAAATTCCTGATAGGGTTAAGTGTAAATTATTTGTGTTTATGGAACAGTGCGTACTATAACGCGCGTTTCGTACACCTGGGTTGTGCTTATTTGTAGCGAGAAAAGAGAGAAAAATGCTTAGTGGCACAAAACAAATTTAAAGAACAAAACAATAATTAGATATCTGCGTATATTACTTGTGTGCACATGTTTTTGTTGATTTTATGTACAATAATGGTGTAGCAGAGCACTGTTAAAGGAACCTGTCACAAATGAAAATTTCAGGTTCAAATTAGTAATAAATGTATAAAAGGGATTTTAAGAATATTTAGTTTGAAGCTATCCAATTAAATTTAAAGAACAAAACAACAAGAAGTATGAATAATGAATATGATAATAATGCTTTTTTCTGTACAATATTCAGTCATGTAATGTGATCAATGAAAATGTTACTATGAAGGTCTTGTCCAATAAATCTTTTCCTGGTAATAGTTAACGTTCCTGTTTCAACCGATATATGCGCTCAGTACTGCGCAATGTTAGAAATAGCGCCACCCGATAATCATGTACATAATGTTGGTTGTGCTGAATTAATATGATTTATCTTGTTATATAATGAAGTTTAATGATTTTCTTATGTAATGGTTTTTATGTACCACAATAATAAACATAGGAATAAAAAATATATTAGAGTAATTATCTTTACCACTAAAACGATAAGAATTTTAGAGATTTTAGTTGAAATTACATCGGTATAATAATTTTGGTATTATTACAGAAATAATTTTAAATTGTAAATATTTTTTTTCGTATACTTAATAAAATTTCATCATAAAACTTTGTTGGTTAAACGTTTAGGCCAGTTTCATTTGTGCACTTAATTATTCAATTCATTTTATAACTGAGCAGGCTCAAAATTAATTCCCATGCAGGAAACATTGGAGATATTACCCGTTTTTTGTTGTCAATATTTGGCTGAGCAAACTAAACGAATTAAAAATAACTGATTGAATTTAGATGCTTTTATGCTTTCATACATCATTTATGTATGAAAGCATAAAAGCATCTAAAGATTCAAAGAGATTCAAATTAGATGTTTGAATTCAGTATTAAGGTAAAGGTTTCACTAGAGAGGTCAAAGTAGTACACAATTATTAATAGCACAAAAATAATTTAGGTTACCCAAAGGGAACACAAAATAGACGCTAGACGGCTAAGCTAAGCTAGATCTAGTTGGCCATTTCGGTTGAAGAAAGAAAATTGAATAAGTCGGGTTTTAGTTTGGTTTAGATATTGCTTTTGTGAAAATTATCTTTGAAGGAGAACACGAGCACTCTGTGATGGTTATTATTATTATTATTTGAATATTGAATGTTTATTATGTACAGACGTCACTTATGACCGTTCACATCAGTCCTAGTAAATTTAACATTATTGTGTGCATAAAGAACCATTTTCAGATTAGGTTGTTAGGTTAAGTCCCGCAAAGGATTTCAAACGTGCCTTATTTTGTCATTTTAGTTGAAAATTTTTTTGGTACCTGATAATGTTTAAATACTTATTACTTTGGTATCTGATATTGTTTTAAAATTACCCGATATTATTATTATCCAACTATTACGTTCAATGTATATAATCTTTCAATGCTACTCTGGTTAATTGTTATCTAGTATCTTTTTGATAATCTGTAATAGTACCCCTAGACAATTGTTTGTTTATTGATACCTATAATGATAACTGATAACAAATTTAATTGAATGTTACCCCTCTGTAATGAATAATCTAATGATAATTGTTAATGATAAATTATAGATATGGTAAATGATCATGAAATATGATAAAGATAAATGATATGTTAAATAATAAAGATAAAATTAAATTGATAATGAAAATTATAATGATAGAGGATACTAAATGATATGATAAAGTTATATGTTGAATTATCTTTAGTGATAAAGTTAAAATTATAAAGTTAAATATATAAAGCTATGATAATGCTAAAATGATTAATGCTTATATGATAAATTTGAAATGACCATGTTAAAATAATAAAGTTTAAATGATAACGTTTCATTGATAAAGTTAAAATGATGAAATGACTAACATTATTAATCAAAAAATATAGGTTTTATCATATAAAATTATACGTTTTATTTATTTTATCGACATAGATAGCTTAAATGATAAAAAAATAAGCACAAAAATGACACATCTGCGGCCGTATATAATTGCAAATATTATTTTAAAATTTATTTTAAATTTGAACCCATATGCTACAGGAACCCTTTATTTTTTCGGGACAAAATGTATCCATAATTTTCACCTATCTTATAAAATATGTCTGTGCCAAGTTGCATCAACATCCCTGCAATAGTTTCAGCGTGCTAAGTGTTCTTTTAAATAATTTTCCACTCCTATCCTGCAGGAACACTTAATTTTTTGGGGATGAAAAGTATCCAATGTCCTACCTCGAAGTGTGAATTCAAATCATACCAAATTTCATTTGAATTCATTAAGTATTTTCGGCGTGGTGCGCTGCCAAGGTACAGACAGACAGACGGCCATACAGACAGAAAGACAAAAATAAAAAAATACAGTGTTGGTTTTAGTATTGAATATAGAACGGCCTCCAAAAACATTATATAATATTTTCGATATACAGAATTTTGGACATTATCCCGAAGGAACACTTTATTTTTCGGGATTAAAAGTATGCTCAATTTTAACCCATTATATAAACTATGACTGTGCCAAGTTTCAACAAAATCCGTCAAGTAGTTTCAGCGTGATACGTGTTCTTTAAATAACTTTCAACGCCTATCCTGCAGGAACCCTTTAATTTTTCGGGATGAAAAGTATCCAATGTCCTACCTCGAAGTATGAACTCTAATCATACCAAATTTCATTTGAATTCATTGAGTATTTTCGCCGTGATGCACTTCCAATGTACAGACACACAGACGGACAGACAGACAGACAGACAAAAAAAAAACAGTTTAGGCTTTAGAATTGAACATAGAACGGCCCCCCCAAAATAAATACAAAATATCTTTCATTTACCAAATTTGGGACATTATCCCGCAGGATTTTTTTATTTTTTCGGGATAAAAAGTATTCTTAATTTTAATCCATAATATAAACTATGACTGTGCCAAGTTGCATCAAAATCCGTGCAGTTGTTTAAGAGTGGTAAGTGTTTTTTGCAATAACTTTCAACCCCTATCCTGCGGGAACCCTTTCATTTTTCGGGATGAAAAGTAGCCTATGTCCTACCTCGTAGTATGAATTCAAATCATACCAAGTTTCATCTAAATTCATTCATTAGTTTCGGCGTGATGCCTAGCCAAGATACAGACAGACAGACAGACAAAAATTAAAAAAATACAGTTTTGGCTTCAGTATCGAATCTAGAGGAAAGTCAAAAAAAATAATTCTAAAAATCTTTAATGTACAGAATTGGACCCGTTACAGTTTTATTATAAGTATGTAGATAATAGATATAGATAAGATGAATCCGTTCTAGCTCTGTTTTATAATATACAACACTCATAGGAAAGTCTGCTCTAATTTTATACAAATAAAGCCGGAATCCCGCTGGGCGAAAACATGCCATATGGCATGTACGGTTTATCAAGGATAGAAGTCGTCACCACTATAAGTGGGCCATGTGCGGAGTTTTTGAATTGCGCGGAGTTTTGGTGGAATACAAATCGGACAAACTTTGATTTTTTATTTGTTTCTTTCGTCGAAGACCTCAACGCACAAATTGTTATTTTCTGAAATAACCGGCTTTGTGCTTGAAAAAAACATCAGAAATATCGCACACGTGACCCTCGGTGGTGCAAAAGAGCAACCGAATCACCTGGTGGTAGGCTTCGGCCACCGGCTTTTTATTTTTACCACCCCCCTGGTTAAAGCTTGGTGCCAAACGACATGCCGTGTTCTATCATTATGTTCAAGGAAGCCTTCTGGATGAGTATAGGATTCAGTTGTGCTGGAAGGGTAAACCGTGATCGGAATCTTTGTGTTTCTGCGTCGGAGGCCTTGCTTCGGAGGGTAGTGGGATCCAAAACACGGTGTTCACTGCTTGCCGACCGCAAGTTGTAGGGGCCCTAGTAGTAGTTTAGCCAGCTACAAAAGGCTGCCCCGCCGCTTGTGAACAATCCTAAAATGATTAATTGGGCCGGCTGGCGACCGGATGTGAGGAATTGATGAATTATTTCAGGGGGTTTCGGGCGTCCCCGCAGTCTCCGCCCAAGTTCTCCAAAGTCGTAGTTATGCCTTGACTTCCGTGGGATAGCCATTCCGACATCTCTTATGCTATTACTTGTCCAACCTATTCACAACATCATGAAACAAGTCCAAAGAAGAAATAAGTTTAAACGTCAGATGCACGTCCTCACACTCAAAGTGGATCTTGCGAATATTCGTGGGATTCACTTCAATCTCCTACTGGTCAACTATCATCTGGAAACCTCTAAGCCCCACGTGTTCTTCTTGTCGGAGACAGATAGGATGTCCAGCTGATACGGCATACTTGGATTACCCAGACTATGTTTTAGAGCACCTTGTTATCTCAAACGCTGGCTTTTGTGTATACGCCCGTGATGACATATGCTGTCTCCGTCTCCAAAATCTTGAGCACCCTAACTTCTCGGTGATTTGGGTGCTGTTGGACACGGGCATAGAAAAAAAATCTTTATGCTTGTGTGTACCGCTCATACAGCGGAGATCGGGGGACGACTTTATTGGTGAATTATCTATGTGAGGCGGCTGGTGTGGCCCAACAGCGTAACCCGTCTGCTCAATTGGTGTTTTTGGGGGATCTTAACACCCACCACAAAGAGTGGCTTGTCCCATACCAGAAACCCGATGACACTGATAGAGAGATGCGAAAATTTTCTCTAGCGTTAGATCTCGCTCAGCTGGTGCATAAGCCGACACGGGTACCTGACCTTGACGGTGACGTGGCTAACTGTCTTGACCTGCTGATGTTGAGTGAACCAGATCGATACTCCGTGTCAGTATCCCCACCTCTTGGTAGCTCTGATCACTGTCTCGTTAAGTCCGTCTCTGTGTATTCCCCACCTAATCCTAGCCGTAAAGGTATTAGACGCGTATGGAGATACAACTCAGCACATTGGGACGAGATGCGACAACTTCTTGCATCGTACACTTTGTGGTAAACATGTTCCACTTCTTGGGACCCATCGACTTGCGCGTCTGCTTTTACAGAGGTAGTATGTCAGGCAATAGAATATTATATTCCATTCAGTGATAGGCCTCTTCTCAGCAAAGCTCAGCCTTGGTTTGGATGTGGCTGTGGTCGTGCTGTGGCTCTAAAGCATGCGGCATATCTGGACTTGGCTGGTGCTCGATAGCGCAAATCCTCTGATATTCGGGTCAAGAAACAAAAATTCAATGTTGCCGCTAAAACCTGCTGTTTCATGATGTTGTGAATAGGTTGGACAAGTAATAGCATAAGAGATGTCGGAATGGCTATCCCACGGAAGTCAAGGCATAACTACGACTTTGGAGAACTTGGGCGGAGACTGCGGGGACGCCCGAAACCCCCTGAAATAATTCATCAATTCCTCACATCCGGTCGCCAGCCGGCCCAATTAATCATTTTAGGATTGTTCACAAGCGGCGGGGCAGCCTTTTGTAGCTGGCTAAACTACTACTAGGGCCCCTACAACTTGCGGTCGGCAAGCAGTGAACACCGTGTTTTGGATCCCACTACCCTCCGAAGCAAGGCCTCCGACGCAGAAACACAAAGATTCCGATCACGGTTTACCCTTCCAGCACAACTGAATCCTATACTCATCCAGAAGGCTTCCTTGAACATAATGATAGAACACGGCATGTCGTTTGGCACCAAGCTTTAACCAGGGGGGTGGTAAAAATAAAAAGCCGGTGGCCGAAGCCTACCACCAGGTGATTCGGTTGCTCTTTTGCACCACCGAGGGTCACGTGTGCGATATTTCTGATGTTTTTTTCAAGCACAAAGCCGGTTATTTCAGAAAATAACAATTTGTGCGTTGAGGTCTTCGACGAAAGAAACAAATAAAAAATCAAAGTTTGTCCGATTTGTATTCCACCAAAACTCCGCGCAATTCAAAAACTCCGCACATGGCCCACTTATAGTGGTGACGACTTCTATCCTTGATAAACCGTACATGCCATATGGCATGTTTTCGCCCAGCGGGATTCCGGCTTTATTTGTATAAAATTAGAGCAGACTTTCCTATGAGTGTTGTATATTATAAAACAGAGCTAGAACGGATTCATCTTATCTATATTTATTATCTACATACTTATAATAAAACTGTAACGGGTCCAATTCTGTACATTAAAGATTTTTAGAATTTTTTTTTTGACTTTCCTCTAGATTCGATACTGAAGCCATAACTGTATTTTTTTAATTTTTGTCTGTCTGTCTGTCTTTCTGTCTGTCTGTATCTTGGCTAGGCATCACGCCAAAACTACTGAATGAATTTAGATGAAACTTAGTATGATTTGAGTTCATACTACGAGGTAGGACATAGGCTACTTTTCATCCCGAAAAATGAAAGGGTTCCCGCAGGATAGGGGTTGAAAGTTATTACAAAAAACACTTACCACTCTTAAACAACTGCACGGATTTTGATGCAACTTGGCACGGTCATAGTTTATATGATGGATTAAAATTAAGAATACTTTTTATCCCGAAAAAATAAAAAAAACCTGCGGGATAATGTCCCAAATTTGGTAAATGAAAGATATTTTGTATTTTTTTGGGGGGGCCGTTCTATGTTCAATTCTAAAGCCTAAACTGTATTTTTTTTGTCTGTCTGTCTGTCTGTCCGTCTGTGTGTCTGTACATTGGAAGTGCATCACGCCGAAAATACTCCAGCGATTGTGTTGAAAAATTGTGCGCCCAAATTTTTCAACACAATCGCTGGAATGCCGTCGTCTTCTCCGTTGTGCATCTCCCATCTAAACGCGTTTGTACTGCCTCTCTCTTCACTCAGGTAAAGTACTGAAGAGCTGGAAGCTCGCCAATGTACAACCAGTACCTAAAAAGGATAGTCGTGCTGATCCAGCCGATTATCGCCCCATCTCGATAACCTCCTTACTACGTAAGTGTATGGAGCATGTCATAAACGTTAGGCTATTGGCATACCTTGAGGACAATGATCTCCACAGTGACCGGCAATACGGATTTCACCAAAACCGGTCTACTGGGGATCTTCTTGCGTATGCCACTCACGTACTGAGCGAAGCCATCGAGATGCATGGTGAGGCGCTTGCCATCTCCCTTGATATATCTAAGGCTTTTGATTGGGTCTGGCACGATGGTCTTTTAAACAAGCTTCCTTTATATGGATTACCTGTTGGCTTACGCAATCGGATAGATGATTTTTTGAGGGAACGATCTATTCGAGTAGTCCTAGAGGGCTGCTCGTCTGATCAAATGGGCATCAATGCTGGTGTACCTAAGGGATCGGTTCTCTCGGCTCAACTGTTTTCACTGCACATTAATTACCTTTTGAAGCCCGGTACCTTTGGGTATGCAGATGACAGTATTGTGGCTGAGAGATACAGTTCCAATGCTCAAGCCAGCTGCAACGCTGTCCAGCTTCAGAGAGAGGCTATGGTGAACCGTTTGAATTTAACCTTAGAAACCGTGTCCGATTGGGGAGATGCTAATCTGGTATAGTTTAATGCCACTAAAACGCAGACGTGTTTGTTCTCTGCTAAAAAGAGTCCTCTTAACCGATCTCCGTCTTTCCATAGTGTAACAATACCATCTGGACCAGGGTAGGTGACCATCTGGAGCTTTTGTGTGTCAAACTCACATCGAACCTGAATTTTTGGTCTTACATTGAATCCAAAGCCAAGGTAGCTGCAAAGAAACTTCGTATTTTGTTTAAACTTAGGTGGTACTTCACGCCTGCACAGCTTTTGAATCTTTACCAAGCACAGGTCCGATCTTGTATGGAGTACTGCTGCCACCTCTGGGACGGTTCTGCCAAGTATCAGCTCGAGGCTCTAGATTCAAGTGAGAGACGTGCTATGCGGCTCATTGGAGATGACACTCTGGTAAAGAGTAAGCTTCAAAGTCTGGCGCATCAACTAGAGGTCGCAAGCCTGTCGGTATTCTACAGATTTCACTATAGAGAGGGTGCACAAGAACTGCACAATCTGATTCCCCCATCAACTTTCCATTACCGTAAGACTAGACGATTGGCAAAGTGCCATCCTTTTATGGTTGAAATACCTCGCACAAGAACGAAGCGTTATGCTTCTTTATTTATTATAAGAACTTCTAAGGAGTGGAATGCCCTGCCCTCGTCAGTGTTTCCGGTAAAATTTAACCCTGGTGTGTTCAAGTCTAGAGTGAATAGGTATCTACTAGGCAAGCGTGTTACACCGTAGACCACATCATCGCTTTCCATCAGGTGAGATCGTGGTCAAACGGTTGCCTAGAACGTAATAAAAAAAATAAAAAAATATACGTGTCAAATGTAAGTAAAACTGCAAAAATATTTATAGTACTAGCGTCCAAACACAACGCACGGGCTCAACTTACTAGACAAACAGTTTGCTTTAATTGTTTGCTTTGAAAGAGCACCTCATACTATTTTGAATACAGCTTTCACACAACGCATGTATTACGCAGTTTGCGACGATTCGGTTGCCATGCGAATGCGAGATGCGAGCGGCTATAGTTATATTGTATTCGTGATCCGACATCAGGTGAGATCGTGGTCAAACGGTTGCCTAGAACGTAATAAAAAAAAAACGCGTCAAATGTAAATAAAACTGCAAAAATATTTATAGTACTTACGTCCAAACACAACGCGACTCGACAAAATACAATCCACCAATATGAGGGTTCATACGTTTGTTCAAGTTGTCTATTATATTTGGGCGTCTAGTATTACTTGCTATTTAGTATGCACTTGTTTCACTGACTGACAGCTCGCGTCATGTTTCACTGACTGACCCTCGAGCAGCGGATGGGGGGCGCGGTGACGTAGAATGACGGGCGGTGCGGCGGCGTGGCGGCTTGGCCATTCTGTTTGTTATTCTGTTTACATCATACTCTGTGTCTTCGGTTTAGTTCATCAAAGTTATATAAGGTTATTTAAACACTTACATTGATTATCCATCTACTCGAACACTATTTGCTGATTGGATCTCAACCTGTTTGCTGTGATTGATTGAATCACTCAGACACCTGTGTTTGAGTTTTCGAGACTTTTCTAAGTTCAAGTGTTGATAAGTACTAGGCTTGAGTTCAATCGTTAATCAACTTTGTGTACCTAGTGATAAGGGTTTAAATTTGGGTCGAGCAAATTACTTCAACCGTTTACAAACACAACTCAACTTACTAGACAAACAGTTTGCTTTAATTGTTTGCTTTGAAAGAGCACCTCATACTATTTTGAATACAGCTTTCATACAACGCATGTATTACGCAGTTTGCGACGATTCGGTTGCCATGCGAATGCGAGATGCGAGCGGCTATAGTTATATTGTATTCGTGATCCGATTGTACGCTCACTTGACGATGTCTTGCATAGAGTTAGCCTGAGTATATTTTTTGGATTTGATAATGATCAAGCTGCCGATAGTTGCAAAAAGTTTGCGTGAATCCAGGCGCACTTACAATTTTCATATATAAATAAATCTTTAGTGTTTGTATCAGTTTTAGAATTAGCTGATTACCTACTTAGCTATATTTGTATTGATTGCTACAATGACTACATCCTTGAATTATTATTATGCTCGGTACATCCATTTGAAACTAATGCAACGCAAACTTGAATGTTTGAGCTATATTCTATACCTTATCGGAATTAGCAAGGCATACTAACTGAATTATCAGTGCAGTAATCAAAGGATTGTGGAAGCAGACATGTTTCAATGATACGATTAGCTGTGATTTTTAAGAATATTATAAAAAAAGAGTCAGATAATGATCATAAACAAGGATATTGTAGTACTTAATGCGATGTAGCATAATGCAACATTTAGTTTTCTATCGACTTCCTTATAAAGAAGGTCCTTCATTTGGTTGTTTATTTTTTATGTAGGTATTCTCATCCTGGATCCTACTCCTGGATTCCTATACCGATTTTTAAAGTTCTTTTGTTCTTGTTTGAAAGGATAGACTTCCAATGTAGTTCCATAAAAAATCACAGAATTTGATTTGTTGTATAATATGCAATCCATTCGGACCAGATGTTTTTGGTACGTAAAAAATAAAAATAACAAATAAATAGAACATGACATCAAATCTTAAGTTAACACATTTTCATTCATTTTTTTTACACAAGCGAGAACTTTTTTTAACACAAGCGAGAAATTCTGATAACGGTAGAATTACGTGAGTTGGATGTGAGTGTCGGAGTGATTCGGCATTATTGAGATTTCATTTGTTTTTGTTTGTAGAAGCCGCGGCGGCTAGTAAGGGGCAGTGGGCAGTGAACTTTGTAATTCAGGTTATTTTCTTTGCCTCAATCCCTTTTGTAATGCTCATCATTTTCATCATCATCAGCCTATACTAGTTAACTCTGGACGTAGGTCTTCCCAATCCCAATGAACGCCACTGAGTCTAATCTTCGGCACTTCTTATCCAGACGCTGACAGCTGTCTTTTGCAAATCGACTCTCCACCTGGCCGGCGGGCATCCCACACTATGTTTGCCTAAACGTGGTCTCCACTCTTAAACTCTTTTTCCCAACGGTTGTTAGTTCTGCCAAATGTGAAAAAGGTTCTGAGAAATGTGACCAGCCCATTGCCACTTCAGCTTGCTTATTCTATGGGCTATTTCGGTTACTTTGGTTCTCTGGCGGGTTACTCAATTCTGGTTATTTCCTTTCAGAGATACTCCGATCTTAGCTCTTTCCATAGATTGCTGTGTCACTTTAAATTTGTGGACCAGCCCCACCGTGAGTGTCCATGTTTCGGCTCCGTAGGACATAACTGTTAGAACGCACGCGTTGAAGACTTTCATTTTTAGGCACAATACAATACAATACAAATACACTTTATTGCGCACCAAAAAAAAATACAAATAAGGATATAAATTATAAATTAAAGAGTATAATTGGCGGACATATCGCTGAAGAGCGATCTCTTCCAGACAACCTTAATTGGCACTGTGGTATGGACGACAAAAAGACTTGACGTGGCCAAATGCTGTCCATCCCAGCTAAATCCTCCTATTGGCTTCCCTTTCATAGTTGTTCCTACCCAATTACATAGTCTGCCCGAGGTTGACATATTTTTGAATAATTTCAAGGCGGACACCATTAACGACGATCGTTAGAGTGGTAATTAGGTCGTTATCCATTCGGTCCATATCCTTGGTTTTGTCCATGTTCATCACGAGACTGATTCGTCGAGAGGCTTTAGTTAGGTCGGTCAGCATTTGTTCGAGATCTTGCAGTGACTCTGCCATAAGGACATATCATCGACGAGTTGTAGGTGTGAGATGTACTCACTATTTATGTTTATGCCCGTTTCTTTCCAGTTTTAAACATAACTTCCAGGGCATTCGTAAACAGTTTTGGGGATATAATAACCCCTGTCTCACTCTCCTGCGTAGCTGGATATGTTTAGTCTGGTGGTTCTGTGCTTGAACGAATATATTCGCGGCATCATACAAGCCTTCAATTACCTTGATGTATCGCCAGTCTACTTGGCATTGCTGTAGGGATTCGAGCACAGCCCCAGTTTCGACAGAGTCAAAAGCTTTCTCATAGTCCACAAAAGCAAGATACAGGGCCTGGTTAGTCTCTTCAGTCTTCTGTATAACCTGCCGCACTATATGGATGTGGTTGGTCTATAGTGCCGTAATCCTATCGAAACCCGGCGTGCTCTGGAGGCTGAAACTCGTCATCTTCTAGCTTCCAAACACTAAAAACTACTAAAAACTAAAACTTGCTCTATGTGCATGAATAGGTTTTTGCCTTATCTGTTGATATTAGACGCATACCTTCGCTCAACGTTTTTAAACATCGTGTTAAAATGCTCTATTTATCACTCTAGCTGAGCTGCTACATCTTAATCCTGTTATTATTATGTATATATATATATTAGTAGCATATAATATATGATATGTTTATTATTTTATATAATTGTATGTATCTACACTAGGTTTATATCTTTTATTCCCATTTTCTATTGTGTTTTCCCAATTAATTTCATTATTTTGTAATTTTTAAGTGCTTATTTATGGTTTATGTATTTATTTATTGGTTGAAACCACCGTCCTTATTACCTTCGTTATTCCTTTACGTGCACGGTTGTCTGGAAAAGATCGCTCTGAGCGATAATACCACCCATTCTGACACTTTATTATTAATTTTTAAAATCTTGGTCCAATTTTGACACGCGATGTTTGATTCATCTTCATCGCAAGATTATCATAGACTATTTTTTTTCCGACCGTAGTCGGCTTTTATTTTATGAGCATAAGTCTTGTTTTACAAATTTTTAATGACCTGATGACAGAGGGCAATCATGTTAATAGGTACTTATTTCTTAATGTAATATGATAACTGTATATTTAAATAATATTATGTAAGCAGATGTCAGAGCTACAAAAGGCGGAGAAATTCAAAGAAGAGGCGCGAGAAGATTTGGAAAAATTACAACGTGAACTCAAATGGTATACAGTAGATGAAAACAATGGAATTGAAAGTTAGAAATTAAAAACCAATGAGCCTTACAGTAGTCGCATATGATGTGTAATATCTGACCTCTCACCTTGGTATTAAGCAACATTAACATACTCTAGCACCGCGCGCACTCATTGGTCAATTATGAATCAGCAACTACTTCATCTGACCTATCTGACCTTACTTTTCGTCAGATACCGTTTGGCTGATACTCTGAAGTACCGGAGTTCTATTTCCGCCTGAATTGTTTATTTTGCACAATAAAAAAATACAGTACACTATTGTTTCTATCGTGCCCCGTCACTCCTTTAGGAATTAAATTTAGAAAAACTCTTCTTACCTTAGTGTTGACACGTGTCACTATGATACCTGTCACTTTGACATCGAAATGGCAATTCCCATACAAAAATAACAATTTCTTTTTTTTGTGTTTTTTCCTTAATTGGTATGAAAGGTCCTTTTCTGCACCCCTGACAACGAATGTACAAAATTGCATGAGGCTCGGTTGAATATAAATTGTAAGCGTAATAAATAAATAAACTCGTGTGCATTTTTGTAGTTATAATATTATAGTAGGACAAGACGGCGGGTATGTTTTACCTACACTAAACAACGTTTCTCATCTGTTCCTACTAAATCGTATTTGGGTAACTTATACCTAACTATAGTTCTACATAATAATTCCTTATCATCATATCATTACAAATGGTGTTAACTGCAAAAAATTAGAAGATATATTTAATTAGTTGAAATAAATTGCGAGCTTCTTTAATTGGTCGGATTTTAATAGGCCGCTAAGTTTTGGCCGTTAACTTCACACCGGTGATGATGATAATGATGATGATGAAAAGTTTCCTTTGTGTTATTACAGAGTATAAGCTATCTAAAAAAAGGAAAGTAAAAACGTAAAAAGTGACAATGCAATAAAAAATAAATAAAAGAAGTGACATTCATTTTGACTTTTTTTAAGTGGATTCAAAGTATGTAATATTTTAAAGTACTGTTTTAATTCATACCTGCATTACCTGTACCTTGTCCGAAATGATGCTCAATATTTTTCTCAACACAGACCCGCAGCGCGGTCATCTTCACAAAATTATGTTCTAATTTCAAATTTTTATTATGTCTTACATTTATTCATTTGAAAACAATAGGCGTGGACCGGAGTGGCTGAAGCCTCTTATTTGAGGCCCTACTGTCAACAACAATACCAAGGGAACACTATGTGATGTTGGATTTCTGCTGTATCTTCCCTTGTACACCAGTTTTTAAGTCAAACCCTAAGCTATCCAACAGTGAAGACCGCATCGCAATTCCAGGACTAAAAGTACTCGTACCTATAGAGTACCAAATTCGTTCAGCCGTCAAGTTTTTTTTTGATAACATACCCGCCGTCTTGTCCTACTATAATATTATAACTACAAAAATGCACACGAGTTTATTTATTTATTACGCTTACAATTTATATTCAACCGAGCCTCATGCAATTTTGCACATTCGTTGTCAGGGGTGCAGAAAAGGACCTTTCATACCAATTAAGGAAAAAACACAAAAAAAAAGAAATTGTTATTTTTGTATGGGAATTGCCATTTCGATGTCAAAGTGACAGGTATCATAGTGACACGTGTCAACACTAAGGTAAGAAGAGTTTTTCTAAATTTAATTACTAAAGGAGTGACGGGGCACGATAGAAACAATAGTGTACTGTATTTTTTTATTGTGCAAAATAAACAATTCAGGCGGAAATAGAACTCCGGTACTTCAGAGTATCAGCCAAACGGTATCTGACGAAAAGTAAGGTCAGATAGGTCAGATGAAGTAGTTGCTGATTCATAATTGACCAATGAGTGCGCGCGGTGCTAGAGTATGTTAATGTTGCTTAATACCAAGGTGAGAGGTCAGATATTACACATCATATGCGACTACTGTAAGGCTCACTGGTTTTTAATTTCTAACTTTCAATTCCATTGTTTTCATCTACTGTATACCATTTGAGTTCACGTTGTAATTTTTCCAAATCTTCTCGCGCCTCTTCTTTGAATTTCTCCGCCTTTTGTAGTTCTGGCATCTGCTTACATAATATTATTTAAATATACAGTTATCATATTACATTAAGAAATAAGTACCTATTAACATGATTGCCCTCTGTAATCAGGTCATTAAAAATTTGTAAAACAAGACTTATGCTCATAAAATAAAACCCGACTACGGTCGGAGAAAAAATAGTCTATGATACTCTTGCGATGAAGATGGATCAAACATCGCTTGTCAAAATTGGACCAAGATTTTAGTTTAAACATATATCGTAGTCGGGTAAAAAATAACCTAAGACGCTAATTTAATTGAAGACTAATCGATTGATACCTCGCTTGTCAAAACCGGACCAAGTTTTTAGTAAAACACATAAAATTTTCTTTGCTTTGCCGTAGCCGGATAAAAAAAGGAGCAAATTCACTATACCACAGAAGAAATAATAGTACCTTTACCTGAAGACGAATCGATTGATACCTCGTTTGCCAAAATTGGACCAATAGGGGCGAACAATGGAACATCCACATACCCACATACATACATATATTGTTAAACTCATTACCCTTCCCTTGCTTTTTGTACTCGGGTAAAAATTGAATCATATTTGTAAGAAATTATTCTACTCTGAATGCTAAGATACAATACTGATCATTTGTCTTAGACGAGGGCAAAAATTTTGGTTAACCGTTCATTCAAACAGTTGTTTGTACAATCTTATATTCAATTTTTATTACCTGCAAGTAAGTCTGAAAAAAAGAACAATTAATTTTAACATTTAAACTAAATTCAAAAAACCCAACATACAATGTGGGTGGCCTTATAAAATACAACGATTTTAAAGTAAAATAACTTAATTTAGCTTCAGAAAATTGCAATTTCTATAGTAATGAGCTATAAAGTGGGACCAAATCTAATTCGGATTTTAGAAAGTCAATTTTCTGACGTTTTGTTAAAATCGCTTAGAGGGATTAGATAATTTTACGAACCGATTTACCATTTCAGCGGGGTGATTTTAAAGAGTTTGGGAGCGCCGACGTATTCAATAAAATAAAGTTTCCCTAAACGGACTGAGAGCTAACTATAAGCCAGGGGTAAGAAACCCAATAAAATTAAATCCGAAAATATTTTTGAAAGTTTAGCCTTTATTCAACTTTACGTACAAAGTGGCATGCCACCATCGCATAGCATACTTTTAATGTAAGTACGAATAATTCGAACTTTCATCTTTTACAAGATTTTAAATTACAGGCTGTTCTAATTAAATACTTATATTTTTATATACGATATATTAATACTTAGCTAAGTATCAAAATATCGGAAGCCATACAAATGTATCCAAATCTTGCGGAGCCTACTCGCAATTGGCTGGTTTTTTAATGAACACATAGCTACGTTTTTCTGAACCGTATCTTACCACAGCACCCTTAATGTAAGTTCTCAGCTCGTATCTTTTGTCCTGTATATGTTCCCTTATGTCCTTAGTTCTTCTATTAGTTCAGGTCATCTCCATTAGCATTAAATCTTCTGAGTATACGATTTAGTGGAATTTGCCCCCGCCTTCTTAGATTTCTGATTATCACATTGTCATATTCGCGCATATCTTCACAGTAAACTAAAATAACTTGAAGAAATAATAAAATTAAAATCATGTTGTATCTAAAGCTTCTTGAACAAGGAAACACTCGTAAATACTATTTGTAATAAGAACCGTAAATGTATTCGGCAAAATGTATGAAATTTTATGTCTCCATAAAACATGGCTATAAATTCTTGAAAATATTGACATGAAATCGAACAATAAAATTGTTTGAAAACAACGTCAAATATTATATTGAAAAATATATTTAGAACTTATTTTGATGAAATTTCTTTGAAACACTGGAGTTTTGCAATAATCCAATTCGGATTAGAAATCCTGGAGATACGAGGATGAAATACTATAAAAATATAGATAGGGCTTGATATATTTTCGCTTTCTACTGCAATGACCATAAAATGCTGTAGAAATAGATTATTATTGTATAAATGTCTGTGTCTATAAACATAATGATTCGCAAGATACTGTTATTTTAAATATTTCGCACCGGTATGACCTGCAGCTTTGCTCGCGTATAAAATTTGCCACCCCGTCATACCTAAAGGATAAAATTTCAAAAAATACCACCTTAACTACATAATAGGTAAACCTTATTGCACCTCCAGGGTACTCAAGGTAATATTACTTCAGTTCCTTCAAATTTCAAATCTCTAAGTCCACCGAGGCTGTGCTTTCCCTGTAAGCCACGATACTTTTTAACCCCCGAACTCAAAAAAGAGGGTATTATAAGTTCAAGGTGTGTATTTATGTATCATTGTATCATCGCCCAAACAAATGGACTTAATTTGATGCGTTTTTGTTTGTTTGATATGATCGAGATGGTTCTATAATGGAGGTTTATAAACATTTTTAATTTGTCCTTGTTTTAATGTTTAGTAAGATTTTGCCTTATACCACCTGTACTTAAATACAAAGATAATACGAGACTTAAAAGTAAACATTAATAATTTTTATACAAAGCCCTTGAGTTGACAGTCCACTTGATTTGATTGTCACACTTTGAAAGGTTTACTCGTAGTCCCCTGTTTTGAGTTTTTAGCCCCTGCGTGATATCTCAACCCCGAACCGACGCAGCTCATATTTCAAATTATTATTGGGTATTATTTATATCTCAAACGGTTCGAAAGTATCGTCAAACAGACATGCATACATACATATGCTCTTTCGTCCAAGTTATCTAAGAGACCTTGTTTCTCTCGGTCAATAAATAAGGTGTCATATTTTTTTCTGTACACTCGTATCATGATTGGGTTAATTTATTGTTTGTACTTTAATACATCTATTCATATAAAATAACAATACAAAATACGATAAATCACTTGTACGTTGTAAACACGAATTAAACCGATAGAAATCGGCTCCCATAGAAAATTATCAGGTTCTCACACGAATCAAAACAGAACAATTACGGGACTTGCTACTAGTTGTTCACGTAAAACTGCTGGGCCAGTATTTCCCGCGCGTGTTTTCACGGGACCTGGAGGATAAAAGTAGCTATGTAGGCTACTTTTTATAGTTTATATTTTTTTAATTTTGCATATTGGTTTTAGTTTCAAAAAGTAGCATCATGATTTTCATCAAAATTGTAACATGCGTTGGCAAAAAGTCTATACAAATACATTTTGAATTTAACTTCTTTGCTATTTACCAGAATTGTTCATTCACAGTTGGATTATTGCTGGAAATCTTTTAGAAAATAAATCGGAAATAACCCCGGCGAAAGTCACTCGACGGTTTGACCACATAACTTAGATATTTATTTTATTTTCTTACTAGTTTTTCCGCCCGCTACTGCGTCCGCGCGGACTACTGTTTATCGCGGAAAAGGCATCCTATGTTCTTCTAGGATATTAAAAACCAATGCAAAAGTAGGTATAGCACCAATGCTTTTGAAGTTTTTTCACAGACTTGATATTTCGTTTCCATGGCAACCGTTCCTAACAGCGAGTAATCAACATTTTCCAGTTTCTCGTAAAAACTTACAATTTTCAGGGATAAAAAGTATCCAATGTTTTATTCTAGACTATAAGCTATCTCCATTCCAAAATTTCATAAAAATCTGTCCAGCCGTTATCGCGTGAAAGCTCCCCAAACAAACAAACAAACAAACAGAAACGTTTCACTTATATAATTATTGGTATGGATAAATCAACATTTTTAACTTTAATAAAACACCCTAAACCGTAAACAATGCAGTAGTATTGAGAATCTTCACAATGTAAGTCTATTAAAAGAAAATATAACCTGCAATGTCTAGAATATTTTATTTCGTAAATGTTTTTATTATTATAGCATTAGCTGCGCCCCGCAGCTACGCCCGCGTTCAAACTTTGCCACTCCCGTCACCCGCTATGGAATAAAACTTCAAAAATAGCTTTTTATTGTACCCTAAGGTTGACAGCTGTCACTTTGCCTTTTGTCATTTGGACTGCTGTCACTTTGACACCTGTCACTTTGGACATCGAAGTAACAAAAATCGTTCAATATTTTTCCTAAGTCGGGATGAATGGTACCATATGTCCTTTTCTTTGACAACGTGTGTGCAAAATTTCATGATGATCGGTTGAGTAGTTAAGGCGTGAAAGCGTAACAAACAAACATACAAACAAACACACAAACTCACTTACTCCTTAATTATATTAGTAGAATTAACGCCTGTTTAGCGAGAATATATCACTAACTACTACACTCCTATCCAAATTCGGCCATCGTACCACTATACCGGCGGTGCCATAGTCACGGGGTGGCCGAATTGGTAAAGGCATGTGTCACGCGGGGGCGTCGATGATGCGGGTTTGTGTCTCGTCCGTCATCCAAATTTTTCCATTACAAAATTATTGATATTTAATTTTTAGGTGGGTTCAGAATCAGTATACCTATTGTTGTATGTTTGGTTGTTGTAGTGCTGACCTCTGATGTCAGAGTTTATCAAGTCGCCTGAGGGTCTCTGACATACCTATTCATTTTCAGCGAACCTGAACCTATGGAACCCCTTTGGAGTCCCTGGATACTCACTATTAATACTGCGTGTGAAATTAAAGGAAAGCTCACTGAACATGTAGATAATTGTATAAGTGATTACAACTTGGTATCGGAGGCGTTTTCTATGATTAGGATTCCGTATAAAAATATTGTTTAGGTATTCAGATTTTAGCACAATAATTTATTTATTTCCCATAATCAGAAATATAAAGATTCTTTATTATCGATATGTCACGCTTTGGACTAATAAAAAAGGAGGGCACTGTAAAGCAACTTCTTCACTTCGATGTTTCAACCAATGCACTTTGTTAATGCAACAAAAACTTGCGAAAGTTTGTTAAATATAGCATAACACGCGGGCAGCTGTCATCGAGATCAGGCGCATTAAGTTTCGTATGTTTACAATCAAAATGTACCCACAACAATGTCTTACAATATTGGTGTGGCGAAAAGAGATGTTCAAATTTCATTGCGACATCTTAATCACAGACTATAAAACTATAATAATCCATTATCAAAATCAAAATAATTTGATGTGCTTATTAGTACTAAAATCATTTAAAATACCGGGTGGGGCTATGTTGGGGTACACGGCCTTATGTATGTCGTGAAACAACTACGCCACCATATTATTTATTCTGTGATGCCACGTACAATTTGATTGGATCCTGGTCTTGTTCGCTCTGCGCTGGAGTTTAGAGTATCGTTGTGAGCTCCAGAACTTTTTCTTTTGAACAATGTGCCTAATCTTTATTTTAGTACGGACTCTGCGAGCGCTGCAGGCGTCAGTTTTGTGGGTTTTTTTTTCACCCCTTTTTTTGTTTAATTTACATTGTTAAACTTTTATTTTTTTGTAAATACAATATGGCAGCTGCAGGTTGCCATATTAGCTGTTTACTAGACACGTCATATTATATCTTACAGCACTCTCGTGATTTAGACAAATCCAATGATACCTCATTTATCAAAATCTATCAAGCCGTCTAGGCTTTAGGACACGCCAAAAAAACGTACAAACAAACAAACATATACATACAACTTCAACACATAACCCTCCGCAGTCGGCTGAAAATAGCCAATTTAGTCCAGCTTCTCCAAGGGTCCAGCCGTTCACAAGTGATGCGCTTACCAACGAACAGCATTTCATTTTCATTTATATAGATTTACCCATCGTGGTGACAGGAGTAAACAACTAAACACAGTCTACAGTGAACGCAACATTCTATTCTATCTCTTTTATATTGCAAGTACGTTTTCAGAATCCGACTTAGTAAGAACTTCAGTTTCAATTTGGCTTACATCTAAATAAGTAAATGTGTGTTAAATAACTTAATATTAAATTGTAAGTTAGTATTTCCAATGGAGACAAAAGTTTCAAAACCTCTGACTGACCTATATGCTGTCTATTGATTCAGGACTAGCACTCGTTATGTCAAACGGCTAAACATCGTGAACAAATAGAAGAAATAGAAATGTGACAATTCGAGGAAAATAATAACATGTGACTGACTGTGATAATATTATTCAAAACAATGATATCAATTGAAGTTGACATTAAAGAAACTAGATGAAACGTGTAAAGCAAAATAGTTTGGAAAAAAACTGGCAGATTTTCTCTCTATCCAACAATACAAATACAATTGATTTTGACGCGACAATACGACTTGTATCAATAATTATAAACTTGACACTGGCGAAATAAAAAAGTTCGCCAGAACAATGAATTCATCCAACGATCTCTAATTGCTTATAGAGGAGCAACCTCCTGAGTCTAATCGAAAAAGGCAATAATCATTAGCAGCACAAACTTGAAGCAAATGATAGAGTCGGACAAATTATTTGTTTCGATGTGGACGCTTATGAAAATGGGGCAGAAAGTTTTTAAGAAGAACTTTTCCTATTGGATCCCAACCAAACGTAAGTTGCTATAATTTTATACTAACCTAAGTTATTCATACAACCGTACACATAGTAGGTATATGTTTATTACACACTTTACAATCGTTTCTTAATTTTCCTTATGTTTTTTAGCTGTTTTTGTTTTGATGAGATTAAAATTACTAAGCGTATTGATATAAAAATATCTAGTCGTTGATAAATACCGAAATAATAAGCCTCATAAGAATACATGTTTCGCGTGTGTGTGTTGTTAACGTTTTTATTTAGAGTTTTCATTGAAAATTACTCGATTTATACTAGTTTTATAAAATCGATTTGAATTTTGTTTTTACCTTAATTTATATTTTCATTATTATAATATGTTGAACTAGCTGTAAACGCGGCTTCGCATGCGTGGTGGTTAAAAGTACTCTATGTGTTATTCCAGGACCAATATACCTACATTTGATCATAATTCCTTCCGCCCCGTCAAAACTATTTTTATACGTCTACTCATCGGATTGAGTTACCAAATATCTAAATTTTTAAGTCAAACCTTAAGCTACCAACATAGAAAACCACATCGAAATCAGTTAAGTACTTGTTACGCGATGCGTTAACGAACAAACATACTGACAAACAGACAGACAGACAGACAGACAAGTTTTTTTTTAAATGTTTCTATCTGGTTCAGTAGCTTATTTTAAGTACCCTAGACCATTTTTTTTATCTTCTTTGTAAAGTTTTTTTTGTATTTATTGCTTTACTAGCTTTCTCGCCAGCAATTATGTCCTTGCGGACTACTGCTTATTGCGAAAAAAACAATTTTTGTTCTTCTAGAATATCAAAAACCAATGCAAAAGTAGGCATAGAACCTGCATAGCACCAATCCTTTTCATGTTTTTTGACATACTTGTTATTTTGTTTCCATGACAACCGTTGTTACAGCGAGTAATCATTGTTTTCTAGTTTTCCCGTAGAAACTTAAAAATCCGTCCAGCTGTTATCGCGTGAAAGCTCCCCATACAAACAAATAAACGAACAGACAACGTTTCACTTTTATATATTAGTATGGATTATAAATATAGATATTTTTTACTTTAAAATATCAAACTTTGGACCCCTATCCTGCAAGAACCCTCTATTTTTTTGGGATAAAATGTAACCTCAATTTTTACTCATCATATAAAACCAATCATACCAAGTTTCATTTGAATTCATTCAGTAGTTTCGGCGTGAAGCGCGGCCAAGATACAGACAAACAGACAGATAGACAAAAATGAAAAAATATACACTTCTGGCTTCAGTATCGAATAAAGAGTACCCTCCAAAAAAAAACAATGTATCTTCAATTTACAGAATTGGACCTGTTACAGTTGTATTATAGGCATAATTATTGATTATCTGAGGACACATCTGTATCTCCATAACCTTGAGGCTGAACTGAGGACATTAAGGCTGATAAAGTAGCGTTTGGACCTCTTCTGTCCATTTTCTTGGCAAGGCATTTGTTTAATACCTGTACCTATAAATCCTATATCCTATCCATCATATGCCAAAGGTAACTCAAAAGTCTGCAAATTCTCGAAGCATAAACAAATGAGTCCTTAAAATCTGAAAATCTGCATGTTTATGTATCTCGGAACCGAAGATCCTTAATTCCAACTTCCAGCTACCTATCGCTGGTCGATGAAAATCCATTTTATTTGTTTGACTCCAAATGTAAGAAATGCAACTACCGTTTCCAGAGAACAAAGTGCACGTAAAGGTTAAAACGAAGTCGGCAGCGACGTTCCAGAAATCGCTAAGATCTACTCTGCTAATTGGACAGGCTTTTTCGCTGATCCCCGTTGCTGGAATTTTCAGTAACAGAGCCAGAGATGTCAAGTATGTATAACTCAATAAATACGTAACCTAAAATTATAAAAAAAAATTTTTTGAAGTTCCTTCCTTTGTGGCATAGCTCAAGTCCACCATTTTGCAGAAATCTTGGCCGCAAATCAAATTTTATTAAACCGATATTAATGTATTGAAATCCGATATCGATTTATAAGGTTTGATCAGTGGCCAAGATTTTGCATTTTTTTTAAAATGACGTTGCTTAGTTTATTAGATAAAACTTATAGGTATGGCAAGCTCTATAGACAAATATAAATGCCCTTTTAAAAACTAAGCCCTTTTATATAACTTCCCAGGCATGAATGTCTTACATCTTTTTACCAAATTCCGTTAAGATGAGATCAAAGGCAAAGGATCGAAAGTTATCGTCAAAAAAACATATATAATCATAATGGATGCCGATTCAGCCAAGTTGAGTTGGAGACCTTGATTTTGAACATTAGATGTTGAAATTAAATGCCATATAATAAAGCCTGATAAGAGGTACAGGGATTACATTTAAAAATGGTATGTTTGTTAAAAAAAATACTACTATAGCCACTAACAGTAAAGTCAACATTAGAAACAGGATATGTATCAGGTACGTCTTGTGTTTTGAGTTTCCGATATTTCGGCACTGTTGCAAGTGCCTGATCATGGAATAACGGCAGTAAATGCGGGTGGGTGCTAATTTCTACAAGCAGACTCAACGGCCTACCCTCTTGCGTGCCGGTTTTTCGTTATTACCAATGTTACCACTGTTCATCACAATATAAATTCCAACTCAATTCATACCTCAACAAGAAAATATAAATACGTTAAATATCCCGTTTCTAATTTTGACTTTAGTGTACCTATGTTTGTAACCACTCACCGCTGAAACGACTAAATGGAATTTGATGAAATTTGGTATGAAGATACTAGGTGTAAGAATAACACATGGATGTTGACGTGCTGTAATTTAAGTATTTCTATCTATCTGTCTTTACAAGTCTCGTTAAACGTTTTCAGATTTATCAAGACATCGTGGAAGTGCGTCTACTCAGTTCTGTCGTTAATTGGTCAAATGTTTATGACCATCATGTGCATTCATCAAGCTGCTCATCAAGACACAACGCTGAAAGGAACCAGTAAGACATTGATTCTATATCTATATAGCATAACTAGCTGTGCTCTGCTCGCATGTTAATTTAACTGTGTTAAATGTATCCTATGTTTTATTCCAAGACCAAAAGTTATACTATATTTCATGTAATTTTATTTAGCCTTCAAACAGTTTGATACAAAGTACACCAGATTTTAAGCCAAACCCTAAGCTATCCATAACTGAAATCTGCATTTTTGTTGGTGCAGCACTTTACGTGACGCGTGAACACACTGAGAAACAGAAAACAGACAAACAGATACCATTAAAAAAAAAAACATATTGTTCAGTAGCTTATTTTAAGCCTCCTAGACTATTATTTTTAATGATCTTAATTTTTATGATTTTTATAGCAGTTAACGCCTGCTTACCGTAAATATAATAATTTTCTAATGGAAAAATTTGGGTCACGGACGAGATTCGAACTCGGATACTGTGCCTCAGCGCGCCACATGCCTTTACCAATTCGGCCACTGAGACCTATGCGTCGTCATCCAAATTTTTCCACTAGCTTCTTTGAACCCGTCTTATGGGGACGGTAACGCTATCTATTATATATTGGTAGTATTATAGTAGAAAAACCAACCAAACACGGCCAATTTTTTTCCATTAGAAAATTAATCATCTTAATTGTTCAGACATTTTGTTACTCACTGCTTTATGTTTGTTTGTTTGTCGTATGAGGTAGTGCTGGCCTCTGGTGTCAGAGTTTGCCCGAGGGCCTCTGACATGGCTTAACGACTGCTATTAATCAATAACAGCCGGGACCGACAGCTTAACGTGCCCTCCGAAGCACGGAGCGATGGATAACCGCACATAACTCAGAAAAGTCATTGGTGCGGAGCCTAGGTTTTGAACCCGGTATCGTTGGATTCTGAATTGCACTATAGAACCGTTAGGCCATACTGCTTTATTATAAGTATAGATTTTTTGGCTGCATCCAAATACTTTAACTGATATTCTTCTGTTTCATATTTTAGCGCCAGTAATATTCTACGGAACAGCATGCATCACGATGGTGATGTTCTTCCAAGTAGCCAGAAGGTGGCCTCAGTTGGTGCAGGTTGTATCGAGATCTGAGGATGCGGATCCCAATTTTGATAGTAGCCTGATGAGGAAATGCAATGTTACTTGTGCCGTCGTACTGTTGTTTTCTTTGGGTAAGTTATGCATGTAAATGGCGAAAAAAAAAATACATCGATCACCATGGAAGTCAAGATGAGGTCAGCAGTATTATTTTTAGGGTTTGGTATTCAAACAAGGAAACCTTATATTTTCGTCATCTGTCCGTCTGTCTATCTGTCAGTATGTCACAGCCATTTTATTTAGACACTATTGAGGTTGAAATTTAAAACAGTTATAGATATTTATAAACCATAGGTAGGGTCGTATGTGTATGTTTTTTTTTAACTAATATATTATTTTTGGAGTGGCTCCCGTTCTTTAAAATTGAAGATGACGAAAAAAATATGTGCCCTGTCGAATGGGATCTCGTTGGATTGGTCTTTATAAATAACTACTTTCCTGCCCGCGTCTTTGTCCGCGTGAACTATAGTTTATCGCGAGAAAAACCATCCTATGTTCTTCTAGGATATTAAAAATCAATGCAAAAGTAGGCAATGCACCAATGCTCTTGATGTTTTTTGACAGACTTGTTATAACGTTACCATGGCAACCGTTTCTTACAGCATGCTATCAACATTTTTCCGTTTTTCCGTGGAAACTTGCAATTTTCCGGAATAAAAAGTATTTTTGTTTTATTCCATGGTATAAGCTATGTACCTTCCAAATTTCATCAAAATCCATCCAGATCTTATCGCGTGAAAGCTCCCCAAACAAACAAACAAACATCGTTTCGCTTTGCTAAATTGGTATGGATATAGCTGACCAAGTTATACCAACTTTGTGGTCATAGTACGTAGAAACGTTGGTGCCGATTGCAATGTGGCCTTCATAGTTGATAGCTTAGTCCTGACTACTGAACCCTCGCCCTAAGCCACACTTGGCCATATTTTTTTGTATCATACTTTTAGTAAAGAAGCATACGGTCATTCAGATGGTGAATGTACAGAGTAATAATTTAAGTTAAAAATATATGTAACCCCCGAACATTATAGCAAACAAGTATCTCGATCAGATCAGTTTTCAACCATAAAAACCACATCAAAATTGGTCCATTCGTTAGGGAGCTATGATCCTCACCTCCCCTTCCCTCCTTCCCCCCATTATAGCTTAGGCCCATCTCGTTTACCCCTGCTTTCAAATATAAAAAACCGAAACTAAATTAGTCCATTCGTTTGGAAGCTACGATTCTCACCCTTCTTTTCTGACTGAATAATAACACACATGGGATACTTTTCATCATCATCATCATCATCATCATTTTACTTCACTCTCAAATGGCTGAAACTGACTCTCCACAACCGAGCACTTCAAAAGATTATCCGTTGCAATCAAAAATATTGCTGTAACAGCTGAAGAAAATAGACAAATATCTATATCCCCAACATTCAACCAAGAATCCCTGGATACTGTAGGAACTGAAGTTTCCCAGAAAATATCTAATATCAACATACCCGGAAAAAAACTTTCACTTACTATAACTAATTGCTCTAATTTCACCATAAACTTTAAATAAATATCTCAACAAAGTTGTTGATTTATGTAAAATAAAATTCACTAATTTTTTCTCTATCTTATATTTTTTTTTACTTTCCTTGTATTCGTAATGAAAAGCACAGTGTTTACCTCGGGTGAAAGTAACCTATTTAGTCCCTCGAACTATTAATTATTAACCAAATCCCGTCTCGCGGCTAAATAAGTTACTTTCAGTCCTAGGGTAACAATGTACTATTACAGGCATTTTATGAAAAAGATACGTTATTATTTTATATCATAGGAAGAGTTTACCTTTCAAAGAGAGATCATGATTGCCTAGAGGTCCAAACCTCTGCAGGAATTATAGTCTATTTCTATCTATCTAACTATCTATCTATCTATTCGGCTCGTATCCACCCAATGCTGAGTATAGGCCTCCTCTCGTTCACGCCAGTCTTTCCGGTCCTGTGCTAGCCTCATCCACTGGCCTCCAGCGTACCTTACAATATCGTCTGAACATCGGGTTGGTGGTTTGCCTCGAGATCTTAGCCTATCTCTTGGATACCACTCGGTGACTGCCTTTGTCCACCTGTTTTCCTCCCGTCTTGCCAAATGTCCTGCTTATTTCCACTTTAGTCTGGCAATTTACCTACATCTTCAACTTTGGTACGACGACGAATTTCGACGTTTGGTATGCAATCTACCAGGCGGATGCCTAGCATGGCGCGCTTCATAGCTCGTTGGGCCACTCTTATTTTATACATGTGCTCTTTGGTGAGTGGCCATGTTTTGGCACCGTATGTGAGTATGGGCAGGACTTATTCCTCAAAAGGGCAGCTATTGACGATTACATTAAGTCTTCGTGACGGAAGGTTTGTCATAACCTTGGTCTGGGAACCATGTTCATCCTTAAACCGACGCTCACAGACGCTTCATGCAACTCTGTTAGCATGAGTTGGAGATCAGCAGCAGTCTCAGCTACCAAGATGAGGTCATCAGCAAACCGCAGGTGCGACATGTGACGTCCGTTTACTGTAACGCCTCTCTCGCTCCAGCTTAAAGTCTTCATTATATATTCCAAAACAGAGGTAAATAGCTCCGGCGAGAGAGTGTCTCCTTGTCGTCAAAGAGGTAGTGCCCGGGTGCTTGGCACCGGCTCGAGGATGTGGTCCACTCCCATACCTACCAGATTATACTTCGGCTTGATGGATTTGGTGCTGGGTGTGTGACGTGGAGGCGGGGCCTTGGCGCTCGGTACTGACTCGAGGAGGAGCCCGGGTAATTGGCATCGGCTGGAGATGGTCCGCTCCCAGACCTACCATACTTCGGCTTGATGGATTCGATGCTGGGACTGTGAAGTGGAGATGAGGACCGAGCGCTCAGCACTGGCTCGAGGAGGTGGGAGAAGGAGGCGTCTCTCTACTCCGTGGTGGGATCTCTGGTAGAGATTCGAGGGATTCTTCATCGGCTTGCACGTCCCACATGTCTGAGGGGTGACTTTGTTGAGCAAAGTCGTCCCTCCACAGGCGGAGAGGCTCGATTGGGCTGGCCACTGTGGAGCACCTCAGCGGAGGACTGCTCACGGGGGGGTTTTACTGATTGGTCCGGCCACTGAGGAGCACCTCAGTGGACGACTGCCTCACGGGGGGGTTTTAGTGAGTGTGATCCCCACATACCCCCTTCCATAACTACAGGGGTGGAAAGGAAGTGCGTAGGCAATCACCACATACATAACTAGTAGTTTCGTTTAAGACGGATGTCCTCATTTATTCACTTGAAGAAAAACAAACTTTTCTCGAAATATAAACATATAAGATTTTTCATTTTCATATTTTTTAAACGTAATTTAGTATACCCTAGACATACAATTTTTATCAAAATAATACAGACAAAAAAAAACAGGTCTGAATGGGTTAAAATAAGCTATTGCGATGCGGTTTTCAGCTTAGGGTTTGACACAAAAATTGGGGTACTTGGTATTTTAATCCAATGTCTAATCATTGGATTAAGATACCAAGTGCCAAGGAATAGATAAAAAACTTTTTGACGGCTGAAGAAATGTTGATCAAATGTTGGTATATTGGTATTTTAGGTCTTGGAATAGCACATAGAGAACTTTTAGCCTAGAGAAATGACCACGCGTGCGAATCCGCGGGCACAGCTAGTAAAATAATATAAATACGAAAATTAGAATGTCTATACCTCCATAACGCTAGAATGGCTATATAATTTGGTTAAAAATGTTTGCTTTTACAGTTGAACATATCCTGTCGTTGCTGTCAGCATTTGCTGGTGCTGAGAATTGTCACCCAAAGAAAACCACTTACGAAGGCTTCGTGACGCACTTCTACCCTTGGGTGTTCAATACCTTGCCTTATTCCCCTATGTTAGGGGGGGTTACTCAGGTAAAGCGCTCGATATAGTAGCCGTCTGTGTTAGATTCTGCACCAGCACAGATTGATTGTTGGATGCATGGATTTCATACTAGTATACATCTTATACCCGGTTCCTCTATCTATAGAACGATTTGTTTGAGTAACGAGCAGTAACATTTTCCAGCAGTCGTAAGCCGAAATTGTTCCTATAAAACTTAGGTTTATCATTAAAATATTGCAGGATTACTACAGCTATGTTCCATTAGAATAATTTATGGAGTTGATAGATTAAGGTGTTCCTATAAAAAATTCAACATCAGTGAACTTTCAAAGTTACTTTGCGTAATGCAGTCGAATAACGGATACTCGTCGCCGTATATATAAATATATATACGCGTGATATATATCTATATCTATATAATCCGCGTATATATATCCATACCAATATATAAAAATGCAACGTTGTCTTTTTGTTTGTTTGTTTGGGGAGCTTTCACGCGATAACTGATGGACTGATTTTGATGAAATTTGGAAAGAAGATAGCTTATACCCTGGAATGAAACAAAGAATACTTTTTATCCTGGAAAGTTGTAAGTTTCCACGGGAAAACTGGAACATGTTGAATATTCGCTGTAAGCAATGGTTGCCATGGAAACGAAATAACAAGTCTGTCAAAAAACATAAAGAGCGTTGGTGCCACAGATTAAGTAGTTGGTGCTGTACCAACAACAATCGACAGAGGCTATATATAACCAAGAAGTCTAAGTCTACTTTTGCATTGGTTTTTAATATCCTAGTTTTTTATATCTAGGTTTTTTATTGGTTTTTATAGGATGCTTTTTTCGCGATAAACTGTAGTCCACCTGGATGAAGTCGCGGGTGGGTAAGCTAGTAATAATATATAAAAGTGAAACGTTGTCTGTTTGTTTATTTGTTTGTTTGCTTGTTTGTTTGTTTGGGGAGCTTTCACGCAATAACGGTTGGAGGGATTTTGATGAAATTTGGAAAGGAAATAGCTTATACTCTGGAATAAAACATAGGATACTTTTTATCCCGGAAAATTGTCAGTTTCCACAGGCAAACTGGAAAAACTTGGAAAATGTTCATTACTTGCTGTAAGAAACGGTTGCCATGGAAACGAAATAACAGGTATGTCAAAAACCATCAAGATCATTGGTGCTATACCTACTTTTGCATTGGTTTTTAATATCCTAGAAGAACATAGGATGCTTTTTTCGCGATAAACAGTAGTCTGCGCGGACTAAGTCGCGAGCGGGAAAGTTAGTAAACTATAATATTGGATTCGCGGAACGGCATACAAAAATTATTTGCATCTTACTTTAAAAGATAGTGAACAGTTTGTGGAAAGGTAGGTATTTTTTATAAAAGTAAAAAAAATATGCTCTGATTGCAAAATTATTCATGCGTCAATCCCTCAAGGAAGTGTCGTAAGATCTCTCCGAAGCAAGAGAAGGGTAATGAGTTTAACAGTCTATGTATGTGTGGGTATGTGGATTTTTCACCATAGAGCGTCGCCCCTATTTGTCCGATTTTGACAAGCGAGGTAACAATCGATTTGTCTTCTGGTGTCATAGGCTTTTTTTTTTAACTCGACTACGGCGAAGCAAAGGAAGAGTTATGTGTTAAAACTAATAATTTGGTCCAATTTTGACAAGCGATGTATCAAGGTGTCTTCAACTTAAGAGTGTCATAGGCTATTTATACCCAACCGTAGTCGGGTTTTAGGTTTTGAACTTATGTCATGTTAATTTACATAAACAACCGCGCTAAAATAATGAAGGAACTGTGTGTGATGTTTGTCGACAATATTTCCCCACTAACTTAAAGTCAAAACAGCTAAAACTCAAATGAAAAACGCACCTTGATCCTTAATAAACCTAGTGAATAATTAAACTGGCAAAATCTTGAAATTATTTGTCTAAAACTTTTTCTTCTTCTTGGGGTTGCACTCCTGTCGGAGGTTGGACAACATCATGGCTATCCTAACTTTAGACAAAGCCGCTCTGAAGAGTGAGGTGGTACTGCAGCCACACCATTTTCACAGGTTCTTTAACTAGGGTTGCCGCCTCCTACCCACACCTCGTTTTCCCGCGATCTTCCTTTGAATAATGAGCCGGAGAAGTCTATATTTGTCATTTCTCATGACGTGACCGAAGTAATACAGCTTGTGCTTAACGATGTTCATAAGCTCCATATTTTTCTTAAGTCTCTCCAATACTTCTAAGTTCGTTACCCGGTCACGCCATGACATTTTCAAGGTACGGCGGTAAGGCCACATCTCAAAAGCTTTCAACTTCTTTATTATGTTCTGAGTGAGAGTTCAGCTTTCAACACCTCACGGTAACACCGAGTGAACGTAACAGCGTACTATTCGTAATCTTAGGTTGAGAGTAAGGTTCTTGTCACACAGCACTTTTCTCATTTTGAAGAATGTTGAACGGCCATTTCGATGCGGACTCTAATTTTTTGGGCATGATCTCCATTTTCATTCAATCAACTTCAAAGGAACTTAAATTTATTGACTTTCTCCACTACATCTGTGTTTATAAATAGTTTTGTGTCATTCTGTGGTTTTTCTCTAAAACTAAATTACTAATGTTCCATCCGTATCAACACACGCCACTTCATAACAACTTTGTTTTTTACGGCACGCATTTAGAAACTGTACATGAGTTCAGTTTACCTGGTTTAGTAATAGACTCGCATATCAGCTGGAAATCGAACATAAAAAAAACATTTACGTATACACTCCGCGAAATTAAAATGACTACTTATACTACTGAGAAAAGTCAAATAAGTGAAGAGTTCAGTTTTTATAACTGAACTCGTCACTTATTTGACTTTTCTCAGTTATGTGCGGTTTTTTATCGCTTCGTGCTTTGGAAGGCACGGTCCCAACTGTTTTTGATTAATAGCAGTCGTTAAGCCAAGTCAGAGGCCCTCGAGTGGCCTAGCAAGCTTTAACACCAGAGGCTAGCACTACCTCATACGACAAACAAACAAACAGTAGGTACTTACAGAAATCAACAAAAAAAAAACAGAAGTTGAAAATTTCCAAATCCTTGAGTTTTGCAATGAGGGTAGACAAATAAAAACTAAGTGCGGCAATCAAGGACTTGTACTATTATTTATTCTGTGGTAATAGGGCAATATTTTAATACTACGGGCCTGTGCCAAAGTGCAATTTTATGAAACTAGGCTGCAATAGCTCATTGAGCTGGAAAGTGAATGTGAAGATATTAATAAGTGAAGGTTAAAACTTAAAACATAATAACGCAAATAAGCCTGGGGGCACTTGAAGGTTAAAACTTAAAACATAATAACGCAAATAAGCCTGGGGGCACTCCAAAGTAAATGCCGATGGCTCCAGTTTTCTTGTTATTTCGTACCTGGTGATTCGTCTGTCAGTTCCTCCTATATCAGCCTGCTACAGGTGTTTTTTGAATTGTTATTGGTAATATTGTATTCCCATATTGCTATGTTATAGCCGGTATGGTTTATTAGAGATTAAGTAGGTACTCTAGACCTACTCTAGATACAATACGGATCTAAAGAATACGGATCAGTATTGTTAGCATATAGTGGGGCAAAAGGCAGCTGGCGGAGAATTGATAAGCGTCCGTGCTTTATTTTATTTTTTCTGTGGATCCACGATTTATATCAGATGTAATAAATCATAAAGTAGAGTTTTGTATAATAATGTTATGTTATTGTTCTTTGTTTACTTGATCGATTGTTGACTTAGAACATTTAACCAAATCTGTAGGTACTTGGTTGACTTTTCAAAAATTGTAGACAATTTAAATATAATTTTCACTTCTCATGCACGTAAAGTTCTTCTTTTTGCTGGCTGTAGGTGACATAAAATTGCTTTTTATGCTCTAGTGTAGAAATAGTGTGTAGTGTAGTGTATAGTGTTCTCTATGGTCTTCCACTCAAACTTAGATTTTCTTATAAAATGTTTTAAAAAAAGTAATAATGCATGGATTTAGCTCTCTTGACAATAATTTCACTATTTTATAATAATTATATTTGCACACCATTTGCTATGGTAGAATGTACCCGTTCCTATTTGAGTTTATTTATTCCATCATACTTTGTACTACCTACATTCTTGCAATAAATAATTTGAATATGAATTTTGAATTTTTCCTCTCAATCGAAGTAAAAAGCAGAATGTATTACTCGGTAATAAAACAAGGCATTTTATCCTCGACTCCAATATCTACCCTCGCCTTCGGCTCAGGCAGATGTTTTATGCACTTGTTGTACAATCTTTGTACTATAGTAATGTCACGGAGCAAGCAGTTTGGTTTTCAAATAAACTTAATTTCCATAGTTATATTATTAAACTCCTTGATATTTTCAGTTCCTTCATTTCCAATCCACATTCATATGGAACTTCTCTGACTTGTTCGTGATCTGCATGAGCTACTACCTCACATCGCGACTTGATCAAGTAAACAAAAAGCTTCTCGTGGCTCAAGGAAAGGTAAAGTCTTATAAACTTACTCATAAGAATCAGTATTCAAATATTTTTTGATAAACAAATATACAGTTATTTTTGCAAAGTCCTTTCGTTTGTTTAAGCAAAACACAATGACTGTGAATCGTGCAAACACCTTCCTCACGAATCAACATACACGAAGTTGAAAACTACTTCAAATATTTCCATAGATAAGCGCAGTCATACAGAAGAGTGCTAGAGACGAGTTCTCGAGTGGAGACCACGCGCAAACGTAGTTAAGGATGCCTTATGGCCAGGTTGAGTGACGACCTGTGAAAAGCGGCTGGTAGAAACTAAATGCAGACAGCTGAAGACCGAGCTCAGTGGCGTGCATTAGAAGAGGCCTGCGTCCAGCAGCGGACAAGTATAGGCTGATGATGATAGACTTTTATACTACGTATTGAGGGGGTTGCGTAAGGTCGCGGTTTTTTTTATCCTTTCTGTAAGTAATTTAGTTTTCATAAAAAAACACAATTTGTGGTGAAACTAATCTTTGCTAACGACGTTTAAAAACCAATCAAAAAAAATTAACAAATTTAATTTTAAATAGGAGATCAATTTATGTAAATAGAAAGATGGCGACTGTCCATATATTTTGACATCCAGCCTAATCGACGACGTACAGTACAGATATTTTTTGCTACAATTAATACATACATAAAGCATAAAAAAATAATTGAATGTAGTTTGCAGAAGTAGGGGGAAAAATTGATAGAGTTTATGTTGGTACATAAACTATAACTTTATATCTATCTTTCATATCTCTCGAATTATCTTGTTGGTAGGACCTGTAGTACGAAACATGGCCATATTATGTAGTATTATTATTTATTATGGCCCTAGGCATGAGGTTTAGTCTAGTTTTAGTGCATTTAGATACAGACTTAGTGGAATTATTAAAGCTGTGAACTAATGTATACTCATTTATGTGCTATTTATTGTAAATCAAATAAAAGACTATTTTATTTTAACAGTTATCTTTATGTTTCCAAATTAATTCAATTACAAAATCACAATTACTTATCTAATTAGGCTTTCCAAAAAGGGAGCTAGCTGGTGCTGTTAGATGTTGTTGGACCTAGATACCATGAAATGCTCATTACGTCAGTACAGCAGCCTAAAGTACTTTTCCTGCATGCAGTGGCAGTAATATCCTAATATTGCCCTCTAGTCCTCTGTTAACTACGATGTATAAGAAGATCAATCTACTTCCAGAGCGCGATGATTTTATTTTCGCACGTAAAATGAATAGATCAATACCTAGAAGGCTAGTAAGATTTTTTTATATATTTTTTTCATTTTAGATAGAAGCTTAAATACGAGGGGTAGTTGTGCCTCTATCTAAAATAAAAAAAAAAACATTTTTTTCATTGTCAAAGCAGGATCAGTGAAAACTTCTTCTGCTCAAAGATCTTTCATAATTTAAGGCCCAGAATGGACGCGCGGAGATTTCAATTTTCACCCCTACTTCCCCGCGTGCATTAATCGCGATATGCGAAAAACGGTGTTCTAAGTCCACAAGCTCCCTCTATTTGGAATTAAGAAAACTACTTTATATGCTCAAAATCTATACGTAGTAAACCGCCATCTTCACGAGAACTCGGTTCGCAATACAAGTTTTTATGAGACAGTATAATTAACTATAGTACAGCAGATCAGCAGTAGCACAGAAGTATCGTGTGGTAGTAAAGGTTTGATAAATTGATATATAGGTTAATTTACGACTGACTAGCTAGTGACTATTTAATGAGAGGTGGTAGAAGATTTTTGCATCAAAGTATGATGATTTAGTAGAAATAGATCTGTTTATGGTATACAATGTGTAATAATATTAGGTTCAATATTAAACAATAGCTGATGCCCGTGGCTTGGCACGCGTGTTATAATTATAGCCTATATGGTTCAATATATAGCCTATGACACTCACAAATAACGTGGCTTTATATTGGCAAAATAATTTTCCAAATCGGTTCAGTAAATCCAGAGATTACCCCCTACAACCTCACAAATTCACAAACTTTACTTCTCTATATTATTATATAGTATATGGTATAGATTGGTATAGAAGTATAGATGTATATAGGTATTATAATAATTAACCACGTATACTATAAGACTTACTTTAAAATTACAAAAAAAAAACTATTCCATACATTTTGCAATGTCAACTCAATTAAAATGAATGAAACAGTAGTAATTTTTTTTGACCAAAGAGCTGGTCTCATAATAAAGGAATGGCAGTTGTTGGTGTACGGCAAGTACCCGGTACTGAAATGTGGTGGCTACTTTCATTATCAAATAGAAGGTAGTAAGAAGTTGGAGCTGGTGATGGTTGGTAAAATTAACATCTCATGAAAAAGGAGAAATACATAAAATACCTATTATAAATAGATCCAATCAATAAAACTTAGGTAAACTAAGACTGCTTTGAGTTTGAAAATGAAATTTCGCTTTCATGTGCCAACATAGTTTAATCTCACAATGGAAAAGGAAATGAATACCCTTCTAAATCTACCGGTGCTTCGGAAATACACCCGTTCGAGAAGAGAGCACCAAAAAACTCTACGAGGATGTAATTTTTTCCATATTTGTTCATTATTTTAATGAGATTTACTCTTCGCCCAAGTCCTCCACAAATCCAAAACCCCGAAAGCTTTCAGTTTGAACTCCAAAATCGCTTCCAAATCCTTACCGAATGCAATACAGTGGACGAAACAACGGGCTGGTGGAAATTGTTCACGCGGTCGGGTTGGAGTTCTTTAAGATCAACCGCAAAAACAGAACACGGAAACTCTTTGAGCATACACTCAAACTTATGGCAGAACGAGGTGAGATGAGGCTGCAGTCTTCAGTGGATATTTCGAGTAACAGCTTGCTTAATAAACAGATCTCCAAGTCAATGCGACACGATTTGTGTTAGAACACCGGTACTTAAAGTCTTTCAGAAGCTGTTTAACTCCGTCATCCTCGAGGGTACTACGCCAGAGGCATGGCACATGAGCGTAGTGGTGTTGTTCTTTAAGAAAGGTGATAACACCCTCTTGAAGAATTCTAGGCCCATTTTGCTACTGAACCACGTCCATAATCTGTTTTCGAGAGTATTTACAAACCATCGGGCTCGTAGGTTCAACGACAACTAGCTGGATTTCGGAAGGGCTCTAGCACCGTAGACCACATCCATACGCTCCGGAAGATAATACTTCAGAAGAACAAAAAGTATAAACGACCACTGTGTTTTACGTTTGTGGACTAACACCATGTCCGTTCCAGTTCAGAAGCTTGAATATATCTTCCAGTGCAGAGGTGAACTGTTTCGGAGAAATACCCACTTCAACACTTTGATGTAACTACTCTCGAAAACAGTTTATAGACGAAGTTCAGCAGCGAAATGGGCCAATAATTCATCAAGAGGGTGTTATCACCTTTCTTAAATTATAACAACACTACTATGCTCCTGTGCCATACCTTTGGCGTAGTACCCTCGAGGATGGCGGAGTTAAACAGTTTCTCAAGGACTTTAAGTACCGGTGTTCCACCCGCTTTCAGTAGCTTTGTCGTTATTCCGTCGTCCCCTGGTGCTTAGTTGCTCTTAAGCTGTTTGAGAGCCATTCTGATCTCGTATAAGCTTACGTCCGGGATATTTTCGGTATAATGACGGGACAAACAGGCTTTTGCACCGCTAGGAGGACTAGGCGCTGAGGTGTATAATTGCTCATAGAACTTCTCGAGCTCACTCAAAATCTCTGGCTTTTAGAAACGATGATGCCACAGCCGGTCTTCAGCTGCGTCAGCAGGCTTTGACCATTAGACAGATATCTTGCGAACGCTTTGGAGCCCTTGTTCCGCTCTATTACGTTCTTAATACTATTAGTATTATAAGAACGCAAATAGTATAGCATCGACTTGGATATCTGTTTATCAAGCAAGCTGTAACTCGACATATGCACTGAAGACTGCAGCTTCATCTCGCCGCGTTCTGCCAAAAGTTTGGTCAGAGAGTTTCTGTGTTATATTTTAGTCGGTGGGCAAAACCTTTGTAGCAGGGTATAGTCCCAAGGCTTCAATTATGTTCACAACAAACTACGAAGAATGGTTTACAAAGTTATGGTATTCGTGTAAAGAGTGTGTTTTTTACGTTGCCATGGAAATGAAATAATAACAAGTCTGTCAAGTAGGTGAGTAATAATGCAGTTGTCTATGGTCAAGAAATACTGCTGCCAATGATTTTGAATAACGCTTACTGTCGTTTTTTTTTAGAAGTTACTACGGATATATGAATATCCACAACAATACTAAAAAAGTGAAACGTTGTACCTTTTCTGTTTGTTTGTTTATTTGGGGAGTTTTAACGCAATAACGGCTGGACGGATTTTGATGAAATTTAGAATGGAGATAGGTTTTACCCTGGAATCAAACATATGACTATTTAATCGTCACCATCATCATCATCATCATCATCATCATCATACTTCACTCTCAAACGGCTGAACGGATTTTGGTGAAATTTGGAACGGAGATAGCATATATCCTGTAATAACACATAGGATACTTATCATCGTTATCATCATCATCATCATACTTCACACTCAAACGGCGGAACGAATTTTGATGAAATTTAGAATGGAGATAGCTTATGGTCTGGAATAACACATATGATACTTTTGTTCATCATCCCTCACGCGGATGAAGCCGCGGGGTGCAGCTGGTACAAAAATATACTTATTGCTTTAATTAACGGCACTTGTTTATTTATTAATAAAGTTGGATCGAGAGTCGCCATTGTTCATTTATCTGCATATAACCTTTGTTTTTTTAATGAAAACAAAATATAATCTGTTTGGGATTTCTGTTTTACCCAGTTTGGAACTCTCATGTAAAATTTAAAAGGCCTATTTCAATCACATACCTATATAATTTTACGTTTCACTTACCACTAAGCTGAGCAATTCTGGAAGAAATCATATCATATACAACAAATTCTTGCGCAAAAAAAACTCAAAAAGTTTATACGGACGTGTTGGAACGTAGTACTAGTAATTGCACTCTGAATCTTCGGAACTGTGTGCACTGTGGTTCAAGCATGGATTAGGTACACGCTGATTATAGATCCATTTATTTTGAATTGATGGAAAATGTATTTTCACGGCTTGCATTACAACGTTTAAACGTTTATTTTCTGTGGTCTGTATGACTGAGTACCAAGTTATTAGTTATATTATGATATAACAAATATTATTTAATAGCGATCATTACAATATCAAATATTATTGCGTCATGCATTGTATTGTATTATTCAAAATCAGTACCATTCTGAGCAAGGCGTTCAAGACACTTTATGATAAATTCACAAATGACTGATTTGGTAAAAATAATAATTTATTGTCATATATTTTCAGTACCTTCCCGAAATGTTTTGGCGGAGTACTCGCGAGCAATACTGCAAGGCGACCCGGCTGGTGAGGAAGGCGGATGACGTCATCGGCGGAATTATCTTCATCTCCTTCGCAAACAATCTTTTCTTTATCTGTCTACAGCTGTTTAATACATTGGAGTAAGCACCATTATTAACCCTAGAACTAGCTTTTTACCATGTCACCTGAATTTTTAAAGAGGATTGGACTTTATTTTTAATTTTGTTCAATACTTTCTCTAAGGTGGCCCCAAATAAATTTCATGAAAATAGGTACATTAATAAGTTCAGTAAATTGAATTGAAGATATTTTTTATTTAATTTTGTTTTATTAATTTAGCATTATTTTGACTTTTTATTCTATTTCAAACGTAAAAAACATATGCGTTTCCCATTTCATTGACTAACATCGAATGGCGGAACTAGTACATGTATGCACAAACATGTGTACAATTTGTTTACATTTGCTGCCACAAGCTTTAATTCATTATGGTTAGAACAGATCAGGCTGATGTCACCATCATTATTGATGTCTGTGAAAATTCGCTCAGCTGTTATTTTTTCATTTTTAAGCGACTTCATAAAAAGAGATGGTTATATCGAACATATAACCGTCTCTTTTTGTGATGTATGTGATGTTTTTTTTCTTATATTAGTCGACTCTACCACCGCTAAATATTTAGATGAAAAGTGTTTAACCCTTCCAGAACCACGCATGATATTACTACTTTTACATTTTCTTTTACGATTTTTCACTAGGTACACTAACCCATTTGGTATGTTTCATTCATTTTCAGGGACGGTATCAAAGGCACCGGAGAGTGCAATAGTCGTGTAAAAAAGTAAGAACCAATGAAATCAATTCAATACGTTTTCTAATTCCGAGATTATAACGTTCTTTTAAATTGATTTGATTTTACTGTTAATTTTTTTCAGAACTACAATCCTGGGCGGTTACGAAGCTGCATCCTACTTTTTGTTTTCGCTCGTCTATCTGATCACAAGGTCTGTGGCAGTATCTTTGATCGCTTCTCAAGTAAACACTGCCTCTGAAGTGCCAGCTCCAGTGTTGTACGATGTTCCATCTCCAGCTTATTGCCTTGAGGTAAACATTACCATATGACTGAAAAAGTGAAGCTGAAGTGGCTGGTCATATCTTTTGAAGGACCGATAATCGTTGGGGAAGACGAGTTCTTGATTAGAGACCGCAACTCGGCAAACGTAGTGCATGAAGATGTTCTCCAGCAATTGGAAAGGAAGAAACAAAGATAAGGCTCAATGGCGTACTCTGGCCTATTTCCAGCAGTCTGTCTAGTTGTTCAACCCGAAACTGAGGCCTCTCCTTGTACCAATATTTATTATATTTTGTTTTGTAACTTTAAAACTACGAAGCTATCAAAATAAAAACTCGTAAATACAAATTATTTATGAAATTCCTTTCATAATACACCACATTTGACCCAAATGTATCACAAATTCAAATATCAAATTGTGAGCAGTCGTTGCCACGTGAGCGGTTCTTGGGCGGTCAAACAAACTCTGATATTCTGATATCAGAGTTTTGGTTGGTTTGGTTGACATAACGCAAGAATCATGTTTTTATCAACACATGTGTTCACGATGTAACATCATAGTATTACAAAGCATAGCAGACTAATTCTTGCTTATCTCTCGCACGCATCTCCGCTTCAGTGGATTGTTGGCTTAAAGCAAGAAACTTTCTGGAAAAACTATCCTGATATAAGTAATTGTTTTTGTAGGTTCAAAGATTTCTGGACCAAGTAAATGGGGACAAGGTGACTTTGAGTGGTCTTCAGTTCTTTTGCGTTACTCGAAGTTTACTCTTGACGGTAAGCAACCATTAAATTATATTTTAATGTAATACGAGTAAATTTGTTAAAATAAATCTTCGTTTGAATACCATCTTGTCTGAAGGTGAACGCTAATGTATGTGAAGATAGAGCAAGGAGATGTCTAATAACTCTAGTCTTAAAAACGCCAAGGTGTGGTCAAAAACAGTGTTTTGAGGGGGCCTGAAAATCCTAGAAAATCTGTTATCCTAGAAAATCTATAAACCGCCTCACACTATAACGACTAGACGCTAACTCGACCCAATGTAATTTATTGTGAGTTTTATTAGTATTGTGAACCATAATAATATAACCATAATTATATTACAAAAACCGAACTTGCATATACAGGTTCTGTAGATAGGACTCTTAGCTACCAAAGTGTGAAAATTGCATTGCAATCGGTCCAGTAGTTTTTTATATTATACGCCAACAAATCTGTTAGATTGTGTCTCATTAAGGAATTTGTATAGCGGGCATAAAAAACGTTATCTTGGTCAGCTAAATCTCGTAAACTAGTAAATAAATCCATTGTAGCAATATATAAAAGTGAAACGTTATCTGTTTGTTTGTTTGGGGAGTTTTAACTCGATAAAAGCTTTTAACGGATTTTGTTGGAATTTGGAATAAAGATAGCCCAGGAATAAAACAAAGGATTATTTTCATCATCATTATCATCATCATACTTCACTCTCAAACGGCTGAACGGATTTTGATGAGATTTGGAATGGAGATAGCTTATACTCTGGAATAACACAAGATTCTTTATATCATCATCATCATCATCATCATCATCATTGTTATTATCATCCTTCACCCTCTAACGGCTGAATGGATTTTTATGAAATTTTGATCAGAGATATCTTTTACCTTGGAATAACACATAGGATACTTTCATCATCATCATCATACTGCACTCTCAAACGGCTAAACGTATTTTGATAATATTCGGAATGGATATAGCTTATACTCTGGAATAAAACAAAGGATACTTTTCATCATCATTATCATTATCATCATCATTATCTCTCAATGGGCTGAATGGATTTGGATGAAAAATGAAATGAAAATAGCTTATACCCCGGCAAAACACAAATAGTACATTTTATCATCATCATCATCATACTTTACTCTCAAACGGTTGAACGGATTTTGATGTAATTTGGAATGGAGATAGCTTACACTCTGCAATAACACAAAATACTTTATATTATCATCATCATCATTGTTATCATCATCCTTCACGCTCTAACGGCTGAATGGATTTTGATGAAATTTTGATTAGAGATAGCTTTTACCCTGAATTGACACACAGGATACTATCATCATCATCATCATCATTATACTGCACTCTCAAAAGACTGAACGTATTTTAATTATATTCGGAATAGAGATAGTATATACTAGTATATACTCTGGATAGTTTATACTCTGGAATAACACATAGGATAATTTTCATCATTATCTACTTCACTTTCATAGGCTTAATGGATTTTGATGAAATTTGAGATAGAGATAGCTGATACCCTGGAAAAAACACATAGGATACTTTCATCTTCATACTTTATACTCTAACAGCTGAACAGATATTAATGAAATTTGGAATGGAGTAAGCTTATACCCTGGAATAACATATAAGTAATAACACATTGGATGGTTTTCATCATCAGTATCATCATCATACTTCACTCTTCAACAGCTGAACGTATTTTGATAAAATTTGGAATGGAAATACTTTATACCTTGGAATAACACATAGAACACTTTTTTATCATCATACTGAACGGCTGAACGGATTTTGATGAAATTTAGAATAGAGATAGCTTATACCCTGAATAACATATAGGATACTTTCATCATCATCAACATCGTCATCATCATCCCTCACGCGGGTGAAACTGCGGGGCGCAGCTAGTCCTAGATATATTAACCGTGATAATATTGTTAGTAAATTTGTATTAAGTATCTCATTTTTTTCACTAACTATGGATATTTATAATTGCTACATAAGTGTATAAAAAATATTTGAAAATGTAGTTTTTGGTGTGAGAAAAAACTGCCAACTCATTATAATTTTAAAAGAGCTACCTATCCAACGAAAAATATATATATTTTTCTTGTTCACTTTTCAAGTATAGGAGTGATTACAAAAAATATTTTTTTTAAGTACTCTTTTAACAGAGTTACAGGTTAAGTCGTCGTACATATTAAAAGACGTTATTATTAGGCACGACCCAAAAGATTTGAAAGGCCATTATCCAAAAGGTAACAGTTTTCCAGATACTTACTTTTAATACATATATATATATATATATATATATATATAAATATATATTAAAAGTATATATTTTTCTCTAATTTTAATTATTTTCTTTATTTTCAGAATCTATGGTCGAATTTTAGTCTGGTTTTACGTAGAGAATAAGCCAGATAATAAAGTTGCTGCTCGATAACTACATATGTGAATGTAGTTTTTTTCACTTAGTGTTCCCAACTTTGTAGCATGTTAAATAAAAAAGTTTTAAAGAAGTTACCTATCCTAACATAATATGAACAAAAAATTAAGTTTAAAAATAATAATTCAATGTCTGGACAACAGTTAACTTTTGGCTAGTGGGTTATAGGGTCAGGGCCCCGATTCTGTAAGCTATTGAACCGCGATAATGCAAGTCGATCGCTTGAAATTTTTTGAGAAATTTTCTTATTTACCACTTAAAAGAGTTGGAAGCGAAAATTTTGCTAAAATTTTCGGTTTTTGTTTAATTTTGTTTTTTTATTTTCCATTTTTGTATTTTTTGAATATTTCCAAAACTCTAGCACTTTTAAGTGGTAAATAAGAAAAATTCTCAAAAAAATTCAAGCGATCGACTTGCGTTATCGCGGTTCAATAGCTTACAGAATCGGGGCCCAGATCTATTGGAAACGACCCAAATTATAACTTCCTTAAATATGTAAGTATGTAGGTTGACTTTCCCTGTAATCCCTTATACACATATATAGCGGTTATAAATATCTATATATACAAATTTTAACCTTGTAGTGTCAATAGTGTATGAATAAAATGGCTATGATATAAAGATGGGCGGACAGACGGACATGACGTAACTATAAGGGTTGACTACGGAAGCCTAAAAAATTATGAAAGTATTGTACGACATGCAGACTATGATGGCAACATACAGCTCATTTTCAAAGATTAGCTTGTTAAATTAATTTTGAGTCATTATAGTGTGCGATGGCTTTTAATGCTAGGAACATTTGTGAGATCTATTATGTGAATAACTGTTATCGATGTCAGGTACCAATCTAATCAAGGCTAACTGTTTACAGGTGGCTGGCACCATTGTCACATACGAACTAGTGATGGTCCAGTTCAATTCATCAACGCCCTCCAACTCAACTGTTATTTTACCGAACATCACTACTACTGCTGCACCAAATGCATGAATAATTAAATTATAATTGAAAGTGAATGCATTATTTTTATTAGTTTTGTGTCTAACCCTGTGCAGCAATTTAGCAAAAAAATTAATCAAAATGTCTGTTTTGTGGCTTTCAAGCCCAAACTACTGAACCAATTTTGATGACATTTTGGACTTGGATAGTGGACGCCACAGAAACTTAAATGGATGCTTTTTTTAACCCATGGAAGAAAAAACTCGCAAGAAAAAGTTTCTTTAACATTTTCGAATGAATAGCAATAAAAATTGATATTAAATCGATACAAACGTACATATACAAAAAATATTTGGAAGGTACATTTTCAAAAGGATTGTTTAAACATCAAAAACTTTTGTTTGAAAATTAAATGAAAAGAACATCGGTTCAAATCCAGATATGATTTGAATCATTTCTGGGTGAATTCTATACATATTGTACAACACAATGAAAACGAATATTGTTATCAGAGGCTCTTTAAACTCTCTTAATAATTCAAGTACTAATGTTGAATACAAAGAGAATGGGTTTGCTTATTTTTGTTCAGTTATTTTATGCAACCGGATTTTTTATTCCATGTAGGCTAGTGCTTGACTCCTGTTTCAAAGATTTGGTCAGCATAGATCTTGTTGAAGGCGAAAAGATAAGGCTCGTTTTAACATCATGTAAACAAAAACTGGATAAGATACAACTACAGGCAAACACAACCACATAGCTACATTCCCACCGTCATGCTTCATGTGCATCAACAACAAATATAAACAGACATTCGCAGACTGTAGTGCGAATAAGTGTCGCTAACGCGTGCAACACAAACTCCAGTTTGATTGTGACCAATTGTGTGTGTTGTACCTCATTTATGCGGCGGTCTACGCCAGAGTTGCTGGTGGGTACTTGATCTTCCCTAATTTAACTAGATCTATAGGGCTTAAAAATCTACATCTATCTTCCATACTTAAAATAATTTATTCTTTACTTATAACAAAGCAGTAAATAACAAAACGTCTGTACAATGAAGAAAATATTAAGCTACTTGTGATGTACGAAAAACTCTTTAGTAGTTATTAATTTTGCTAGATGCGTACACTTTTGTTTTTTCTTCTGTCTGTCAATGAATATGTAAGCTGGATGACCTGGTGTTCTTGCTTTTGCGGATTCTCCAAGATCCTGAAGTATTTAAGGGGAGGACATACATGTACATATCAACTGGCAACGAGGAACTTACATACGCGTGAGTGAATTTTCGGATTCTTTTAAGGTCAAGATGTCGATCGGAAAAGTAAGGCCATTCGACGTAAGGTCTGTAAGGACAACTGGGACCTTTATTTATCGGATGGATCAGTATTTTATCCCGAACGATCTATAGGAAGCGGTCAGAACACATGGCCGGTGTTTATGCGCACTCACGCATAGCGTAAGCGAGAGGCGTGAGTCGGTAGAGCCAGTACAGCGCGCGCTCGACCAGCTTTAACGGGATGAAGTCATCACTCCGGTGAGTTCTTTGGACTGGGCTTCTTCTATAGTAACTGTCATGAAAAAGGATGGAACTATTTGTATCTGCGCTGATTTTAAAGTAACGCTCAATAAGCAGTTAGAGGTTGATCGTTTTCCGTTACCTAAAGTCGATGATCTGCTAGCTAAGTTACACGGTGGAAATAAATTTACAAAACTTGACCTTTCTCAGGCCTATACACAATTTGAGTTGGATGAGTCAAAAAAATACGCGGTTATTAATACTCACAAAGGCCTTTTTAGGTTTAACAGATTGATTTTTGACCTTGCATCCAGTCCAGGTATATTCCAAAGGAAATTGGAAGGGTTGTTTGGAGATTTACTTAACGTGAGCGTGTTTTTTGGATGACGTCAAAATTATTGGGAAAAATGTCAGGGACCATTTAACAACGCTTCACGAGGTTTTTGGCAAGTTATTGAAGTACGGCTTAAAGATTCGGAAGGATAAGTGCACCTTTTTCGCGGACTCGGTGACTTACTTAGATTTCGTAATTATTGGTAAAGGGGTACATACTTGTCCAGAGAAAATAGAAGCCATTAAAAAAGTTAGAATCCCTACTACAAAGAAGAAACTGCGTTTTTTCTTGGGACAAGTGATGTACTATGCCAAAGTGCCCAATATTAGCACTCGTTTATCTCCTTTATATAATTTACTATGGAAAGAGGTTAAGTTTATCTGGGACGACAGATGTCAAAAGGCATTTTCTGAGGTAAAGGATTTGTTGTTTTCTGGTGAGGTTTTGACTCATTATTCACCGGAAATGCCTTTAGTACTTACAACGGATGCCAGCAGCGTGGAAGTGGGTGCTGTTATTTTCGCATTTGACACCAGATAGCGAGCCTATGCTTCCAGAGTGCTTAATAGCGCTAAGAAATCTTATTCACAAATAGATCGCAAGGCTGTGACGATTGTTTTTGGCATGCGGAAGTTTCATCAATATTTGTATGGAAGAAGATTTACATTGAGGACAGACCACAAACCGTTAGTGAGCATTTTCGGGGATAAGTCAGAAATACCAGTGATGGCCACGAGTAGGATGCAGCGGTAGGCGGTGTTGCTTTCGGGATATGACTATAATATTGAATACGTTGGTAGTGATAAGAATGCAGCGGATGCGCTGTCGCGGTTACCAATGGGTGAAGCAGGAAAATAAGTTACATAAAACCCACCTCAGTTTTATTCAGGAATTTCTGCCAGTAACTAGGAAAGAAATTCAGGATCATCAGAGCAAGGATTGCACTTTGAAAAGAGTTACTCTGTGTTTGAAATCAGGATAGCGAGAAAACTGTACTGATGACGAGTAAAAACCGTATTTTGCCAGACGGAACGAGTTATATTTGGACATGGGAGGTGTGGTTTGGGGTTACAGATTGGTAGTACCTACCAAGTAGTTTAAGATCGAATTTATTGAAAGAACTCCATGTAGGTTATGTGGGTATCGTTAAGATGAAAAGTATTGCTCGCAGCTATATGTGGTGGCCCGGAATAGACGCAGACATTGAGTGTGCTTGTCGGCAGTGTGGCACTTGTACAGTGGAGAGCAGAGCGCCAGCTAGGGCACCACGTCAGCCTTGGCCTTACTTGCCTGAACCTTGGTCTAGGTTACACTAAGATTTCTTAGGACCTCTGAATGGAGAAATTGTTTTAGTTTTGATAGATTCAACGATTAAATAACTAGAAATTATTGAAATGCCAAGAAGAACAGCCAGTGCAGTCATCAAAATACTAAGAGACACCTTCGCGCGTTTTGGTTTGGCTAAAGAAGTAGTGTCAGATAATGGTCCACCTTTTACCAGCAGCGAATACGCCAGATTCATGTCTTCGAATGGAGTTAGGTTGACATATGCAGCTGCGTATCATCCTTCGTCTAATGGCGCAGCCGAGGGTGCAGTTTAACTGTGTAAACGGGTGATCAAAAAGTCATTGCATGATCACGTGGATTTGGATGTAGCTTTGCAAGCTTACCTGATGGCTTATAGGAACGTTAGTCGTTGCACTACGTACGTTTCACCGGCGATGGTGTTGCAGCATAGGAATTTCTTTCTAGGTTAGATTTATTTAGGGACAGGCAGGTGGAAAGTAGGTTTCTAGAGATGCAGCGCAGGCAGATAGAACAGGCAGGCAGAGATTCCGGTAGGTGATGCAGTGTGGTCCAGGAATTATGCGGGAGGGAGAAGATGGTTGGAAGGCCATGTTACTGAGAAGTCTGGTTCACGAAATTATGTAATAGGAACGGAAAACCAAGACGCCGCTTCAAGGACGCCGATGATGGAGCAGTTGCTCAAATCAGTTCTTCCAATATAGTTATACCGCAGAATCTCTCCTGACCATCGTTCCGGCCCAGAAATGCATTACGTCAACCGACCAACCAACCGTTTCGGTTCTGATTCCAATGCAGTTTATGATTGATTATTAGGTTCTATTAATTTGTTGATTATGTTTTGAAGTAGACTCCATTATTAATGCAAGTATTAGTTAAGGGTGAGGGTGTTATGGAAACCTCTTTTGTAGTTATTATTTTGCTAGATGCGTACACTTTTGTTTCTTCTTCTGTCAATAAATATGCAAGCTAAAAGACGTGTTTTTTTTATTTTTGCGGATTCTCCAAGATCCTGAAGTATATAAGGGCAGAAAATACTCGTATATATCACTACTGATCAAAAATATATTTTTTGAAAATTTTGTTTGCTTGACTGTTTGCACATCACGTAAGAACTACTAAAATGAATGCAATGCAGTTTTCTTAATACACGAGTAACCTATGAATTGATAGTTATAATTTTCAAATATTAATTTTATACCTTCTTTTACAGGTTTTTATGTGCAGATAGAACAAAGATGCATATATATATATAATTATTGATGTTGACTTAGAACATAACCTCATTAGAGATAGGACAAAGTGACGTATTCATTTTTGCGTGTTTTTTGTTTTATGTTCCATATGGTTGGTACAGGTTGGTACAATTCACCGTATTATTTATAAAAAAACTCAAACGTTGTAGTAATAATACTAATGGCGTTGTGTATCAGTTTATACTGGAATTGGGTAACCAACACTACCGTTGTGTGTACCTACCAAATAACTTGTCATTTTAATTCTTTCCTGGGGTTGTTAGAAGATTGAAATAAAAAAAATATGACAATAATCACTTTCTTATGACTAGACTCTTAAAAAACTAATATAATTATCCGATTTCCAGTTGCAAAAAGAGGTGAAACAACGATAAGTTATTTCTCCGAAAGTTTTCACCTCTGCACTGGAAGATATATACAAGCTTCTGAACTGGAACGGATATGGTGTTAACATCAATGGCGAATATTTACATCGCTCACCTTCGATTTGCTGATTATATAGTCATCATGGTAGAAACCCTGGAAGAAATGCTCAGAGACTTCAACATTGTTTCCAAACAGGTGGGTCTTAAAATGAATATGGGCAAGACGAACATCATGTTAAATGCACATGTCGTACCCATGCCGTTTTTTGTTTGGAACGATATTATCGAAGCTGTTGATACAGTGATCAACAGTCCACTTAAATCAGACGATCCAACTAGGTAGATTCAACTACGACAAAGAGGTCAACCGACGAATCCAACTCGGATGGGCAGCGTTCGGGAAATTACGCCATATCTTCTCGTCGCAGATACCTTGTCGCGGGGCAGTCCCCGGGTTTGGGTTGCTCCCACTATTCCAGGACACAACCTCTTTGACACAGAATTACAGGAACTTCCTTCCGCTCGATTCTAGCACACGGCGGGAGCAGACTCGGCAGGCCAGAGTCTGATATTGTCCGGCTCTTGTCTAAAAGAGTTCCGCGCGAAGCCGTTCATCGAGTGCAACGCGATCGGGCGCTGCAACTCAACGATGTTCCTCAAACCAGAGCAGACTTTCAGATTTTTTATATTAATGTTAGCGAAGGAAGGACGAAAGATATATTTTGCAAATTAAATCAATGAAAGCACTAAAGTGGAATATTATTCTATTTTTTACCAAAAATCAATATGAATGACAGGATATTTTTATTTGGAATGGATAATGAAAATCAAAATGAAAAGAAATGGATTATGAAAAGAGTATTGTTATGAAAGAGGTTTGGACCTCGTCACAATACCCCCCCTTCCCCGAGAAAAAAAAAATTTTTTGATATTAAAAAAAAAATTTTTTTTGTAAACTTTATTTAAAAATAAGTTTGCTATAATTACTGCCCATGTAATACCCGCTGTTACTCAACCTTTCATATTAGGTATCGATTTTTGGAAAACTTTTAAGCTGGCTCCAGACATACTTAATACGGTCAGTATGCTCAAGAGTTCAGATACTCCCATGTTTATCATCAATAATAATGATACTTACTTACATTCTTATGACAGACTTACAGATACACAATTGATTCTTGCTAATGCAGTCGTAGAACAATTTCGTAATATTTCTACTGACGTACTTCCTTTAGGAAGAACAAACCTTATTGAACACTGTATTGATACAGGTGACCATCCACCTATTCGTCAACGTTGCTATCGATTATCACCTGAAAAACAGAAAGCTCTTCGAGCAGAAGTTGACAAAATGCTAGAACTTGATGTTATAGAGCCTTGTGAAAGCCCATGGCTAAATCCTGTAATTATTACCCCTAAGAAAGATGGTACTTGGAGATTTTGCGTCGACAGTCGTAAGCTTAACGACATAACTAGAAAAGATGCTTATAAATTACCATTCATATCAGACATTATAGATAACCTTAAAGATTCTAAATATCTGAGTTCAATTGACATTGCTAAAGCTTTTTGGGAAGTGCCTTTACGTTTAGAAGACAGACCTAAGACTGCTTTTCACGTTCCAGGTCGTGGATCTTTTCAATTTAAGGTTATGCCTTTTGGTCTTACTAACGCACCAGCTACGCAACAAAGATTCATTGATAATCTTCTTTCTGATGAGTCTAATAACGACTCTCTTTTTTATTATTTGGATGATATAATAATAGCCACAAAAACGTACGAGGAACACGTACGTTTGCTTAATAAATTACACGCAAAACTTTCAAAAGCAGGTAAATTTTCCAAAATGTGCATTTTTCCGAAATGAACTTAAATACCTAGGCTACGTAATTGATGATCAAGGTCTCCGCACAGACCCTGATAAAGTCAAAGCAATCTTAGAAATACCAGCACCCAGGTCTGCTCGCGAGGTGAAAAAGTTTCTCGGTACAGCTAGTTGGTATAGACGCTTTGTACCCAATCTTAGCACATTAGCTGCTCCCCTCACTAAACTTACGTCTACCAGTAAGAAAGCTCCCGCTTTCAAGTGGACTTCTGAAGCTGATAAAGCTTTTAATAAAATCAAACAAGCTTTAATATCAACTCCTATTCTAACTTGCCCTGACTTTTCTAAACCCTTTGCTGTTCATTGCGACGCATCCGCTTTTGGACTTGGAGCAATGCTTACCCAAGACTTCGATGGAGTTGAAAAACCCATAGCTTACATGAGCAAATTACTTACAGGTCCCCAAAGAAACTATTCTATCACTGAACGTGAACTCTTAAGCGTTATAACAGCATTAGAGTATTGGCGTTGCTATCTAGACAATGGTCAAAAGTTTACTATCTATACCGATCATTCTGCACTTCAATGGTTCTTACACTTAGATAATCCTACAGGTAGACTTGCCCGTTGGAGCATACGCTTATCAATGTTTAATTTTGACATTAAATATAAACGTGGCAAGGAACATTTGGTCCCAGATACATTATCTCGTATTAAACCAATTAATGTGATTAATTATGATCCAATACAGACTTCTGATTCGTGGTACACTTCTGTATACTCCAAGTGTAGCACAAATCCCACATCAACTCCTGATTATATGATACGACACAATAAACTCTACAGGTACACCCGTTCTAATACCCTCATAAACTCAGAATTAAGTTGGAAAGAAGTAATCCCATCTGAATTTCGTACAGCTATTATCGACGAAAACCATTTGTTACCAACAGCAGCTCATTTTGGCACTTTCAAAACATACCATCGTATTAAAGAAAAATACTTCTGGCCAGGAATGTACAAAGACATTGCCAGCCATATTTCTAAATGTGAAACATGCCTCGCTTATAAGCATCAGAATCAAAATACCATTGGTCTGATGGGTAAACCCAAGAACTGTTCTCGTCCTTTCCAATGCATATCTATTGATATTGTTGGTCCACTTCCAATGACACGTAAACTTAATAGATTTATTTTTGTAGTCACATGTTGTTTTTCCAAATATTGTCTTATATTCCCCATGAAGCGAGCTACCTCTTTTGTAATCAAACATATACTTGAGAACTTAGTTTTTATGGTTTATGGTATTCCAGAGACCATAATCCTAGATAATGGCCCTCAACTAATTAGTCATGAACTCCAGGATTTATTTCAATATTACAACATACCAAAAATTCATTACACCCCCCGTTACTGTCCGCAAGTCAATACTGTTGAACGTTACAACAAAACAATTATAACAGCAGTTGCTTCTTTTGTTGATAATGACCATCGTACTTGGGGTTTATATTTAAATCAAATCCAATTTGCCATAAATTCAGCTGTTAATGAAACTACTAAATTCACACCAGCTTTCTTAGTATTTGGTCGCGAACTTGTAACATGTGGTTCTGTATATAATGCTTCGGATCTAAGTGAAGAATTGATTTTTGCCCCACGTTGGGCGCCAGTGTCGCGGGGCAGTCCCCGGGTTTGGGTTGCTCCCACTATTCCAGGACACAACCTCTTTGACACAGAATTACAGGAACTTCCTTCCGCTCGATTCTAGCACACGGCGGGAGCAGACTCGGCAGGCCAGAGTCTGATATTGTCCGGCTCTTGTCTAAAAGAGTTCCGCGCGAAGCCGTTCATCGAGTGCAACGCGATCGGGCGCTGCAACTCAACGATGTTCCTCAAACCAGAGCAGACTTTCAGATTTTTTATATTAATGTTAGCGAAGGAAGGACGAAAGATATATTTTGCAAATTAAATCAATGAAAGCACTAAAGTGGAATATTATTCTATTTTTTACCAAAAATCAATATGAATGACAGGATATTTTTATTTGGAATGGATAATGAAAATCAAAATGAAAAGAAATGGATTATGAAAAGAGTATTGTTATGAAAGAGGTTTGGACCTCGTCACAACCTTAGAGCCACAAGACGAAAGTTTATAATCAGTGCGTCTTGCCAGTGATGACATACGGCACTGAGACGTGGTCGCTAACTAATGGTCTCATACACAAGCTCAGAGTTACGCATCGTGCAATTGAGAGAGCTGTGCTCGGTGTTTCACTACACGATAGAATCCGAAATGAGGAAATCCGTAGAAGAACGAAGGTTACCAACATACTTTGCAAGTTGAAGTGGCAATGGGCCATAAAGTTCGCAAAACCGACAACCGCTGGGGAATAAAGGTTCTCAAATGGCGACCACAAACAAGCAAGCGAAGTGAAGTCAAGGAAGTCGGTGGATGGAGGTGGCACAAGATCGCTCGTCATGACGCTCTTTGGGGGAAGTCTTTGTTCAGCAGTGGACTTCTAAAGGCAAACATGATGATGATGATTAAAATTGAAGTAAAAATGAGGTAAATGTCTATTGATTTTTTCAACTCAAAATCTAAATAAACTAAAAAAGTGTAATTCGGTCTCAGAGACCGACCACGGTCGGGCTAAAAATTGCCAATGACACGCTTGCGAAGAAGACGAATCGATTGATACCTCACTTGTTAAAATCGGACCAAGGTTTTGGTTTGAACGCTTACCCTTCCTTTGCCTTGCCGTAGTCGGGTAAATAGCCTACGACACTCACTCTAAACATGAAGACGAATTGATTGACACCTTGTTTGTCAAAATCGGATCAGGGGCACTCTATACCTGAAAACGAATCGATTGAAACCTCGTTTGTCAAAATCCGATCAATAGGGCGACTCTATGGTGGAACATCTACATAACCACATACATATCTATGTATCTATCTAGATACATACATACATACATACATACATACATACATACATACATACATACATACATACATACATACATACATACATACACATACTGTTAAACTCATTACCCTGCCCCTGCTTCACCGTAGTCGGGTAAAAATTATATTACATAATTACGAGGTTTTTTTTCTCGAGTAATAAACACAAAATATTGTTGCTTCATTCGTCTCATGAAAAGCATACATTTATGAAGGCAGACGTTCTTTCAAAAAACCAAAAAAAAAAAACCGCTTGCACACGAATTTTCAATCACAGGCGACTGCCACCTTATATTTTGCACCTTATTAAACTTTGTACTAAACGGCTCAGGTTCTAATTGAAGGTGCGAGACTGTGATATTCAGACCAACGATATAGAGTGGAACAACTTTGATCGAACGTCGTCGCGAAACATCTCTTTGAATGTAATTTTGCTACATAATAAGGCTACATCCCAAATCAGACATTGGTATGGTGAAATCCATAGCAATATATAAAAGTGAAACGTTGTCTGTTTGTTTGTTTGTTTGTTTGTTTATTTGATAACGGCTGGACGGATTTTGATGAAATTTAGAATGGAGATAGCTGACGAGGAAAATTTTATGTTTCCACGGGAAAACTGGACAATGTGGATTACTCACTGTTAGGAACAGTCGTATCACAGAATGGTATGTGGTTGCCATGGAAACAATAAAACAAGTCTGTCAAAAAACATCAAGAGCATTGGTGCTATACCTACTTTTCCATTGGTTTTAAATATCCTAGAAGAAAATAGGATGCTTTTTTTGCGATAAACAGTAGTCCGCGCGGACGAAGTCGCGGGCGGGATAACTAGTACATGATAAGATAGAAATTGAAAGCAGGTTCTGATAAAGATATTTCTATAGTTGCTACTCTGTAACAAACTAGTCTTCTAGACATTAGATTAGAATTCTGTGGCTAACAGAATAATTATTTCACATAATAATAAATACTTTAGCATAGCCCCTAAATCTAATATTTAGGAAGGGATGACAGTAAAACAAGAACACATTAAAAATATAAACCCCGGGCAGAAAAAAACGCATCTAAATCGGTCCATTTGTTTTGAGCTAAGTATATAGTATGATACTATGATACAACAATACACACCGCTCTCTTTTGAGTTCGGGGATTAAAATTAAGTAATATTTTTAAAGTGGTCGATTATTGATTCTTCATATTTTTTTAACGTTACTGGCTTAAATTGAGTAGATGTACGCTTATTATTTTTGTCAATGTATTGTAATAACTTATTATTCGCTAAATGTTTTTATTTCGTCAATTAGTCAAAGTGATAAATAAATAAATAATAATAATAAATCTATTCGGGACAATTCCACACCAATTAACTAGCCCCAAACTAGGATACTCTGTACTATGGTTACTAGATAACGGATAAACATACATATATAAGAATATTATAACAAGCATGACTCGAAAACAAGCATTTCTGCTCATCACAAATGATTGCACCTTGCAGGATTCGAACCCGCGACCGTCTGATTACGTACCTAGGATCACTAGCCACGAGACCAACCCGTCGTCAATTTATTTTTTTGTTAATTCACAATTAAATGTGACATTCTAAAGCAATTATCACCCTTTGGAGGTGTCTCCTAAGCTGGGACGGTCTCAACCCTGTAGAGTAAATTGCAGTATCATCGTCAAATAAGGAGATCTCTACGTTAGGAGGGCGTGGAAAGTCGCTGGTGTACAGTGAGAACAAAAGCGAGGAGAGAGTGGCGTTGTTTAGCCCTGATGAGGGACTCTGTCTCGGATGGGGTGTGGGTCAGATTTGATTTCCTCGACACGATAGCGAAAGTGGCTTTTGATGAAGTATTGTACTACGAGCACAAGATGGTCCAGCACTCCAAGCTGGTACAACTTGTATATCAGCCCAGCGTGCCAGACTTTGTCAAAAGCCTTAGCTACATCCAGAAAGACGGCCATCGTGGTTTGGGATTTGGGGTACCGGTTGAAGCCAACGAGGATGTGCTCCGTGATGCGGTGCACTTATTGAGGGCAAGACTGTCTTGCTCTAAAGCCAAAATGCTCATCGGGGATGAGTTTGTTGAGTTTCGCGACGGACCAGAGTCGACTCAGAAGGATTCACTCGTAAATCTTCCCCAGAGAGCTGAAGAGATTGATGGGGTGGTAACTAGAGGGCATGGTAGATTTCTTGCCTGGTTTGTGAATGCCGATGACGTCGGCACTCTTCTAGGCGTCAGGAATTGAGGAATAGCAGCATTGAATATGCTAAATCGAGGGGTGGGTCAGTCGGAGGTTGAGCGTCTTTACGTTTGATTTCATGGTCCACCGCAGCAATGTGGACAAAATCTAAGTTATCATCGGTGGGGGTGCACTGGGTTTCGAGGCTCTTGGCCAAGTACTCAGATTTGTACTCTTTATCGGACGCTGGAAGGAGGTTGACCCTTTCGAGGGGGGGCATAACGGATTGGGTATTTTTTGAATATTTTCGCCAACTTCCAATACGCCTGGTGAGTCGGCGAAACATCAGACATAAGATCGTCCCATTGATTATCCCGCAAATCTTTTATGCGCTTCTTGACCGCGTGATGAAAGAATTGCAAAATGGATTTGCGTTCTGGGGTGGGCTGGGCGTCATAATGCCTAATGGCTGCGTTCCTTGCTTTCATCAGTCCTCTCACGACCTCAGCCAGGGCCCAGTGGAGATGATTCCGGCGGGCCCTGCCTAGAGGATTCACCAACAACGGTGTTGAGGTAGCTGGTGAGGGCATCGATGGAGAGGAATGCGTCGTCCGTCGTGACAATGTCGTCGGAAAAGCGATCAAGATCGGGTAAACTGACAGATTTGAGGAATTCCCCCAAACGCTTCCAGTCCACTACCGTCTTGGTTGGTGGAGGGGAGGAGCGGTCGGCTGGGTCTGAGTGAGTGTGCGCAATTGTGTGGAGGTTGCCAAGTTATTGGAACACCACAATTACTTACGATCTCGCAGAGCTTTTTGGAGCACTACTTAGCAAGCTGCCACAACTTTTGCGCACACGTTGGTTTGACTATGCTAAAAATAACTGGACAGGCCAAGCCAAGGTGGAGTTGCTATCTAATTTTCTTTCGAACGAAGTCGAACTCGCTATGCAGTTTGGTTTTGTCGCCGAAGCCTCCACATCACAACGCGAACGAGCACATGCCGTGTCGAAGTCCGGAGTAGAAGCAACTGAAAAGGGTTCCATCGCTAAATTGAACAAGAAAAGTAACGAAATGCATTCCCTTTGTTTATGTTGTACACAAGACCATCCGTTGTCAAAATGTGACAAGTTTATAGCAAAGTCAGTTGATGACAGATGGCACTTTTTAAAAGAAAATAAAATATGTTATCGATGTCTAAATGGAGGTTCGCATAATTTTAGGTTCTGCAATAAAAATAAAACGAACTGTGAAATAAAAGGTTGTAATCGTAAATACAACACGTTATTACATAATCCTGATTACAATCGTATAACATCGGCACACCTAAGCGAAAATATAGTAAACGAACCGTCTACGTCTTTTCAGCAGCGCGAAAGTTCAGAGCAGGCGATAATTAACACCACAGCTACACACGGTGATACCATACTCCATCCTTTATTAAAAATAGTTGCAGTGACGGTATCTGGACCTGAAGGTAGCGTTGATACATTCGCACTATTAGACGATGGGTCAACATCAACGTTTATTGACTCGGTCCCAGCTGCACAAATTCACATTGATTGCGTAGGTGGACTGTCTCGTGATACCACTATACAATATGTTGATTTCCAAATAAAAGGCAAACACGCATCTGAAACGTTTTCGATTCGTAGGGCGCGTTCGATTGGTAATTTAGGTTTGCTAAGACAGTCGGCCACGTACGCTAGCTTAAGTTCATACCCCCATTTGTGTGACTTAGCAGACGAGTTGAACTATGTGGACGCTAAGCCTACACTAGTGATAGGAGTTGACAACTGGCATTTGAGTGCTGCGTCTGAGACTAAGCAAGGCACTAAATCGCAACCTGTTGCTATAAAAACGGTTTTAGGCTGGGAAGTTTTTGGATTTTCAAATAGTAGAACTAAACCTTTGGAGTTTGCATATCACATCTCCTACAGCGAACACAGTGACCCACGTAAAGACTTAGAGACTTTAATTAAAGAAAAGTACAAATTAGACGCCATAGGAATCACTAAGCATGAACCTCGCAGCACAAGCGACCAGCGCGCGCTTCAAATTTTGAACACTACCGCTCGCCGATTACCTAGCGGTCGTTTTGAGGATTATTATGGAAGGCTGATAACCCTAATGTGCCTGATAGTTATCCTTTGGCTTTGGCTAGGTATAAAAGTCTTGAAAGGCAGATGCTACATGATCCACAGTATGGAAAACGGTATAGTGAAAATATTCATCACATGTTGGATAAAGGATACGCAGAGGAATGCCCAACTTCAACATCAAATCCCGTTTGTTGGTATTTACCTCATTTCGGTGTCATAAATCCCAACAAACCTTTGAAAATTCGTATAATCCATGACGCGGCGGCAAAATCGCATGGAGTGTCCCTCAACTCGTTATTATTAACAGGACCTGATTTTTTGCAGTCTTTACTTGGTATTTTGATGCGGTTTAGGGAAGGGAAAGTGTCACTAACTGCTGATATCAAGGAGATGTTCCCACAGGTAAAGATTCGGGAAGCTGACAAAGACGCACAACGATTTCTTTGGCGTGACGATCCCTCAGCACCGATTAAGATTTACCGAATGTCATCTATGATTTTCGGGGCCTGCTCTAGCCCTTCTACTGCCATATTTATCACTAACCTAAATGCATCAAACTTCCAAGACGAGTTTCCAGACGCAGTTCGTGCTATCACCACAGATACTTATTTGGATGACTATATAGGTAGCGTTGACACAGTTGAGAAAGCAGCTCGCTTAGCTGCTGATATAATAAAAATCCATGAACGTGGTGGTTTTGTCATGTGCGGCTGGATCTCCAATGAACCTAATGCGCTCAGCCTAGTGCCAAGCGAGTTGTTGTCTAATGCGATTGTTAGTAGTAGCCCTCAAGAAGTAGATGTAGAACTTGGAACACCCACCTTCACACGCACTTTGGGGTTGATTTGGTAGCCTATCTCTGACGTAGTCAGTTTCAATATAGGATTAAAAAACCCGTTGCCAAATCATTTGACAAAACGAGTAGTTTTAACACAAGTAATGCGCATTTACGACCCGTTAGGTATTTTAGCACCATTGGTAGCTAGAGGACGAATTTTGTTTCAAAATTTGTGGCGGAAGGGTCTTGATTGGGACGAGTGTTTATCAGAAGCTGATAAAAATGATTGGTTAGATTGGTACAATAGTCTTAGCTCTTTAGTGAACTTGCAAGTTCCTAGATGTTATAATATATCAGAAATTAACGACTTTGAGCTTGAATTGCATACGTTTTGCGATTCAAGTGAGCTAGCACAAGTCGTTGTCGCTTACTGGCGTTTCCATTTTATTAATGGCCCTCGCCTGGAATTGCAAGGCGCACTAATAGCTTCTCGTGTCGCTAGTTTTATTTGCAAAGCCCATCGATACAAGCCTAAGCGGCGCTATTTCTGGTGCGATTCAATGACAGTGTTAGGTTGGTTGCGTAGCGACGCCAGAAATTACAAGCCCTTTGTGTCACACCGTGTGGGTGAGATCATAGAAAATACCGAAGCAAATGAATGGCGTTGGGTACCATCTGAACTCAACGTAGCTGATGATGCAACGAGGGGCAAACTGAAAACACTTAAAGTTGAGTCGCGCTGGATAGCTGGCCCAAGTTTTTTATTATCTCCTTCCTCTGAATGGCCCTGTGAACCACATCCCACCTTGACTACTTCAGAGGAGGAAGAGTTAAAGCCATGTTTCCGACTGCAACCATTAAAGCCGACTTCACCACCATCCTCGTTCACTACTTCAGAAGTTGTACATTTCAATGATGTGCGTCAGTTGCCCTTACCAGTAACAGTAGATATCATTCATTTTAGCTCTTGAATTAGAATGCTAAGAGCAACTGCACGCCTCCATCAATTCATGGCAATAATTTTTAGAAATCGTGGACACATTTTTATCAATCTTATGATTGAGGAAATAGTTAACAGTTTTCAGTCAACACATGACGTGAGAAATCAGACGGCAACTGCTTCTGCAACATTAAGATCTATAGATGCGGAGGCGATCCACCGAGCAGAATCTCACACACTGCTGAAAAGCCAGATAAACTCGTTTGGAAAGGAACTACTTTGTTTGATACGTGGAGAACTCCTACAACAGAAGAGTCGCCTCTCCACTCTCTCTCCCCTCCTAAACGAAAGAGGTTTAATCTACTTGTCCGGACGCATATCTGCCTCCACTGACGTCGATCTGGAAGTGAAACGTCCTATCATACTTGATGGTAAAGAGCCAACTGTTCATCTTCTCATCAAACATTTTCATGTCAAGTTTGCTCACGCAAATACTGAAACGGTTATAAACGAACTGCGTCAGCAATACTGGATCTTGGGAGTTAGAAACGCAGTAAGATCAGTAACATGTAGCTGTCAGACGTGTAAGTTGTTACGTGCACCTACGACTCAATCCCCTTTAGGAGATCTTCCAGAAACGAGGCTCTTGCACCACAGGAAACCATTCACTGTCGCCGGGCTTGATTATTTTGGTCCCTTGCAAGTTGCAGTCGGTCGCAGGCGAGAAAAGAGATGGGTGGCGCTGTTCACTTGCATGGTCACGCGAGCGGTGCATTTGGAAGTTGTACACAGCTTATTTTCAGATTCTGCTATAATGTGCCTGCGACGGTTCATCGCTCGTCGTGGAACTCCAGATACCATATACTCAGACAACGGGACAGCATTTGTGGGGATGAACAGACAGCTACGGGCACTTTGTGACCACAACGTCTCCGATTATGCAGTCAATAATAAAATTAGGTGGCATTTCATACCACCCTCAGCACCTCTCATGGGGGGAGCCTGGGAGCGACTGATTAAGAGCATTAAAACAGCACTCCATGTGACCTTACGAGAAAGGGCTCCAAAAGATGAAACGTTGGTCACGCTGTTGGCAGAAGCGGAATCAATTGTTAACACAAGGCCACTAACTCACATTTCCCCGGATGCGGACTACCCAGAAGCACTCACGCCAAATCATTTCTTACTCGGTGAATCGTCAAGAAAGTCAGCTTTAGACGCAGTGGAAGTTAGTGACTCAGGCTTGTGTAGCAGGAGCAGTTGGCGAAAGGCACTCCGACTAGCTGACCTTTTCTGGAACCGCTGGGTCCGCGAATATCTACCAACCTTAGCTCCTCGTCGAGTTCCTGGAATACTTGTTCCAGTAAAAGTTGGGGACCCGGTACTCATAGGGGATGGGGAACTGCTGAGAGGAACATGGCCTCGTGGCATCATTGAGGCACTGTACCCAGGACGAGACGGCATAGTACGGGTGGTAGATGTTCGCACCTAAGCAGGGTTGTTACGTCGCCCTCTAAAAAAGCTTGTTCCACTTTAAAAGAGGGTAGTATGTGGCCAACTGCCACTATAAACCTTTTTTTAAGTTCTTTTTATACTTTTTAATTATTTTTTTGAAGGAAGGTGTGCTTTTGTTTGCAAGTCATATGTCAATAGAATTTTATCTAGCTACGTGGTTTTTTCTTTCCCGTAAAATAGAAAATATAAATAGGGAAATTTCAGTTGTGCACATCGTCAGTCGTGCACACTTTTATTGTAATGTCTTAAAATTTCTAACTATTCCAATACACACAACTTATTTTTCTGTCCTCCAGGCCTTGTCGTTCATTTCATTTATATTTTACGCTAGTTCAATTTGGTTTAGGTTTGTTTAGCGTGGGGTTTTACTTTTTTGTTAAATATAAATTTTACCGTTTATCATTTGTCTGACTTACAGTTTTGGCGGAAGTAACCTACATATTTTTAATTTGTTTATTTTAAATATAGATTTCTGCATAGTAACGCCTCATTCTATAACTATCTCAAACTAGTTCTATTACTGTACCGTTTAAATCTCGTTCCTCAACCACTTAACTCGGACTTAAATTATATCTAGCTCATTATGCATGCAACGTTGGATTCAGTAATGGCGGAGCTAAGTATCATGACAGCGAGTTTATAAGATGGTTTTATAAAATTACTAGATCTACCTGCCTCGTTATATTATGCTAGACTTTGTTTAGTGTCTAGAAAAGTTGGAAAAGGCTTCGCCTCAGACGATTCCTTCGACTTTATCATCGCTTGAAGAAACTAATGTAAGAATTAACGCAATACTGTTACTGTGAGGAAGATAAGGCACGCTTTAACATCTAGTCTAGACTCAACGACTGGCAAAAAAACTTACAAAAGTACATCTTACATCAGTCATGCTTCAAGTGCGTCAATAAAAAAGGGTAAATTTAAAATTTTGGTATTTTGAACGCAGTCTGTAGCAAATAAGAGTTGCTGCTAACACGTGCTAAAAAAACGCCTCTCCAATTGTGACTAAGGCCAACGAATACCAATAATTGTGAGCTTTGCACCAAATGTATGCGGTCCACGCCGGAGGAGCTGGTACCTAATCTTCCCACTTCTGATTAGATCTAAGCAGTTTCTACAATATTGGATTAGGTAAGGGGCACGGCGCGCGGTATGAATATACCCCATTTTATTATTTACATTAGTTTTGCTCCCATTACATGACCATGACCACTATCTTTCCTGATCTCAAGTGTGTTGTGGTTGACGAAGTTACAAGTTTGTCTAGAAGTTACCTTTTCACACATGACTTGAAGCCAAGTTAAAACTAAAGATTTTTTAAATACAATGAGCTCCCGGTCCCCATGGTCCCAAAGATTGAGGGAGGCTAAAGCCAGCACCACCTCACAATGGCAATAATCTGAGATATTTATAATCATTTCTCTTCTCAGGGATTATAAATAAACTATGCAGCACGAACGTAGACAGAACGACGAACAGTAAGGGCATCGACACTATCTGCTAAGTGTTCGATTTCTATTCTTGGTCTTTAGTACTTCAAGCCAGGCCTAGATTTGCTTGCATCGCGCATACGCTCTTGTGTACTTTACCAGCATAATTGCCCCGACAAAATTGCCGCAAAGCATGCTTGGTCCCCCAAGACCGCCATTTGGAGTTCAAATATTTCAAACAAGGTGGGAGTTTTCAAAGAAACTAATATGTACATTTACGAACTGTAAATCTATCAAAAGCCCAATTATTAGTGGTAGCTCTGATAACCGTTACATTAAACTAAAACCAGCTCTGCATGAGCGCTATTAAGAGCGCGCTGAGCCTTTAAGGTAATCGTGTAATTGTATTTTTTTGTAGTAATTAGATAGATAAACTGTTTAACTTACATAGATGATTTTAATTATACCAAAATAATTGTCATTTACCATTTTATTTTCCGTGCGTTATCGGGCGCAGTGGAAATAAAATGTTACGTAGTTCCCAGTTTCGAAAAAGTGATGAGAGGGTGGAGGGAAGTGAAGGAAGGGTGGGAGAAGTATGAGGGAAGTTTAAGGGATGCAAGTGGGGGTACAATAAGGATGCAAGTTGTGGATGCAAGTGGGACTTCAAGTAGGGGAAACAAGTTGAGAATGAGGGATGCAAGTTGGTGGCATCAAGTAGGGTTGCAAGTAGGGGTATGCAATTGGGGTATGAAATTTGAGGTTTTTAGTTAGATGTGTCGAGATTAGGGTGCGACTGAGAGTGCAAGCGAAAGAAATTCAAAGCCAGTCAATGACGAAGTCAAAGTAAAATTAACAAGTGACAAATTTGACAAGGTGAAAGAAGTTTGACAGAAGGGATAAAAGTGAAAAAGAAGGTCATAAGTCACTAGTCAAATAACAAAGTCAGAAGCAACCAGGCACAGGATGGAAGAAGTGGTGGTAGGGTGGGGAAAGTGGGGAGAGGGAGGTTGCGAGAATGGAACGGGTGGGTGGAGGGGTGGATGACAGAATGTAAAATTAAGAGGAAGGATATAGAGGGGAATGTAATGGAAAAGGGGAGTGGGATAGAGGAGAAACGCGGAAACGGTTCGGACCCTTCATCAGATTTTGTTATATTCTGCATATACTGTGTTAAATTTAGTCAAAATACGTTAAAAAACAAGATACTAAGCTCGAGTCAATAATGCTAAAAATAGTGTAACACTTTTTTAATGATTTTGGAGCTATGTATAATACAGAAATTAGAGTCACACGATTTTGACCCTTATTGTCATTTATCAAATTTAGTCAGATTTGGCATTTACTGTGCTCATTAAGACAAATACGTATAAAAAAATAAGGTATTTAGATCACGTAAATAGAAGGTCGACACCTTTGAAATGATTTTAGAGCTAAACATTACAAAAAATAACGTCACATGATTTTGACCTGTGTTGAAATTAATCAGATTTTGTCGAATTCGGCATTAACTGTTTTCATTAAGTCAAATACGTAATAAAACAAGGTACTTAGCTTATGGCAAAAAGATTGAAAATAGAAAACACTCCCTACACTTTACCTCATCCTCCCCACACTTACCCCAACCTTCTCTCGCTTCTCCCCACCCTCTTCTCACTTCAATCACTTCCCCCTCAACTCCTTCCCAATATTCCTCAACATCCTCATCCTCCCCACACTTCCCCACACTACCCGTGACTTATGTCTATTGACTTGTAACTTTAACGTGAACTTTCTTTGACTGACTGACTGACTGACTGACTGACTGACTGACTGACTGACTTAACCTTGGCATTGACTTCGACTTTCACTTGCACCTCCTACTTGCGCTCCCCACTTCCCTCAAACTTCCCCGTCCATACTATCACTCATCCCATCCTCCCCTCACATCCCCCACCCTCCACCAACTTCCCCCACCCACCCCTCACTTCCTCTCACCCTCCCCTGAAATTCACTATCACTTGTCATACTGACACTTGTCACTTAAAAATACAGATTGTTTGGTTGAGGGTTTGCCAAACATGCTGGGCTTGTAGGTGGATCGATTTGGAAAATACAAAATTGCCATTTGATATGGATTGTACTCAATCGTCTATGGATTTCTATTCACGGAACTTGTAGAATACAAATTTCCCAGAAGTACCTTTGACAGAACTAGTGGGAAAAAAAGTCTCAATAGTTCTCAAACTTCTCTCACGGAACTATTGGGAACAAACGCTACTACCCGTGGCTGCTACCAGTCTACTGACGTCATTTTAATAGTGTTAATAAAGATTACGTAGAATGGGTAAAATTGTATGTCTTATAAACTGTTTTCCTTTTTTGTATTTTTTAAGTAAAGTTTTACTAATTTATAGATGGTTGTGCTTCGTGGCTTTGCCCCCGTGGTCATTTTCTCTTGGTTAAAAGTAACCTATGTGTTATAAATATACTTATCGGATTAAGGTACAAAGTACGTCAAAACCTAAGTTATCTATCAATGAAAACTGCATTTAATTCGGTCCAGTAGTATTAACGTTATGAGCGAACAGACAGACTGTTTGACACCATTAAAAAATATAGGATATCAGTGGAATGACATAGATAGCAATAAGCATACTTTAAATTTATTTGTATAGTTATTAGCTTCTTACAAAACAATGTATTCGTTACGCGCTTATCTATTAAACTGTAACACCAGTTCGTAGATCACAATGGTCCCAAGTAACTAAAAAACAACATGCAAAAATGTAATGTTGAATTTCAGATGAAATACACTGCCCTTCAAAACTTAGAACTTATTACCAATATAATACTATATATAATACTTTTAATATTAATAGAGTTTTTATTAAATTTCTTGGCTCCTACTCATCGTATTGAGATACCAAGCACACTAGTTCTTATGCCAAAACTTAAGCTATCCAACATTGAAAATCGCATTGCAATCGGTCTAGTAGTTTTATTAAAAACGAAGTATCTTACTTTTAATAGATTTAGCTGTTTTATTCAATTGCTTGGCTCCTACTCATCGGATTGAGATAACAAGTACACCACTTTTTAAGTCAAAACTTGTCCAACAGTGAACATTGCAATCGGTCCAGGCCGATGACTGCCTAACTCAAAGCACTATCCAATACCAAACCAATACCAATGCAATATCCGTCCTTGTTATTGTGTTACGATATGACAAGGAAGGACAGTGCACTGACGTCATAAATGATTACAATTCCATTACGATCGCTATACCACGCAATGCAGTAGTTTTAATAATTTTAACGTGCTGCGCGAACCGGCAGACATTAAAAGTGTGGTACTAAATTTTGAAGGCGAGTGTTGGTAAAAATGTAGGTAAACATGTATTCCAATCTTCTTTCTTGTATCTTTTCAACCATTGTACCTACCAATCGATGATAGCGATGGTAGCCAAGGGTTAGGTAAACTAAATCGGGTTAGAATCTAACGATACCGGGTTCGGTCCTCGGCTCCGCATCTATGACTTTTCAAAGTTTTGTACGGGTTCCCATCGTTCTGTGCTTCTGGTGCACGTTACCCAGAACGTCCCCAGTTGTTATAGATTTAATAGCAGTCGTTAAGCCATGTCAGAGGCCCTCAGGCGGTCAGATAAACTCTGACGCCAGAGGCCAGCACCACCTCATACGACAAACAAAATAATATATTAGTATGATTGTTTTTATCAGATTATGTTAGCCAGTGATCTTCTGTCGAACCCAATGAGCTAGTGTAAAAAAGTGAATGCTAAAATGAATGAATCTAATAAAGGGGAGTTTGCCTTTGAACTAATCACTAAAGAGTAATTATGTTACCTACTCACCCGAAAATGCCTTTTAATAAAATATTTACTTTAACGAACTAACTTCAAAGTCATTTTACGCCCAGTCTCTTAATTAAAATGGTTGTAAATTATCAAAAATATTCAGTGTTGTCTCACAACCTTCATGTAAGTAAGTAACCTGCAAGTAGGTAAATGATACGAATATTTTAACATTTATAAATGAGTCAGAATTAAAAAAACATAAAACTAGAACAAATTTTATTTGCTAAAGCATAGAATAACTGTAATTAGGTATACGTTGTTACATCGAGATGGGTTAGTTAGGTTGGCTATGCCGCTTAAGTCTAATACCATAATAACTATCCATTGATCCTATGGTTTATTGTCATTTCCTTGTCTAACAGGTAAGATGCCAGGGTTATCCTTAATCTTTTGAAGATCTTTATCTTCCATCCCAAAACATATCATATTTATCCTAATCATCCCAAACTAGGCCTTTTGGCCTGGTTTGGGATGATTAGGATCATCACGACCAAGCATCAACTGTGGAGGACGTTTAATATTTTTAACGGCAATTTTAGTGTCTCTCTTACCTATCTGTACTTGTGCTACGTTTCTTTCGACTAAGCCCTTAACTACTGCTTTATGTTATCGGGGCTTATCTTTACTTTTCTTTTATTCACATCTTTTGCAAAAATGATTTTTCCCTCTACTAACTCTATTTCATCGTTTCTCCCTTGTTTTTCTCTAAGTATCTGCTTTTTCTCTAAAATTTTACTAGCTATAAATTGGTACAAGACTTTTGTACGTTTGGCGTGATCATTTAAGAGTTGTTTAGTGTATGCCTTTTAAATTCCCCATCAAATGCTTTATTAGCGTCTGTGTGTACAAATACGATTCCAAAATGCCATTGCATGAGTAGGTATGTCACAAATCGGCCCCAACTCAGCAAAGTGCTGGTTTTTAACCAGCTGGTTGTTTATCATATATGGAGGTTTCTTCATCCTTGGTTTTAATTTCAAAGCGTTGGTTTGAGTCAAAAGTGAGTGAGTGTCTACTATTTTCTTTGGCACATATTTTTTCCGATGTTTGCTTAGGCCACTGAAAATCAGAAATAAAATATTTTTCCAAAAAAAAACGACTTCATAATGAAAATGTTACTTTATAAACAACCACTAAAAAGAATTTATTTTTTTCCAGGGTATAAGTTATCTCCTTTTAAATTTTCATCAACATCCGTCCAGCCGTTAACGCGTGAAAGCTCACCAAACAAACAACAAAGAAACAAACACACAACATTTAACTTTGATATATTCGTATGGATTATTAATTCGAACCTGAAATTTACATCTGTGACAGTTTCCTTTGGTTGTTTATCATATTATTCGAAAAAAGTGTTCTCGATCGTATGCCGTTTATTACTGTCTTTCAATACAAAGGATATTAAACATTGAGTACATAGTAGTTCTTACCTACATAGACATTGTACAAACTTACTACACCTCACCTAAGGGGTAAGAGAAAAAGAAAAAAAAAAGTTTATTTTTCTTTTTCTTGTATCATACTTAACATACTTGATTATCATGATTTATGTTATATAAGGTTTTGTTCTATTTTTATGGATTACATAATCATTATTATTTTTAATAATTTTAACATTTCTTCAGACATAATACATATGTATTTTCAATGGTCACTTATATTCTACTTTACAGTTGATGTAGTAAATACAGTATACCCAACCTTTTAACAACTTATTCAAAGTAACATACCCGAAGAGCAATATTTATCTACATTAACGGATTTAAATTGTTACATTATATAAGTTCGTATTTCTTAATTTCTTACATTTATTGTTTACATTTCTTACATTTTCAAAATAAATGATTTGTACAAGCATATTAATTAAATTAATGATTATCTCAATATGTAATTATTAAAGAGTTAACAATAAAAAAAGTAGATACATAACCTAAATACATAACTTCCGAGGAATTTCGACGCCAGCAAAAGTAATAAATTAACGTATAGTAATAAGTTCAAAATATGTAGGCAAAATCATATTTTAACAAGAACTTAATAAAAAACTACGTCTCATAATCTTAAATATTATAAATAATAATAATTTAATACTATATTCGGGACAATTCCACAGCAGTTACCTAGCCTTTAACTAGGATACAACACAACACAACACAACATAACATAACAAAACATAACACAACACAACACAACACAACACAACACAACACAACACAACACAGCACAACACAGCACAACACAGCACAACACAGCACAAAACAGCACAAAACAGCACAACACAGCACAACACAGCACAACACAGCACAACACCGCACAACACAGCACAACACCGCACAACACAGCACAACACAGCACAACACGCAACGCGACGCAACGCGACGCAACGCGACGCAACGCGACGCAACGCGACGCGACACGACGCGACGATTAAACTATGACTTAAACTCTGTAATTTGAACTATTACTTAAACTATCATTTAACTTTCAGTTTATATATCTGTATCATTTTTCAACTGTACCATTAGGTATTTTAACTCTCATTTAAAATATCATTTAAACTATCTTATTTTTATTTTATTTACAAGACCTTTTAACATTTTTAGCATAGTTACAAGAGGAAATACCGAAAAGTGGTGGCCATCAAACCATATTAAATCGATACAGTACTTTAATGCCATCAACAACTTTATCATTTAGCGGTTAGGCCGCGGATGTATCACTTTTGTGTTTTTTTTAAACATTTAAGCTATCTATATAGATATAATTTTATTATTTAAAATTTATCATAACAATGTTAGTCATTGCATAATTTTAACTTTATCATTGAAAAGTTATCATTCTAACTTTATTATTTAAACTTGATCATTTAAGATTTATCATATAAGATTTAATCATTCTAACACTATCATAACTTTTTTTTTTTTTTACTTTATCATTTATCATTTGACGAAACGTTATCATTGAAAATGTATCATTTAAACTTTATAACTATAGTATCGTCTATCATTATCATCTCTATCATTTAACTTTTATCATTTAAATTATATCATTTCATCAATTTATTTTATTTATATTATTTAACATATTATTTATCTTTATCATCTATCATAATCATTTACCATATTTATAATTTATCATTAACAATTATCATTAGATTATTCATTATAGAAGGGTAATCATTCAATTAAATATGTTATCAGTTATCAATGAAACTAAATAATAATTAACCAAAGTAGCTTTGAAATATTATATATGTTGGATAATAATACCGGGTAACTTTATAACATTATCAGATATCAAAGTAATTGTTAACTAACGATTTAATCATCCAAGGGCTAACATTTAAACATTATCAGATATCAAATAAAATATTCAACTAAAATGACTAAATAAGGCACGTTTAAACTCAACGCTGTGAAGCTTAACGTCTAAGCTGAAAATGGTTCTTTATATACACGACAATCTAAAATTTATCAAGACTGATGTAAACGGTCTTAAGTGACGTCTGTACATAATAAACATTGTTCTTTTTAATTTCTTTACTAAATAAATATTAAAATAGTAATAATAACCATCACATAGTGCTCATGTTCTTCTTCACAGATAACTTTCACAAAAATCAATATCCATCGGATCTTTTGGATATGTAACTTTGAATAATTTGTTAAAAGGTTGGGTATACTATATTTACTACACCTATATTTACTTTTTTTGTAACAATTTGAATCCGTTAATGTTGATAAATATAGCTCTTCCGGTATGTAACTTTGAAAAAGTAGTTAAAAGGTTGGGTATACTATATTTACTACACCTATATTTACTTTTTTTTTAAGTTTTATTAAAAAATATTATATCTTTAATAAAAATTAATAGATTAAGAATTAAATTCTTACATTTTCAAAATAAATGATTTGCAAAATGTTGTTTACCTAGCCTTCAACTAGGATACAACACAACACAACATAACATAACAAAACACAGCACAACACAACACAACACAGCACAGCACGACACAGCACGACACAGCACGACACAGCACGACACAGCAAGACGCAGCACGACACAGCAAGACGCAGCACGACACAGCAAGACGCAGCACGACACAGCAAGACACAGCACGACACAGCATGACACATCACGACACAGCGCGACACAGCGTAACACAGAGTGACGCAGCGCGACACAGCGCGACACAGCGCGTCTCATTACGACACAGCACGATACAGCACGACAAAGCACGACACACCAAAACACAACACAACACAGCAGAACACAGCACAACACAGCACTCAACACAGCACAATACAGCACAACACAGCTCAACACAGCACAACACAGCACAACACAGCACAACACAGCACAACACAGCACAACACAGCACAACACAGCACAACACAGCTCAACACAGCACTCATCACGTCTCAACACGGCTCAACACAGCACAACACAGCACAACACAGCACAGTTACCATCAGCATGACAATTACCATCAGCTGAGAGACCTGCTCGTCTCGCCACTTAAATAAAAAAAAACAAAATTATTTTCGATAATTACTAATGTACATTACTGCTTTCTTGTTCGACACTAACATGCCTCTGAATCTCTAATTTTGTCGTCATGAAACTGTCCCAAAATATTAACAAAAGGTCACAATTTAGCTCCTCAAAATGATTAAAGGAAAGCCCCCATAATATTGCCATCAAGACACCTACCTTTGGGACAAACGTTCATTTTACAAATTAATGTCAAGGGACCATTATTGAAGTTTATTCAAACCCAACAATAGCTCCTTGCTCCACCGCATTTTGACATTAGCCGTTTACTTGTGTAGCTCTAGTTTTCAGATTTTGCAGCTTTAATTCATGTATATTAGTTGAAAAATAATTGGCTCTTGTTCTTCAGAAATACTTACGTGCCATGTTGGAGAAGAAAGGTTCTCAAGTGGCGACCACAGACTTGACCTACGGTGCTGAAAGGTGGACACTCACGGTCAAACTAGTCCACAAATCTAAGGTCGCTCAGCGAGTTATAGAGCGACCTATGCTTGGAGTTTCTCTGAAGGACAAGATTCGTAATGAAAATATCCGACGGAGAACCAAGGTAACCGACATAGCTCAAAGGATAAGCAAATTGAAGTGGCAGTGAGCTTATCACCATTCCCGAAGAACCGATAACCGTTGGGTTAGACGAGTTCTCGAGTGGAGACCACGTTTGGACAAACGTAGTGTAGGACGCCCTGTGGCCAGGTGGAGTGACAACCTGCGAAAAGCGGCTGGCAGAAAATGGATGAGGAGAGCTGAAGACCGAGCTCAGTGGCGTGCATTAGGAGAGGCCTACATCCAGCAGTGGATAGATATAGGCTGATGATGATGATGATGATGACCACAGACTTGAAGACGGAGCGTTAGGATGCCCCCGTGAAGTGGACTGATGGCGAGACTCGCGGGGATCCACAACGTGCGCACAGCGAGCAGCGATCCTGGAAGCGAGTGTCCAGCTGTGAACGTCTTTTAGCTGATAATTATTACAATGTGCTTATTGGCGGTGAAGTGTAGTACTGCGCTGCCTCTGTCTTGGCGCCACCGGCGGAAATTAGTAACTCGCGAATTTAAAAAAAAATAGTATTAGTGAGTCACGGTGATAAGGAATAGGAATATTTTTTCAAAATTTCAAATGTCTACATCCACCGGTTTAGGTTGTGCGATGTCTGTCAGTCAGTAGGTATGTCACTGTACTGTTTATATGTATAGATAGATAAGTATCAGCTCTTACGATCCACAAAAGCATTTTCACTCAAGAGGCCTCGTATATGCCTACATCCGCAATTTCCTTAGAGAGCAGCTTTGACTCATTTCAAGATGCTTTTCCGGTGACCTCTTTGTGCAGCATATATTTTAAAGGTACTTAGCTACTTTAAAACTTTATGAAATGATATTTTTCAATAACAAAGCAATATTATGAAGGATTACTTCAAAAAATATATAAGTGGTTTTATAATCGTCTGTAAGTTAGCTGAATAATTTTATTACCTACCTACTTGGTTTATCAAGTTTTGTTCGTTTTCCCAAGTTTACCCGAGAGATCCGGACTGAAAACTATTCTAATTTTCTTTGAAATCTTTAGAGCCGTTTTAATAACGTGGAGAACGTGTTGACAAAATAAAATATATATATTTAAACACCACTTACTTATCATAAAATATCCTTCACCAAACAGAAAAATAAAAAGAAACAGTAGCAAGGTGGCTCTGATTGTGAAAGGTGTCGTTGGCGAATTCCTCCGCTTCATGGTTCGTCGAATGTGCCCCAGAAGTCGTATTTTTGTTAGTACACTCGTAGCTTTACATTTTTGTAGGTATTCATGACGTTCGTTCCTGTTGTAGCTTCTACTGGCACACTGTACTGTGCAGTAGGTAGCCAAATTATTAAGGACATTACACAGATTCGTTTTCTTATTCGTTAGTTTTACTGTGTATTTCCATGGATTTTATCACAAGAAAACATCTGTTTAGACATTCAGCCTGTACACGGGCACGCAGGAATCACAAACCAATAAACGAACATCGTTTCATTTTTATACATTAACGTGTATTTTAGTAGGTACCTACTACCTAATAAAATTAATAATTAACATAACTGAATCCCAGGGATACCATTAATGTGACGTCATATTGTTATGGACATGTCCAAACTAGACTATTACTCCCGAGACTATGGCCTAACAACCTCTATAAATTAGTTTGGTTACCTAGGAGGACAAATCGAGCCTAGGGCTCTCTTGCAGTTATGGCCTGTAGAAACCTGATCTTAATCTGTTGTAATTGTCGGCCGAGAAAGGTAAGTTTGGCGTACAACACTCCACTTCTCTAAATCGTTATTCTTCGGAATTTGACAACCAGTCAGCCCAAAACCATAAGTTTAAAAACTAAAACCCGACTACAATAGGGTAAAAAATAGCCTGACACTCTTGCGATGAATATAATCAGTTAGGCAGCCTAGTTAGGCCTAGTTTGTCAAAATTGGACCAAGTTTTCAGTTTAAATACATAGCCCTTCTTTAACTTCAAAGTAGTCGGGTAGAAAAATAGCCTATGACACTTTGTACCTAAAGATAAATCGATTGACACCTCACTTGTCAAACAAAATCGGACCAATAGCGACGCTATGGTGGGACATCCACATATATACTTAAATCCATACATAAACTTTTATAATCATTACTCGTCCTTTGCTTCGCCGTAATTGGGTAAAAAGGGTCCAGAAAATGAAAAAGCCATTAAAAACAAAGAGATATAAATAAAAGGTATGCAGATAACGATAAATATTATGTATAGTAAGTATATATGATGGTCTACCGAGTATTTGCTGGGAAATGCTGCGATATTTTTAGCCGCATGCGTCCGGCTTTATATTAGATTCACCCCTTCACACCTACGTGTGCCGTGGTGAAAGGAAACAGAAAATGGACAGCAGCATGCACCTGTGTGTTATGACCAACTACTGCGATCAACAATTCTCCTGCCAAGTGTGCTGATGATGGAAAGAATAACTATTATAGGGAGGCTCCAGTTCAACAGTGCATGACTTCGGGCCGATGATGTGATCTGATGATGATTCATAATGTTGCTCGTTTTACAATTTTTCCAAAATATGAGAACATGACAGTTGAACTGTTAGTAGGTAAGTACCTACTACTTGTAATGTTCATTGTAAATAATACAATGAAAGTAGATAAGTAAATAAATTTTCATTCTAGGTAAATATTTTTTTAAGGAAACCTGCTACTGAAATAGGTTACTTCAAAATGTAAATAGGCTTTATCACTACCCAGCAGCAAAAGGGATCATTTGAATAGAAACAAAGGTAAGTTTTGATGATACTCCAATATTACAGAACACGACCCGATCAAAACCATTAGGGATCGTGTAAATCCCTTAATGGTGCCAGATTATCTCTGAATATGCATAATGTGACTATGTATTTTATAATATAAATATGTAAATATGTATAATGTAAATATGTATTTTGTGTCGACGAGCCCTTAAAGGGCTCGTCGACACAAAATAATAATTTTGAGAGAGCAAAACGATTATTCCGATACCGGGAATCGAACCCGAGCCTCCTGGGTGAGAGCCAGGTATCCTAGCCACTAGACCATATCGGATTTTGATGGAGGAGCTAAATTGTTAAATTTATCATTAATAATCTAGAACTTTAATGTTTGACGGTATTTTGCTAAGCCAAAAACAGGCCAAGTGCAAAAAAAAAAAAAAAAAATTGTTGCTCTTAATTATAATAGTTTTTGTTGTTTTTGTTAGTGTTAATATTGTCTGAACAGACGGACATAGCGAAAGAGATATGGGTTCTCCATCTTTGACTTCGATATCCTTAAAATGGGCACAATGCAAATAGTGTTAACTTTTGGAGTTGAAATTATAATTTTGTTTGTTTGTCGTATGAGGTAGTGCTGGCCTCTGGTGTCAGAGTTTGTCAGGCTGCCCGAGGGCCTCTGACGTGACTTAACCACTGCTCCGGGACCAACAGTTAATTAACGTGCTCTCCGAAGCACGGAGAGCACGATGAATGAATGAAAAACCGCACTATTTTTTTTTTTTATTTTTTTTAATTATTGACTAGGCAATCGTTTGACCTCGATCTCACCTGATGGAAAGCGATGATGTGGTCGAAGGTGTAGCACGCTTGCCTAGTAGATACCTATTCACTCTTGACTTGAACACACTGGGGTTATAATTTACCGGAAACACTGACAAGGGCAGGGCATTCCACTCCTTTGCAGTTCTTATAGTAAATGAAGAAGCGTAACGCTTCGTTCTTGTGCGAGGTATTTCGACCATGAAAGGGTGGTGCTTTGCTGATCGTCTAGTCGTACGGTGATGGAAAGGTTATAGAAAACAACATAGAAAAGAAAGAAAACAACATAGAAACATAGAAAAGTCAAAGGTGTGGAGCCTAGGACCGAACCCGGTATCGTTGAAATTATAATTACCTAGTCTTTAGAAGGATTAAGAACTTCTTAGGTACGTAAGTGAAAGTTGATCCTAAATATCTAACGTTCATAAAAATAATTTAATAACATAAAAATTAAGCCGTAAAACTATGTCCGCAAACAAAATGCCATTTTATGGTCTTCATAAAATATTTTTATGACCAACACATTTTTGGAACACCAGCGATAGTGTATAAGACATTAATTTTATATATTTTCAGTGTTTTAGCGGTAAAATATTGATGGGCGAGTTCTACTATATTTTCATCCGACTGCACGGAGGGTTATGTGTTTGGGTTGTTTGTTTCATGTGTTTGTTTGTATGGTTCTTCGGCGAGTAGAGAGACTAAACTGGGCTCGTAAACTCGCCTACAGCCTAAACGGCTTAATGGATTTTGATAAATAAGGGATCATTCGATTTGTCTTGATCACGAGAGTGCTATAGGGTATATGGAGTGTCAAGAAAACTAATATGGCGTCTTACAGCTGCCATATTGTATTTCCGACGGATCAAAAAAATCGACTAAAACCTATCGAGTGAGGTATGAAAATGAAAGTTTTAAAAATACCATTTCAAAAATATATAATTCTTATAACTAAACAGTAGTATTTGTCTATTAAGCTTCTTAAAAAAAAAAAAATATTCAACTCAATGTAAATACTACGAGTATAGTCAAATGTTGCAATTGCAACTATTAAAGTAAAGTAAAATATGTAGTTAAAAAAAGAAACATTAAATTTATATAAATACTAGCTGTGCCCTGCGGTCTCACCCGCATGCATTTTTACGGGATAAAAAGTAGCCTTTGTCGTTAATTCAGGGTATATGCTACCTCTATACAAAATTTCATCTAAATCCGTCAAGCCATTTAAGCGTGAAGAAGTAACAAACATACATACACACACACACACACACACACATACACTCTTACATATACGTACATACAAACTTTGGCCTTTATACTCGTAATATTTGTGTGAATATTTTTGCGGGCGGTCAGCTCGTATCCAATAATTTTGTCCAAACGCAGTTGGGTTTTTGTATTTCTATAATAATTTTACTTGTATATATTTATAGACGTTTTTGAAAAGTTTACTAGAGAATGAACACTGTTTTACTTTCGAACCTAACATTAAAATCCTTTCAGTCTCAGACCTCTTCTAAACTTGTTTGTGTAATACAAAAAGGTTTAAAAAAGATGTAAGTATAATCAAAGATCTTCGATATAAAAATAACTTTTTTAAACCTATTTTTAGAGAACCCACAATGGGCATCCCATCGCATCTCGAGATCTGTTGCAAGACGGAGTAATATGCAGTTGCCTATGGTTGCTTTATTAATAAATTATTTTATCTTCCCTTACGATCTCGAGATCCGATGCAACTCAACGCAATAAAATTTTTGTATCAAAATCTCGTTGTACTTGTAAAATACTGGCATCTACCAGCATAAATCAGCTCTAAAAATCACTCGAGTAGAGTTTCCACGAAACATTTTGCTTCAAGTTCTTTACCAAGCCACTAGATGTCATGATAAGATAATTATTATGGGAACCATAATTAGAATGAAAGTTTCCAAAAACTTTCTTAGAAATCCTATAGATGTCACTATACACAAATGCTGAATGCAAATAAATCGAAAGTAATTTTTAATAGTTTATCATTATTTTTAGAGTAGGTACTATTTATTTTCAATTATATAACTTTTAGTAAGATGCTACTACTGTTTTTTTTTTTGGAGAAAATATGTCAAGCAAGAACTGTCGGTATTCTTCAGTTTTCAAGGAATACACAATTCTCGTGTTTGCTTTGTCTTTCTCGCAAAAGGTGTTTATGTTCATCCCTCTCTCCTCACCTGCAAAATAAGAAAAGAACTCGATAGTATCAACATCCACTGTGCAATCATAATAAAATTAACTACCATTTTGTAGTGGTAGATCTTTGAGTCGGCCTGAGGAAGGACCAAACCTGTGCCAGATATTCAGCAGCCAAGCAGATGGATTTACATTACTATGTATTCGTGTTTGAAGTGCACTGTTTTCAGTGAAATTACTGGGCTTATGGGACTATTAAAAACAACGTCGAAAGGTGACGAGCGCACTGCAGTAAAGCGCAACATTTTGCAATGTTCTGAGTAGCACTGCATTTACTGTAGGCATGTGTGGCACTTACCATCAAGCGAACGACCGGGCTGTCTCACCACTCAATTTTATAAAAACAAGTATCTAGTGGCTCTGTGAGCTGTAGACCTCGCGCTTACAAACTTTTTTGCAAACGGTGCACAGTAGCGCCATCTAGTTACCTTATTGTATAACAAACATTAATAACCAAGGTGCTCCATCAATCCCTACCTAGTAGGTAAAGGGCTGATTCCACTGGTAGAAACCTAAAAGTGAGAATTTTGACGAGCTATTCTGCTCATCACGCAGAAGATCTTCAGCAGATCTTTACCAATTTTTTATGAAATTAACTTAAAATTACTACCTTTAAAATAAAAAAATAACCACAAAATCGGATTTCATATGGCTGTGATATTCATTAGCTTTTTTACCCTTTTTTGGGGGAAGTACCCCCCCCCCCCCCCCCACCACCCAATCAAAAATCCCCGATGACAAAAATAACTAAAAATTTGCTCAATCTGTATACCAAGTTTCGTCTAGATCGGTTGAGAAATACGACCTGTAGAGGAGAACAGAGATCCGGACTGAGATCCGGATGGACATAAGAAAGCATTTTTTCCCAAGCTGAAACGGAGACGCTTCGCTCGTGCTTCGCGCTCGCTTGGTCAATAAGTTCAAAAACTAAAACCCGACTATGGTCGGGCAAAAAATAGTCTTTGCCACTCTTGCGATGAAGACGAATCGATTGATACCTCTCTTGACAAAATCAGAGCTAGTTTTTAGTTTGAACACATAACCTTTCATTTTTTTCATCGTAGTCGGATAAAAATAAAGCCTATGACACTGTATACCTGAAGACGAATTTTACGGCAGTAAGTGTAATTCTCAATCTTATTCGGATGAATCGATTTATCCTCGCTTGTCAAAATCGAACCAATAGGTCCACGCTTTGGTGGAACATCCATATGTCGTGGGCATTTCGTAGAATTGATCATTTTATAAAAAATGATCGATAATTTCAAGAAATATGTAGTTCTATTTCATGAAATGCCCAGCTAAAACTGACCATATTGTTGAAACATCAACGTTGATATTTCAATCCACGTTTGGCTAAATAATCAAATATCATTAATATAGTTTTCATGATACAAAAGGAGTTCAAACAGATAGGCATTCAAAGCTAAAATAAACACGAAGGTAGACGAAGGCAGGAGCTCACGTAGCCGTGCGTATAGATATTCATATTTTCAAACGCTGATCATTCATTCATCTGGCCAAACCATTTCATGATGTCAACGATAATTTCATGAAATATAACCTTTTCATTTTGTGGCCAACCATTTCATGAAATGATCAATTCTAGGATATCACCACGACACATACCTACATAGATACATAGATTGTTGAACTCCTTACCCTTCCCTTGCCACGCCGTATTCGGATAATACAGACAGAGAGCTCATCTATTTAGATAATTATAGTCCGTCTGTAACGTTATTTACTCATACACACACGTTATAATAATATAACGTGTGTGTATGAGTAAATAAATCAATAAATGTCTGTCCTAATCATACAGCCAAAGTCAATAAACATAGATTAACAGTTCCAAACGACCCTTGCCCTTATCAAACTTGGCAAACATGTACCTACAGATATAAGATGACAAGTTAATTTGAAACTTACCACATAGAACAATATCATTCTTTGAATACTTGTACTCTGCGACCAGGTCTTCCCTCAGGAACACGGTGACCACAGCTGGGTCCAACGCCTGCCATCTGTCACTTGTCTGCATGGACACCTTCTCAAATTTGTTTTGTGCCTTGATAATGTCAGTCTCAATGATGCCTAGGATATTTTCTCGCCACTCCTGCAAAAACCAGTTAGGTATGCGTCCTGTTCATTTCCGTAAGCCAAAGTAAACTAACAAGCACAAATTAAAAAAAAATATACTTCCCACCCCCCATTATAAGAAGCATCTCGATCACATTAGTTTACAAACATAAAAAAACTTCATCAAAATCGGTTTATTCGTTTGAGAGCTACAATCCTCACCCCCATTACCGCACCACCCCCCCTCCCCTCCCCTCCAGCCCCACCCTCACCTCCCACCTTTCCCCATTATATCTAAGAACCAACTCGTTTACCTCTGCTTTCAAACATAAAAAACTACAGCTAAATCAGTTCATTCGTTCGTTCGAAAGCTACGATTTGTACACCCCCCCCCCCCACCCCTACTTCCATCGCCCCAGTATAGCTATGACACATCTCGATCACATCAGCTTTCAAACATAAAAAATCACAGCTAAATCGGTCCATTTGTTTGGAAGCTACGATTTTCACCCCCCTTTTCTCACCACACCCCTCCCCCTCCCCATATATCTAAGAACCATCTCGATCACATCAGCTTTCAAAGAGAAAAAACCGCATTTTAATCGGTCCATTCGTTTGGGAGCTACGATTTTCACCCCCCTTTTCTCACCTCCCCCTCCCCCATTCCCATATATCTAAGAACCATCACAATCACATCAGCTTTCGAACAGAAAAAACCGCATCAAAATCGGTCCATTCGTTTGGGAGCTACGATGCCATAGACAGACACACACACCCACACACACAGTGATACACTCCCTAAACTTATAACACCCGTTTCTTTGTTCAGGGGTTAATAAAAACTAAGATAAATATACTATTAATTATCACCACCCCTTGAAACATCATTCAATTTGACCAAGCAAAATAAGGTCTCAAAATTTACTTAGCACTACTAATCGCTTCTGTTTGTTTATTTACCGAAACTAACTTTCGAACTGTCCGATCTTTATCAATGTGGGAACCTAGTCCAAACCAATATATAAAAGTAAAACGTTGTCTGTTTGTTTGTTTGTTTAGGGAGCTTTCACGCGGTAACGGCTGGACAAATTTTGATGAAATTCGGAATGAAGATAACTTATACCCTGGAATAAAACATGGTAAACTTTTTATTCCGGAAAATTCAAAAAAGTTTCCACGGGAAAATGGTGCTATACCTACTTTTGCATTGGTTTTTAATATCCTAGAAGAACATAGGATGTTTTTTTTTCCGATAAACAGTAGTCCGCGCGGACGAAATCGCGGGCGGGAGAGCTAGTACTAAATATTTTTTAAGTTTGTATATATGAGCTACATTGATAGAAATGATTTGAGATATCTGCAAAGATTAAATAAGAATACATCTTCGATCACGGAATGATCGAAGCTACACATAGGTACATACCTACTCCTACATATCGAGGTCTAAAAGCCCAAAAACGGAAACTAAGCATTTCAATTTGGGACATCATGCCAAGTGGAGTGTGAAGTGGAACTCCGACTCTATACGGAATCTAGCTCAAGATAATATGTAATCTCATTAAACGTGGGAAGAATAGGTACTAGCTCCTCACGCACGCAATTGGCCTTTTTGGACTTGGTCACAATCGGAGTAGCAATTGTGTAGGACATGTTAACAGTGATTAGCGCTATGTCTGCGTAGGGGAAGGGGGCAAGATGGGATACTTAACGATTGGAGCGTAATAAAACATTTGTAACAAAAGTAACATTTGCCAAAAATTTAAATAATAAAATATAAAAATAGGTCCCTTCACCACCTTGAATACAAGAACTGAGCTACTCTTTTTCGAAAAACTCTCAAGTAAAATGAGAGAGATTCGTCTTCTATACCGGCACATCTGCAGTGTGCCTATTTTCCACAGGTAATACTTGCAGCCAATCCTTCATTTGAGTCTGAATATCGATTACCATATTAGAGCAAGAAGAGTTTTCTCCATCACTCTCGTTTTCTGGTGGAGAAATAGGCTTTTTCTTCTTAAATAATCTGTTTTTTAACATCGCCTTTTTCTGGTTATTTTTTCAGTCCTCTTATTTATTTATTTCTGCTAACTATCTTCCGCCACGCCAGATGTGGCACCGGTCATTTCCCACAAGTACCAGTACCGGTCATTTCCTACAAGCACCCCGTCTTGCCTTCTCATGCCAAACTGAATTAAAGAAATCTTTCGAAAAACAAAGCACGGAACGGATATAAAAACGTTCCTAGTCTGCTGCTAACATTCTGTCAAATTTTACATTTTTATTCACTTTGGTAGTAAACATTTTCAATTCACAACAAGAAAATCACAAGCATATTTTAACAAAAACATTTTTTTAAGGTCAAAACTTAGTCGCGAGCGTTTGCAAAGCGGTCACTGCGCCACCTGGTAGACAACATGGAGGCGCGTCATCACGAAAAAAAACTGTTGTGATAGGTTGCACGTACGGCCAATAAAGACGGGGGTCTTGCCTAACACCGCGTCTTACCCCTTCTTCCCCTATTTCTCTCTACCTTTGTTGTTGATACACATGAAGCACGACGGTTGGAATGTAGCAGTGTGGGTGTATTTGCCTGTAGTTGTATCTAGGCCAATTTTTGTTAACAAGCGTACCGTATCCCCTCCTTTAAGTAGATTTATACTGCAAGGGGAACTTACTCTACTAAAATTCGAGAACAGCTTGATCTGGGAGAATGGCAATAAGGTCACTTTGTCCGGGGAAGCGTGCTGTGCCACGACGTGGTACGCTTCCACGTCCACATTTGCATTGAACTCTGGATCAGGTTCTGCGATACCTGCAATTGTTTAACTTTTAAGTAACAGTGACAGAAAGTGACAATATTTCATCATCATCCATCATGATCAGCCTGCGTATGAACGCAGGCTGATACTATGCAGTAGATGACTACTGCTGGATAAAGGCCTCTTCAAAAGGAAGCCATGTTGTGCCATTTTTCAAGTGCCTTATTGAAAGTAACGCAGCCCACAGACATCCACAGAGCCAACCTTAGATTGTTTATTGTCAAAGCAGCCTACTAAGTTAAATTAAAATTATGCACTTACCTAATAGGCCCACGGCCTAGCGTCTGCTGAGTCGGGCTCTATTTGTAGCAACAAGCAGCATTAATTTTCAAATTTTCAATTTTCCTATTTTAGTTCTTAGTGTGTAAAACAACTTCTTGTGTCCACGTAAAGATTGCCTTTACTAAAATTGTGTGGTCTCTACATAAAGTCACACGGACAGGCTGCTTGTTGACTTAAATATTTGTGAGTTTATTTATTTAACTGAGAGTAAATTGTTTTTTTTTTTTGAGAAAATTATTACTAATTTCTTACTTTGAATGTGTCCAGCTCCAATATATAAATGATTTAGTCTGCTTAAAAATTCAGGATCTAATCTAATGGCTAGAGCCACGTTTGTAAGGGAGCCAATGGTGATCACAGTTAGCTCTCCTGGAATGATAAAAAAAAGATTTTATTAAAATGTACTTTTCAAAAACCCTTTTAACAAACAGCCTTCAAAGTTATATCTATTTTATTTGTTTGTTGAATGAGGTAGTTCTGGCCTCTGTTGTCAGAGTTTGTCAAGCTACCCGAGGGCCTCTCCAGTGGCTTAACGACTGTTATCAATAAATAACAGCAGGAACTGACGGCTTAACGTGCCCTCCGAAGCAATGGAAAACCACACCAAAAGAAAATGGTGTGAAGCCTAGGACTGACCCTGGTATCACTGGATTCCAACTTGCACTAGTAGTCGCTCAGTTAAGCAAAATGAGCTCAAATCATCAAGTCATATTGCATTTTCATCGGGTCTTTACCAGTTTAGTGTACAAAATGACAACTCGACAAGTCAAGCTTAATTAACCATACCAAAACATGGGAGAAAAATAAAAGTATGAGACACAGGTATAAACATAAGACATTCTTTGTAGATTCTGTGGAAAAAGCATACTAAGTTTGTGATATTCTTAGACCAAAACTAGCTATATGTGCAGCACAATAATACCAATATTTCGTTCAGACGTCAAAGAGTTTTTTAGATTGCTCGTCTTCTCCTTACCGGATGGAGATACGAAGTACACCAGTTTTTAAAACAAATTCTAAGCTATCCAACAGGGAAAATCACATCACAATCTTAGTTATTAGTTCGTGCATCACGTAATAACTTATTACGTGATGCACGAACAGACAGACAGACAGATAATATCTTCTTTGTCAGTAGCTTATTTTCTATACCCTACTATCTGATGCCCGCGGCTTCGCACGCGTGGTTATTTCTGTAGGTTTAAAGTATTCTATGTGCTATACCAGGACCTAAAATACCAATATACCAACAATTGATCAAAATTTCTGCAGCCGTCAAAAATATTTTTATCGAGTGCTCGGCTCTTATACCAAGTACCCCAATTTTTAAGTCAAATCTTAAGCTATCCAACATTGAAAACCGCATTGCAATCGGTTTAATAGTTATTACCTGTTGCGCGAACAAACATACAGACAAACTAACAAAAATACAAACAGACAGACGATTTTTAAAAATGATAAATGTTTGTTCAGGAGCTTATTTTAAGTACCCTGGGGCATTTTTTTTATTATCTTCATTGTACAGACTTTTTCATTCTTAGTGCTTTATTTTAAGTATATAGGTATAAGTAGGTCATTTATTTTATAACCTTCATTGTACAGACTTTTTGTTACTTAAAAGAAGTATACACAGATAGATATAGACAGTTTAATAGACGCAGTGATATCTTGAACACCATATTTTTCCCCACAAAGACTTTCGCACAAGACTACTATTCAATGAATGTGATTATTGTGAAAGGTCGTGTTAAAAACTCTCATGGTATTTTTCGGAACACAAACCTTGATAAGTCTTCGACAGCCTTATCAGAGCATCCACGGCAAGCTCTTCCTTCGCTGGTACGAGGTCGTTAAACACGTCGTCACTGTCTCCCAGGCCGTCTTTGCCATAGTAGTCAGTGACATCAGGAGTGGTGACTAATGACCCTTTCGAGCCTCTGTAGATTGGTACCTGGAAAATTTTAACAACATTAAAGCAGATTCCGCAAATAAGAAGACATACGTTCAAAAACTGAAACCTGACTACGACTACGGCAGAGTTAATATCAGGTGCATGCAAGCAAAGCCGCGAGCAAAAGCTAGCAATATATATATATATATATATATATATATTTATATATATATATATATATATATATATATATATTTATATATATATTTTAAATGTGCTAATTAAGCCCTTTCATTTGATAACCCACATGGTATCATTAAAAATAAGTTTTTTTCTTTCATGTCCTTATGTCCTTTAGAGGGCGCTATATTCAATTTAATGTGATTTCACATAGGTTCAAGACGCTTCCAACGATACTTCATTTATCAAATTATGAAAAGTCGTTCAGAAGTTATGAGCATACATGAACCAATGAACATACATACATACAAGTCAAAATCATAACCCTCCTTTTTGCCTCGCCGTAGTCAGGTAAATATATATTGAAACATACGGGTGTTGTACATTTGTATGATATTTTGTTACATTATGTACGGTTACGCTTATTGACGTAAAAGCCTAATTATAGCATAATGTCACACTGTACTGCAATAACAGACAAAAGACTTTAGTCCTTGGTCTGAGGTTATATAATACTATGTGTTATTATAATATTATCACAAAATACGAAAATATTGTTTGTTGTTCTAAACCCAGTTTAAGCTAAAGTATATACTTAGTGAGTATCAAGGTATTGACGTAAGATAACAGATGTCAGGGTATTAGTCGTTATCATAACCAAGTCAAGACAAATTAGATACGTCGTTTTCGTATGACTCGTATTTCATCTGATGGTAGACCAACGGGATGGAGTAGAGCTCTCACGGAATATTTGTCGAGATGGAATTAAAGTCAGCTCACTTTTTATCTGCTGCAGTTGTGTCAAAGTCTCAATTACATCATGGTGGTCAGGTAAATTATTATAAGAGTGGAACATGTAGCACAGTTCAGTGACAAGACACAGCGCAAGGAAGAATATACCCACCCACCTGTCAAGCTAATATTGAAATCCTGATGATGACTTTTGGAGTCACTATTTGTGATTTACTAGCACCAAAACATTCTCCTCATTACTTACGTCTTGCCGCCCAGCCACCTTCAGTATTTTCTGATTATTTACACAAACATTGTCTTCTTTTGTGTTCCCATTGCCCGTGGTAAGAGCTACTAGCTCTGGACTGCAAGCGTAAGGTAAGACATTAAACTCAAGGAAGTAAGCTGAAGTAACCAGTATGTCTTAGCCACCATGACGTATGATGCCAAAACATGGACACTCTCAAAGGAAACTGTGCACTAACTAGGAGTTGCACAAAGGGCCATAGAGCGAGCCATGCTCGGCATCAAATTACAGGACCGCATTCCTAATATCAAAATCCGATGTCAAACGAAAGTGGATGGAACTGGGCGAGACAGAAGGCTAGGTGATGACAGGTGAAGCAAGCGGCAACCAAGAACTGGCAAGAGGAAAGTTAGAGGTCCAGCGGCGCGATGGGTTGATGATCTCGTTAGGGTAGAGGGAAATACATGATGAATAATGGATGAGGCTATCCTACGATCGAAAGGTGTGGCAACAGCGAACGGAGGCCTTTACCCAGCAGTGGGTAGCGTAGTGGCTGTGATAACGGGTTCAAGAGTGGAGATCACGTTTATAAAAACGTAGTGCATGACGCCCTTGGTTCAGGTGGAGTGACGATCAGTGAAAAGCGGCTGGCACAAACTGGAAGCAGAGAGCTAAAGACCGAACTCAATAATTGATTGCTTGTCGTATGAGGTTATCTACATCTGGTGTCAGAGTGTGTCAGGCCGCCCGAGTGCATCTTACTTGGCTTAACGACTGTTATTAATTAATAACAGCCGGGTCCAACATCTTAACGTGTCTTCCGAAGCACGGAGCGATGAAAAACTGAACATTACTCAGAATAATAACTATGATGATGATTAATTAATTTTAAACTAGGTAACGCTTCATTTTCAGCTTTATTGACTGTAATAAATAAAACATCTAATATTCTATACACTTTTCGTATATTCGTAATAAGAGGTTATAGAAATCGGAATATGTTATTATTTCGATTTCTATGCACGAGGTATAATTTGATAAACTCAGGCCTGAAACTGTGTTAAGCGGACGCCCGTGCAGTTCCATACAAAAGTGCCCTTAATGCAGCTTCAGGCCTTAGGGTCCCAGAAATGTATGTTTTTTAGTCAAATATGGCGGTTAGTTTTAACACGAATCTAACGACTTCTTGTTGCTATCCCATACCGTAGGAGCTAATTTTAGAACCAGTTGGTTATTTTTATTACTCGCGTCGTAGAATCTCTAGATAATAAACAATGTTGCCTACTAGCTGCTCTCTGTGGCTTTTCCTGCGTTGAAATTATTCCGAGATAAAAGTAAAGAAATATGTATCTCAATACACACTATTTCCTTGACAAACACGATCGTTTCGGTCGACGAAGGTAACAGACAGGTAACACAGAGCTACTTTTAAACCAACTCCATGCATTTTGAGATTGGTGGTGATTGTAGTGATCATTTAATACGTACCCATCATAATGCTTTTCAAATAGTAAAGCGAGGAATATTGCCATCGCATCGTCTCCTCCAGCATCATTGTCAATGACGAATTTGGATTTCTTTGCATCTTTACTGAAAAAAGTTAATTTGTTTAGTCAGTTCGCAACTTGGTCAGTTGTGTTCAAACACAAGTGCCGGTATCCTATTTGGATGATATCGGAATTTATGGTTTTAAATCGTTTTTAATTTGATTTATATTTCAAATATTATTGTTAATTTAACACAGCTATCCAAATAAAAAGAACAAGAATAAAATGTAATGTAATTAATTACCAACGGCGAACTTTATCTTCAAACATTATTTTCAAAACACTTAGGTATCTCGAAAATCAAAATTGTAACTCACAGTTCTAATATTAACTAGAAACTAATTAAAAATGTCTGCTGCAAAAAAATAACTGACACAAAAGCAACAAGAATTGTAAGTTTTTGTTCTATTTATAAGTTCTTTGTTTCTGTGGTGTTTAAGGTCGAGTTTATTTATCTAGGAGTGTCTAATTTCAATCAGTTGTCTCAAGTATCTTATAAAATCACACGGAATCAGAAGATCAAGACATTTTTAACAAACTTCACAAAATAAGGTTCACAATTCGACACATTTCTTCAGGTAAGTACACAAGTACACGTTTTTCCCAAAATATACATAGTCAATTGAACATCACGCAAAACAAACCTGCTGCAAGCACAAAACACAGCACACAACAACACAACTAAAGTCCGTGTATGCATTACAAAATTATCACTTTATTTAGAGCACAGTCGACAGTCAGAGAGCAACTAATTTTATCTGGAGATTCTACATATGAGATCGTACTGATATGTGCTGACTACTGCAACTGAGGCGAGTTACTGGAATGGTCTGTATCCAATTCACATTAAACAAGTTTTGTAGTTTGTGGTAGTTTGATTGAAAGGCGTTTGTTTTGGCGATAGTGTCATTACATATTCATTCATTTATTTAGATACAGCAATAGATTGATTAACCTCGATGTCGTGCGTTGGGTGTTGGCTGTGGTTAAATTGCACTAGTCTTATAATATTTATTGTTTAACTCAATTGGGTTTCATTTTACAATCTACTTTGTACAGATAGTTATCTCTAAAGTAGTAGCTGTTTCAAGAATTACCTCTGATAGATAATAAATACATACTTGCTATTGTGTTAACTTACGGTTTTGTAGTCATCGTTTTAAAAGTAGGTAAGTACATAACTAAAATTAAATAACTTTCACTTCACAAACAAACTATTACCATAATGAACGAAAACGTCATTAATAAATTCGAATGTATTTAAAAGACGTTCAACTTTATATAACAATTTACTGTATGACATAAAATTAACTGTGATGACTAGCGACAACTGAATTATAGATAAATGTAATTGATAACAAGCAAACTTCAAACGCTAATTATTTTTATCCATATTTATTGTTTATCATTGGTGCTACATTTTGTTCCTGGCACTATGAACTGTGTTAATTTTTAATGAATCATTTATTTTAGAGTGTGCGATCAGTCAAGGTCGCGTTGTATGGCAGGGAGCGCGCCCTCTGCATGGAACGAAACGTCCGTTGTGTAATGATTTTGCGTCATTTCACCTGTGCACTAAGTGCTGCCGCAACTGAGTTGCCAAAAGTTACATATCCAGCGCTAAAAGGGTACATTTTGGGGTAAAAAGGTACATTAAGCAATTTTTTACTAATTTTTTTTACTTTTCTGCTCGCATGTGAATTTTTTGGTTGCTAGTCGTGAGAAACTTACCTTCATTATTAGCGCATTTTAAAAAGTGTTGCCTTTCTCATAAAACCTTCTAGGTGCTTGCGCTTTAATTAAGAGGAAGCAGTAAAAGTTTGGCCATGATATGATATGTATTGAATCATTAATCACATTAAAAAACCCGCAGTTTTATGATACTCATTGAAGTGAAATTTCTCTTGGATTACGGAGAAATCGCAGGATAAAAAAACTAATTGTGGTTGTAAAGGGATGCTTTAACATGGATCACTCCTAGAGCAAGGGAGATGTAACGTGTTAGACCTGTCGTAAAAAAGTTTTTTAACATACTAACTACTAATTGTACATTATTCTCCGTAAGCGTTCATATCATTTTTGGTGGTAGTATCAAAAAAGGTAGGTACCTACGTAAATTAGTACATAGACGATTTTACACTTAACAATCTGATTTTACACATTATACATGGGAGGCTAAAAAGGTACGTCAAATGTGTAAAAGGTACGCTAACGGCAACGCTCTAGTTGACTAGATTTATCCAGCCGTTCGAGTGCGTTAGCATTATTAGTTACCCTACGAGTATGATTGAACAACCAATGATGACGACCAGGGCCCTGTTTCATAAAACTTACAATTGTAGTTTACTATTACAATTTAGTGTGCACTGAAGTTTATCTGCTAGCAAAATTCATATTTACACGTAACACTCTAACATATGCATCAATGTACACTAAATTGTAATAGTAAACTACAATTGTAAGTTTTATGAAACAGGGCCCAGTTTGTGTGCAGTGCGTCTATATTTCCATGTGAGCGACACATTAGAGGCGTTCAGTTTTAGATTAGACTTTTTTACATAAACGTGGTGTTTGATTAGCACCTAATTGTTGATATTTTGCGTTATGATGGGCGGAGGCCAAATAACCACTCTATCGCACTAATTTCATTAGAATGTGAATTATCTGGGACGCACTTTACTGGTACACCTTGAAACGATATAGTACCAGATATGGTCATAACTGACCATAATTGGTTCAATAGTATTTTCCCTTTTTTCATCAAATTTGGACTAAGATAAAGACTTTACGTTCAGTATTTGTTAATCAATTGTACAACTAACCATAACTAACGCATCATAGAATACTCAAGTATTTTTTATTCATTAACTTATTTATTGTTAATTTCAATATATGCCCATATCACCTTATGTTCTAGTAAAACTTAGCTGTGTGAATTTGGATTGAGTTCTATTTATGTTTTCTATACTGACCATTACTGAGTGTACTTTACTGGCGCTGACCATAAATGGAGTGATCATTACTAGCATTCTACCATTAGCATAATTAGTACAAAAAGTATTTTTTGATGTATTCTGTTATGAAAGAATTAGATATTGTAAGTTTCAAAATGAAGGTTAAGGTTTTCTTAAGAATTATTATATGAGAACAAACACATTTGTCAATAACTAATTCGATAAATATTAAATACTCAATAATTTTCTACTATTGACCATGACCTTAGTTGTTTCTTATGAAACGTACTTCTTTCTAGATGTGGACCAAGAATGAATAATTGTAACTAACTACGTAATTTAAGCAATATTTAGGTACAAGACGTAAGAAATAAAAATAAAAAGAAATTGAGACTTAGAGATGAAAAAAAACCCAGATATTTACAATTATAATATGCATGCTCTCTGAAAAACTCGAAATTAAATAAAAACACAATTCTATTTAGATGGTTTTTAACGGAGGTCAGCGAACTTTCATGGAAAATTTTGAAACATTTTTTTATTACTTTTCAACAGTTACACATAATTATGACAAACCGGTGAGAGCTGTAACATATGTTCTACTATGGGGAAGGATTTATTTATTTCCATTCAATAAATGACGGACGGTAAATTCTCAATGTATTTTTTCTATAATATTATTCGGACTGTCTACCCCATTTTCTTTGTTTGTTTGTCATATGAGGTAGTGCTGACTTCTGGTGTCAGAGTTTTTAAGACCACCCGAGGGCTTCAACCATGGCTTAACGACTGCTATTAATCAATAACAGACAGGACCGACAGCTTAACGTGCCCTCTGAAGCACGCTTAACGTGCCCTCCGAAGCACGGAGCGATGGAAAACCGCACATAACTTAGTAAAGTATATGGTGCAGAGACTAGGATATGATCGAACCCGGTATTGTTGGATTCTAATTTGCACTATTAAACCGTTAGGCTACCCCATTTAATTCTTTAGAAGAGGTGAAAGGAGAGACTAATATTTGAAAAAAAAAAAAAATTGCCTTAAAACGAACCTGCTTATTTTATATGCTTTCTTGACAGTATGATCAATGTGATCCTAAAAGCAGAGCATATTATCAACAATAACCCCCAGACCACGTATCGGACAAATCTTCCATATCTTTCTTATCACAGATTGACTTGTAAAGTTTTAAATTATCAGCGAATAACCTTTCTTCGATTTTCAATAAACCAGGTAAATTATTAATGATGATGAGAAATAGCAGAGGGCCCAAGTGAAATCTTTGGGGCACATTTGCTGGAGCATCTGTTATCATATAAAATGTTTTTAAATTGCAACCAAACTAAAAATTATAATCAAAAACAGGGTGTAAACTGATGAATGTAAACAGAGCACAGTATAATTGCGCCAGATGATCGTTAATTTGCTGCTCTATATGAACTAAAATCGTGTGTAACTACTCTATGTCATAACAATAATTTTCTCAAAATTTGCATTATGAGTCTTCCTAATATATTATAATATAATCTTCCTTATAATTGGAGTTTATGATTTATTTCATGCCTTGAAAGATTGAACGCAACTCATACTAACATTTTTGCAAGTAAATAAATAAAAAATAGCCTATGACACTCTTGCGATGAAGACGAATCAATTGATACCTTACTTACCAAAATCGGACCAAGTTTTTAGTTTGAACATATTTACAACCCTTCATTTGCTTCAGCGCAGTTGGGTAAAAAAATACCTATGACACTATAAATGAAGACGAATCTTTTGATCCTCGCTTGTCAAAACCAGAACAAGTTTTTAGTTTGTACACAATATATCCCTTCCTTTGCTTTGCCGTAGTCGGATAAAAAAAACCTATGACACTGTAAATAAAGACAAATCGATAGATACCTCGGTTGTCAAAATCGGACCAAGTTTTTAGTTTGAACACATAACCCTTCCCTGACTTCGCCGTAGTCGGGTAAACAAATAGCTTATGACACTCTATAACTGAAAACAAATCGAATGATACATTGCTTGTCAAAATTGGACCAATAATAGGGGTGACGCTATGGTGGAACATCCACATACCCACATACATATATAGACGGTTAAAGTCATTACCATTCCCTTGCTTCGCCGTACTCGGGTAAAAAATAAGGGCAGATTAAAATAAAAAATAAATTATTAGAATAAATAAGTATTGAAAGATAACAATGGTAACATAGGTTGCAGAAATCGAAACAGAAGTTTACTCATGTACATAAATCATGCCTAATTCATTGTTAAATATGTAATAACATTGTCAAATTATCAGGACAAGGAATACCTACGAGAAAAATGAGAACTGCGGTTCTTGTTGCTCTAAATTATTAATGGGCATTGGAGTAAATATTTTACTTAAAAATGCAAACTGTTTTAACCAAATCAAAATCAGGCAAAAGCCAAACTTGAAACTTTTTTTATCTCGCGCGTTCTCTTCTCTCTGGTTAGTTTTACTCACTGATACTTCTCAGCTTCGTATCTTAAAGTTTTTTTTTAAATTACAAAGGCTTTTTACCATTGAAAAGACAAACAAAATTGAAATGATACCTACAAAAAAATAAAAACGATAATTAACGGCCAGATAAATATTATCTGTTTCTATCATTTTGATCACATTAATCTACAATCAACGAAAATTTATGTTAATTATTATTTTTTACACAAACAATCAGTTCTGCAGAAAATATATCAAGCAAGAGTTTCTTATAATAATATTCTTTGGCAGAATACACCAATCTTGAGTTTGCGTCCTCTGATCCTAATTTGTTTATGTTAACACCTCTCTCAGCACCTGAAAAATAATGAATAATTGTCGTTACACATTATCTTTCATTATCCTCATATTTTAGAATATGCTACAAATTTAACTCCTTCTCTATCTCAAACAGCATTTGTTCAAGCAATGGGAAACGAAAATGCTGATGATGTTTTTTTTATTATTTATTTTGTTTATATTACTGAAATACACACTGCAGTTGTCAGGTCCTTCTACGGAGTAGTATGACTTCCACCACCTTCACCTGCCATCAAAGTCAAAGTATTCTATAGTTAATAGGCAAAATAATTATCTAAGACTTTTAAAAGTCAAAATTAACATAAACTTTTTTAAATAGATCAAATCAATAAAATTAGGGAAGCTAGGTATGCTTTGAGATGAGTTTGAAAAATAAATTTCCCTTTCCTGTGCCGACAGACTTAAATCTCACAAGGAAAAACCCTTCTGACTCTAACGGTTGTTCGGAAATACGCCTAGTAAAGTAGAAGAGATCATCAATAAACTCCACAGGGATGTCATTTTTTCAATGTTTGACAATTATTTATATATTTTTTTGCATGTCAAAACTTAAATACGTATTTATAAAACAAATATACAACATAAAAGTGACAATGAGATGTCTCAAAATCATCGGAATGAGAAAAATAAAATAAAAAACAAATTATTAATAAGAAACCAGGCTGGCCCAGTCCCTACAAGTAGCACCCGTTCAAGAGTGTGACTTATGAACCAGTCATCTCGACACAGTAACTAAATAGTTTATATATATATAGGGTCAGCTCTCCTACTTCAGCGCCACATTTTACGGTTGTGGATTGTCTTGGTTATTTTGTTTAGGTATCAGTTTTATGTTGTTCTTTAAGATTTGTATGCAGACTATTGGAGATCTTCCACGGCTTCTCTGTTGTTCTTTATGCATATATGCCGGTCCTTAGTTTTCCGGGTGGTTAACTTCATACATATCCTCATAATGGGACCACTTACCACAAATATGTACATTGTTGTAACCATACTTGAACTCCTCTACAACACTGTTATCAAGCACGATGGCTGCGACGGCTGGATCCAGCAAGAGCCATGTCTGATCAGTAGGTTGAGACAAACGCTCGAAGCTGTTTAGAGCTCGCATCAGTGGCGTATTAATTGCTCCTAGCACGTTTTGACGCCATTCCTGCAGTAAGAAAATATTATCTATTCCGCGACCTTAATTATATGCTTGTGTTTTGGCGCTAAGCTACGCACTACTGCGAAAAAGATTGTGATGGGGAAAAAAATATTGATTGTTTCAAATGAAATTACCTTTCCTACATATTTTGTTTATAACCTTTTTTTTCATTGAAGTTTACTGAATCGTCAAATCGATATCGTATCACATTAGAAACAAGTGCGATATTTTGATCGGAGGCGGTGTATTTAATGATCATGAGCAGAATACAAACGGAAATGATGGCCGAAGCCTTTCATATTTGGATCTTCAATACTTCTGAGATATTCACTTACTCTAGTCACGTTCAATGAAATATATATCTGCGAGAAAGGCACTAATGTGACTTTGTCAGCATGTGCACTGTCTGCCACAATGCGATATGCTTCCACGTCCATTAACACGTTGAATTCCGGCTCTGGAACGTCCTTGCCTGTAGGCGCATAATAACCGTTATAACCATAAATCTATAAATGGGTAGAAACAACTTCGAGAGAGAAACGCGAAGAAGCCCAGTTAAGCTGGGCAGAATTTGGGTAACTTTTCTCGTCACCAATATCGCAAAATTTGAAGACATAAGTTTTCAACCATCATATTTTTTTCTATGATCGAGTCTGTCGCCAATAAAAGGTAATAATATATATATACATATATATTTTTTGGGTACCTGATCCACACCAATTTATGTAGCCCTGAACTAGGAAACACTGTGCTGTGGCTACTAGACAAGCGACAAACATACCTAAATACCGGTATAATACATCCATGACTCGGAAACAAATATTTGTGCTCAACACACAACATTGGTGTGTTTGAACCTTGCGGGATTCGATCCCGAGACCTTGACTTTGCAGCCACTTGGCTAACCAATCATCTTTGACCACTAAATTGAACCTTATCAAATGAAGGATGTTATCTTTGTTACATAACTAACATTGTTATAACTTGTTCCATTAGAAGGAAAATATAGTTTACAAGATAAAACATATTATTTGCTTCCCATTTTCTAAAGTCTCTATAAATGGAAGTAACACTTACTCTGTATATGACCAGCCCCGACATAAAGCTGAGCTAATCTTCCTATGAACCCTGGGTCCAGTCTCTGAGCCAATGCAATATTCGTCTGTGGACCAATCGCCATTATCACTAGTTCTCCTGGAACAAAATGCCTGGTTACGTCAAGATGTTCTGAGTAGTAATATTTTTACGAGATACGGAGATCCGGTTAAAAGTGTGTATACTACTTCAATAAATTGAAAACTATATTATTACTAGCTGCGCCCCGCAGTTTCACCTACGTGGATTATGATGATGGGTAATGATGCTGATGATAATTAAAAGTAGCCTATGTGTTAACCTAGGATATAAGCTATACTACTGGTACTTAATTTCATCCAAATCCGTTTAGCCGTTTAAACGTGAATGAGTAACAAACATACATACACACACACACACTCTCTCTCACACACACACACACACACTCACACACACTCACAACACACCCTCACACACACCCTCACACACACGCACACTTCTAGAGATATATTGCGGTAGTCTGTTTTTACCAACGACATTAAGAAATGTCTATGTTTTTACGGATTTATGACGTTTTGTATGGACTGTCAGTTCTAATAAATTGAGTTCTGCATCGCAGAGTATTCATTTTTTAAACACAAAGCTCTGATTGGCCTGTTAATGAATGGCTGTGGCTACACTTCTCTGATTTATAATATGAGTGTAATATTTCACTAACGTCAACTAAAACTAAATCAAAGTTTTTGTTAAGTACAACCACATTTTTTTTTGAATATCACTAAACACTATTCCAGCAATGGTTTTGTAGGTTTCTATGACAAAAAAAAAAACGTAATTTCTTCCTTTCCTGAGTAATATCTTCATATGTCAGCTGTTGAAAGTTCACGCAGGTCCTGCTCCACCCGGACAATCCAGCTGCACCTGGAGTGTCCTGTGGCTACTCCGCTGCCCCAGATGCACTAACGCTACGTGGGGCAAAAAAAATAGCACTACGGCCCTTCTCCATCCTTTCAACATGAAGCAACACAAAAATACTAGTGAGAACTGACCCCCTTTGTGTTTGAGATACATTATGTAAAAGAAGTAGTAAATTTTAAATTCTGACGAGAAACCATTAACGATTTGAAAACTAGAGAGGAAGAGTTGACATTCTTATTCAGAATGCATAACATTTTGCTTTCCAAAATTCTAAGCAGGAATGACTAAATACAATTTCAGAGTTAAAGGCTTTACAGGTAGGTAGATGGTATTTTACATGGATTATAACAGGTTTACAGGTAAATTTATAACTTATCTTGTTATACGGCTGCAAAACTAGCACACTCAAGGTAAAGTACAAACTCCTGGTAGCGAAAAGCAAGGTTTTCCGAAAAGTTATAGGACCAACGTGAAGAGATAAAGCTACGAGGAGGGTTCGCAAAAATTTAAATCGATTAACATCTAAGACGAAAGAGGCAAACAGACTTCGCTTGCTTGAACATAAGGACGTAGCGATACGTACTTACCTTCAAATATTTTAGAAAGTTGAATGAGGCCAAAAGCAGCATGTTCGTTCCGTGCCTCAATAGATTCAAAATCGCTCAGATTTCCATTGTCACCCAGTCCATCGTAGCCAAAGTAGAAGTCAGACTCCTCTGATGTCAAAATAGCCTGAGTTGCTCCCCTGTATATTGGCACCTGGAAATAAAAATATATTTAATATTCATGGAACTTGACTTTCATTTCATGAGAAAGACCGTTCAATAAACTGCTTTATCAGTAAATGCCATAGGGTAATATGAAATTATTTCTGCAGTCAGTGAGCTCTGGTAATAAATGAGACTAGGAATGGATTTGAAGCATAAAGTCGAAAATAGCTAAAAATCTGCCACAAATTATATTTCGCGGCCTAAAAGGCTTTTTGTCTGTCAAAGCATAACGCTAGCCCGTTTTGTATATAATACAAAATAACAACTCTACCTATAACTATGGTCTATATATATATATATATATATAATATAACCCTCTACACAAATTGAAATCTTTTCCTGGATTTCTTCATCCGCTGGTTAATAGTGCGATTATATTCAAAAACAGAAACGAAAGATAAACTCTATACTTACATCTCGTCTGCCAGCCATGTCCAAAAACCGCTGACTGTTTATAAAGACCTGGCTCTCGTTTACGTTTCCATGTGTTGTTGTCAACGCTACTACTTCCGGCCTGAAAATAATCTTTCTATACTACCTAAAATAAAGTACTTAGTATGTATAGAAAAACACTGCGCGATGAAGACAATTTAAAAATAAGTTAATTTGAAGAAAAAACGCTTTCATGTAGGAGCCATGTCATGATGAAACAAAGAATGGTCTAACTACAACATTTCGTGACTATGCTGAGGAGTTCCCTAACCGTTGAGGAGTTCCCTAGTCAGGAGCCAACCCGGAGTGCAGCAAACATGTCATGATGAAACTTAGAATGGTCTATAACAATAATTAAATGCGTATACAACATTTCGTATCTATACTATTAACCGTTGAGGATTTCCCTAGTTAGGAGCTGACCCGGAGTGCAGCAACCATGTCATGATGAAACTTAGAATGGTCTATAACAATAATTAAATCCGTATACAACATTTCGTATCTATGCTGTTAACCGTTGAAGAGTTCTCTAGTTAGGAGCCGACCCGGAGTGCAGCAACCATGTCATGGAAAAACTTCAAACCGGCAAGCATAAATGATTACACAAAATTTCGAGACTGAGCTATTGACCGTTGAAGAGTTCCTTTATCTGGAGCTGATCCTGGATGTCGATTCAAATCATTCTTACCATAAAAATGCATAATCATCGGAACTGAATGTCCGTAGGATAAGAGGAAGTGGTTCTAATTCAGCTTGCAAGATTTGACCTAAGCAAGTATACATAATACAAACATTGCAAGTTAAGTAAAAGCATTTAAAAATGGTCTGGGGGACTTAATTTAAGCTACTGAATAAAAAAAAAGTTTCTGGCTGCTTTTTTGCCTGTTTGTCTCATTGATCACGCATCGTGAAAACATTTAGATCGATTGCGATCCGATTTTTAGTGTAAGATAGCGATAGACTTAAAAACCGGTGTTCCGATGAGTAGATGACGAGCAATCGATAAATAACTATAAATTACGACTGAAGAAAATTTGGTATTTTGTACATTAGAGGTACTTTTGGTCCTGGAATAACACATAGGTTACTTTAAAAACCCACAGAAAAAACCAAGCGGGCAAAGCCGGGGCATATCTAGCGTGAAATCAACATCGATTGCTCGGCTTCTACTCATCGGATTGAGATACAATGTACACCAGATTTTAAATCAAGCCATAAGTTCCGAAACTGCTGAGCCATATTTTTATTGTAAATGGAAGCAGCATTTCAATCGGTTCAGCAGTTTTTATCTGATGCACGAACATACAAACAGACAGACAGACACAGTTTAAAAAATAAATTATTTTCTTGTTCAGTAGCTTACTGTATGTAAATTAAACAATTTTTTAGATTTCCGTACGTCCGATTGAAAAAACGAAACGTGTGTCTGTCTGTCCGTCTGTTACGGCCATATTTCTCCGATACTACTGGACCGATTAAGTTTAAATTTGGTAAGCATATGAATTTCTGAGACCAAACAAATAATAAAAAAAAAGTTTTGCAAACTGTGTGTGTGTGTGTGTATGAGTGTGCGTGTGCGTGTGTATTACGTGTATACATATATCAAATGAAATCAAATGAAACGACTAATTGTGAGGGTATCAAATTAAAAATTGATTTTATGTCTAATAATTAAATATGTATTTTTATTTAAGAAAATTTAAGAAAATTGACCATTTACTATAATCTCCGAAACTATGCAGACTAAAATTTGAAAAATAATACCGAAAATATTTCTCTACTTATAGATTACATGAAACCCTAATAAATAACATGTTAAATCTTAAAATAACATGTTAAATCTCAATATTGTGAGATAATAATGGAACCCTATCCAAGCGGGTTCAACTCATACATGATGTATGAGTTGAACTCGCTTGGTTCGTTTTTTTTTAATTATCTTCATTTAACAGACTTTTTGTTACTTACTGCATTATCTTTATTTATAATAAAGCAATAGGAATGAAAAAGTCTGTACATAGAAGATAAAAAAGAAATGGTCTATGGTACATAAAATAAGCTACTGAACAAGAATGTAACATTTTAAAAATTCGTGTCTTTCTGTTTGTCTGTCTGTATGATTGTTCGCGCATCACGTAAAAAACTACTGGACCGATTGCGATGCGGTTTTCACTGTTGGATAGTTTATGTTTTGACTTAAAATTAGGGTACTTTATATCTCAATCCGACGAGTAGAAGCCGAGCAATAGATAAAAATATTTTTGACGGTGAAGGAATTTAGATCAAATGTTGGTATATTGGTATTTTAGGTCCTGGAATAACACAAAGAGTACTTTTAACCTACAGAAATGACCACGCGTGTGAAGCCGCGGGCATCAGATAGTTACAAGAATATAATAGGTATAGAATAGATACAAAGAAGATATTATAAAATATTAGACTGGGTACGGTTAAAACAAAGGACGGTTAAAACGAAAAAATATCTCGCGGAAGGTTACTCAGGCAGTGAAGGGTGCAAGGGGTGATGAAGCGGATGATAGGTCCAAACACGATTATCAGTGTTGCGCCGCTCCCCGTGCGGTATTTTTTTAAGGAAGCTTTTGTATTTTAGTGTTTCAGCCTACCTTTGGCATGGGGTCAAATGAAACTTTAATTTTTATTTTATATAATTAGAAAAATAGCACTCCAGGAACTAAAATGCCCTTTCACAGTTAGAAAAACGGTTTGAATTTGACAAAACATCATCGTCGCTTGGCTTAAGAACAATAATACTATGACTGATAAAAGCTAAATTGTTTCAACCGTACCCAGTCTACCCTATATAGAATTTGATTATGAGTATTTATATCTCGATTATATCCCCTATTTTGGAGTGGGCCTTACCCGTTAAAGTATTTCTCATGAAGAATGGACATGATGACAGCCATAGCATCATCAGCTCCCCCATCATGGTCAATGACCAGCTTTAGCTTCTTACTCTTGGCGTCCAAAGTTCTCGCTTCAGGACTGAAAGAAGTGTGTCATTAAGGTTCAAATACTCTATCTTTGTGACGCCTACTCATTAAAAACATTATCTTATGATTTTTTGAAAGATTTTTATTATTGATTCAGTATAAAATCCACAGATGGCGTTACTATCCCCATAAAGGCATATTATGCGCACACATCAGAGCACATGATGTTCAGTGCCGAGTCGTGCTATTCGCACTCATCAGTGTCGGAGACGACGCGTGAAGTGCCAACTGGCTGATATTTCACTCTTTCCCTTAGCGTGGTAAAAAATGCCACAAACGAAGCCTTCTAGACGAGAGAAATCTTTAATTATACTTTTTTGGATTAGGGTGGTTAAAAGTTTCCTACTTACGAGTATTACTACCTCGGAGTTTTTCTTAAAAATCAAACCCGGAACGATGTGATCCGTCCGACGGAGAACCAAAGTTATCAAAAGGCCCATAAGATAAGCAAGCGGAAGTGACAGTGGGCTGGTTATATCTGCTGATGGACTGATAACCAATTGGGTAGATGTGTTCTTAAGTGGAGACCACCGTGACTTGGAAAACGTAAAGTAGGACGCCCTCTGGCCAGGGGTGCATTACAGTTCATGCGCTCATGACAGTTGAGTGCTGCAGTTGATTCAGAACGCTCGTTAGAATGATTACAAGATCACAATAACATAACCTCAAAATTTGCTCAAAATACAAAGTAAAACTTCCCCATGAGTAAATTTGATTTTATATTTTGAGCAAATTTTGAGTAGTAGTCTATCTAATAATTTGATAATTGTTTGTAGTAATATTTGGAAAATGTACGAAAATTACAAACAACTGAATTCAAACAACAGTTTTCTTTGCAAACAACCGTCACTCTGTCACTTTGACAGTAGCGCCACAAGACTAATATATGTACTGTGGTAGCGTTCACGGTGATATCGTTTTGGGGCATGGTCAGTGTAATCGCGTGATAATATCGAATATATCTTGTTTCGGAATGCACCCTAGGTTAAATCTTGCGTAACAAAGACGGCTGGCGGCAGTTGGGGAGGAAAAGCTGAAGATCGGGATCAGTGCTGTGCCTTGAGAGAGATCTATGTCCAGCAGTGGATTGATAAAGTCTGATAATAGTGATAACGATGATAAAAGAGAGTGCTGCAAAACTCTCTTGAACGCATTACTGTTTACCTCGATATTGTGTTTTCTCTTACTCTTTTTTAGGCTGCCTAAAATGTATTAACAAGGAATATTATGAGTGAAAATTGCAATAATATTATATAAGCGAAAGTTTGTATGTATTTGTGTGTGTATATTTGTTACTCCTCCACGCTCAAACAGCTAAACGGACTTGGATAAATTTTAGTACCAGGATATCTTGGCACTTTTCTAGTTTGCAACAGAATTATCTTTTTCTTAAAACAATTTAACTTTCAATTTAACAGCATGTTAACGAGATCTTCAAGCTATTGCGCTGGACTCTTATTATAAATCAAGTATCATTTTAGTATTATTTCTTTACATCCAAAAGATTAACTGGAAAACATAGCTTTTAGCGATAAGTCTTTCCATTGTACTTTAGTTTTAAGATTTTTTCTCAGTTCTGAATATCTATCCTTTTCTTTTTCACATAGGCTACTTTTGATCCCGATTTAGGAAAAAATATATTGTATTTTTTTGTATGGGAATTGCTCCTTCGATATCAAAGTGACGGCTGCCAAAGTGACAGGTGTCAAAGTGACAGGTAGGGGTGCAATAAGGAGGAATATTATGAAATGTATTTCCTAAAGGGGCGACGGGGTGGCATAATTTGCACGTGGGCGATGCTGCGGGGCGCAGCTAATGGAGTAATTAAGTAATTTATCAATCTCGTGAATTAACAAGAATGTTTGAAGTGATATTAACATAGAAATACTAAGCTTTAGTTCTTCAAACGTAGGTACATCACTACAATTTATTAACGTCTATCCTACGATTATTTGTAGCATCTATCTTATTTCTGGTTTCATATTTTGATCGAGTCATCGTCGACAAATCTGTCCAGACGGTGACATTGAACGCGCTCGCATAACCCGATCAAAAGAGTCTCCATAAAATAATAACACTCAGAAAAGTTATGATGTAGTTCGGTTGTCCTCGTAATTTGTGTCCTCGTCACGGGGATAACAGGACTTTATTAAATTCTGTACCGTTGTCCCCTTTACGGAGATACAGCCAACGGGGACAACGAGCAACGAGCAGTCAAGATTTCACGTCTCCCTTCTAAATTTGCATTTCTTTTTACAAAACAAATTATGTAGGTATGTTTGATAGTGTTTAAATTTAAAGTACAAAAACAAATACAAATTTGAACTCACACAAAATAACAACATGAATTTTGTAATTAACAGAAAATAAATTACAATCACCAGAAAATATTTATTTATTACATAGTCTATAAATAATATCAGTACATAGTAAAACACTGATAATGGAAAAACAATATCGTTATGGTTGTATGGTTATATGTTTTTATTTACAATACAATAATGCCTTATTGTACATTCAAGAGGACGTCAAGATTTATCTTGACTCATTGCACTACGGGCACAGAATAAGTAATTGTATAGGTACTACGGGCGACATTTGAACAAAAATGTAATGTGTTCTTGACCATACATACCGGAACATAAAAATAATATCGTAACTAAGTATTTATTTATTTTAGGCCTTTGGATGCGCCACCGCCGGTGCATCCTTATCAAGGTTACTCGTTTCGGCCATGAACATACGATAATTTATAATCTTAAACAAGATAGTTCTCATCCTCAACTAAAAATGTGATGTGATGAGAAGCGTATAATTTATTTGCGATTAATAATACCAAAAAAAATTAGTGTCTTCTGAAGTTTATTTTGACAAAAAGGAAAAATAGATATGATTTTAATTATTTTACTTTACTAGGTATAACTTCGCAGAAGAATACTGGACAACGGGATGTATTTTTTCACCTCACAAGCTTGGAAAGATTCTGTTTGTCATTCGAAATCTGAGTGCAAAATTGCATTTTACCCGCTAGAGTGCGTTTCATCAAATAGTTCCTATGCCGTCATCTTGGCAGTAGTGCAAATAAGTGTCGTCATTATTACCCATTCTGTGCTACCATAAAATCAGGGAGATCATGTATCTGAGTAGGACCCGCGACTTCGTACGCGCCTTATGTAATGACTTTTACGATCTCCTCTTTTTAAAACATTTAGCTTTAAATTATATTAATCTAAATTATAAACCTGTCCGCTTTCAAAATTTCGTCCACATTACAACTTATTACCTGTGTTATACGAATAGGATACCATTCATAGCCGTAACCGTCGTAAAAGTCGACTATATGAAAGTCCTATTACAAGACTCGTATGAAATCGCGGGAACAGCTAGTTTATATCATTAGTATATTAGAAAGATAGTAGGGAATTTAAAAATGCAGGCCAATGAGTTAAAATATCGACAAAAAAATATTTTTATTATTTTCGACAGTAGCTGTGTTCATCTAAAATGTTTAAATCTGACATTTCCTCATCTTCGCTGTCATCAGAAGTATCACCATCATCTTCTACTTCGATTATGAACCTATCCATTTCACTATCTATAGATGGGACATCGGCGTAGTATTTTTCTTAAATTTTTATTACGTGCTCACATTCTTTCCTCCATTCCTCTTCAGTGATTGTTGCAAATGCTTCTTCAGTAATTTGTACTATCTTACTGGCTTCCTGACCCACGTTTTTTTCTGCAATTCGTCTTTTTAATACACTCCATTAGAGTTCAATGGGATTCAAATCACAATGATAAGGTGGAAGCTTTACCACTTTATGGCCATTCTGTGCGACTTAGTGCGACTCCCTTTATAATCTATGTCATTTCGCATTTCATTCAATAATTTCGTCAGTGTAGGCAATTCCAGTCTTACGGCATAAATTCATGTATTTTATGCCTTAGAGCACACCGTTCGAAGTCATCCAGTTCGTGTGTTTTTCGTCGAGGACCACTTTTGCGCGGTGTTGTAATTTTTTTCGAAGTTGAAGCTGCCACCTTACCTTCTTTGGTGATTTTCGATACTGTTTTTTTTTTCAGATATTCCTAAAACAAAATTCGATGTTTATTAATTACATATTTTTTTCGTTGGTTTGACATTAGTCAAGTGCTTAAATTCGTTTCAGTAGTGTCTGACATTATAAGCAAACCCCTGATTTTTATATAATTAGTATATAGGAAAACGCACCAGAAAACCACTATAAAAATATATTAACTAAATTTAAACTCAAGTAGATACAGTGTTTCTATTTTATAGCTCTAGAGAATGCTGTACATGTATAATCTATATGGGTATTTCTGACTCTTGACTATTGTCAGTATTTTTACTTACCTTATTTAAAAGGTCGGGAGTAGATAATATAACAGCAAATACAAAAAAAATGAGTTTAGTATAAATGATAATAAGTATATGATTAAGGGCCTAATCAAACTGTTGCTGGTAACCCTATTTTACTAACCTTTAATGGCGGTGACCAGAGCTTGTACACATCTTATTGGAATAAGTAGGGCCTCGTTACGTTTTTCTCTTTCACAAAAGTCCTTCACCATCTCTCTTTCACCACTTTTTAATGTTTTAGGCATGGTTTTCTCAAGAAATTCCAATAAAACCTTGAAAAACCTGCAGATACGTCTCAGCTGAATCCCCTTTGGCGCTGTAGCGACCAAGATCCAAAACCGCAAATCCCCCTTGGTCGCTAGAGCAACCAAAAAAAACACGGAAGTTAATTGTAACGGTTTGATCTACTAAAATGGAGTTAAATGTAATCTCGCATATATTATCGAATAAGTGTGTTTCTGTCTTTAAAAGGATATATATATTATACGTAAAAACACTAAAGAAGTTTTTTTTTTTTTTAAATAAATCCACGGCCGTTCTCCGCGAGCCGTAAATTTTTGAAATTTTTGTTGGTGTTCACGAAAATATTCTGGTCACTTAGAACAAGTTTTGTACGGATCCGCCAAACCGTTGAGGAAGGAACGGAAAATAAGTTTTGCGCGGCAACCATTTTTTTTGCGCCATTTTTTTATCTTGCCGCGATGATGTCATGGTCACGTGATCGGAGTGTATTTACATTATTGGTTAAAATCGAATACCGAGCTGCATCACCTCTCCCGCTCACATTTCACTTGGACGAGCAGGACAAACAATTGAGAGACTACCCCGCCTTAAGTTACCACTGTCGCCGTTAAATGGAACCCCGTTACGGGGACTACGCGATATACTTTTAATTATTTTATAAGGTACCGCTTTCTTCGTTTAACGGGGACATGGCCTATGGGGACAACGGTCCTACACCAAGGTTATGCTATATTTACATTATAATGTTTTAAATACACGAACTGAGCTTTTTTTAATTCATCCAGTTAATGATACTATATTTTTAAAGTTTGCATTATTATTCTGAATTCCTTATAAATTCCTTAAGTCACAGCGTAGGAAATAATATTATCATAAACACACACCACGTAAAAATGAATTCAATCATAGACGATCACAATGTAGATATTTTATCTAATTTAGACGATCAATATTTTTGCCCAACATATTAATCCATACCAATATATAAAACTGTGGCTAATGCGAATGAGTGTATCTTAATCTTTATGTATTGTGATATTTATTTATCCATACCAATATATAAAAGTGACACGTTGTTTGTTTGTTTGGGAAGCTTTCACGCAATAACGGCTGGACGGATTTTGATGAAACTTGGAATGGAGATAGCTTATACGCTGGAATAAAACATAGAATACTTTTTATCTCGGGAAATTTTAAGTTTTCACGGAAAAACTGGAAAAATTATGATTACTCGCTGTAAGAAACGGTTGCCATGGAAACGAAGTAACAAGTATGTCAAAAAACATCAAGAGTGGTGCTATACCTACTTGGTTTTTAATATCCTAGAAGATCTATTGGTTTTTAATATCCTAGAAGAACATTAGGGTGCTTTTTTCGCGATAATCAGTAGTCCGCGCAGACGAAGTCGCGGGAAGGAAAACTAGTAGTAAAATATCGAATCAAACTGGAAAATATAGTTATTAGGAACGTTTTATTACAAAGATAAGATACACTGTTAGTTATTCTGTGGTATAACAAACTACGATCGCTATCAGTTATTGACCGAGAGAGCGCGAAGCGCGAGAGAAGCGTCTCCGTTTCAGCTTAGGCAAAAATACTTTCGTTATTACGAAATGGATGTCCGGATGTCTGTCACGAATCTCTGTTCTCTTCTACAGTTCGCATTTCTCAACCGATCTAGACGAAACTTGGTACACAGGTTAAACTAATTTTTAGCTATTTTTTTGTGATCGGGGATTTTAGATTGCTACTGAATATCTCCGACTTGTTAGATCCGATATTATTATTTTTTTATTTAATAGGTAGTAATTTTAAGAAAAGAGTCTCATAAAAATTTAGTAATGATCTGATGAGGATTTTCGGCGTGATGAGCTAACAAGATAGTGCTACTGTGCACTACTAGATTGTTTGCAAAAGAGTTTGTACCCGCGAGTTCTACAGCACACAGAGCCACTAGTAACAAGTGGTATAACTAGGAGTGATGGTAGTCTTACGGTTCAATAGTGCAACATAGAATCCAATAATACCGGGTTCGGTCCTAGGCTTCGCACCAACAAGTTTTCTAAGTTATGTACGGTTTTTCATCACTCCGTGCTGCGGAGTTAAGCTGTCGGTTTCAGTTGGTATTGATTAATAGCAGTTGTTAAGCCATGTCAGAGGACCTCAGGCAGCTTGAGAGGCTCTGCCACCAGAGGCCAGCACTAACTTATACGACAAACAAAACCAATTAACTAGCTGTGTTTAACTTGATCGTTTTTGCCCTGCACTTCATCCGTAAAGACTTCAAAAAGCCTAGTGTTAGTATTCCTCATTCTGTGATACAGCGCTCAATTTCTTTCTAGAACAATTTTACTACCTTTGACGGTGTGGGTAGTCATATACAAACCTAAGACTTCAAAAAATCCCATAGAAATAAATCCAACGGCGTTAAATCTCATGATCTGGGCGGACAATTCTGATTACCAAAACAGGACCAGGAAATCAATCATGCGGTAAGTGAATTGTTTTTCGGGCTTTATGACATGTGGCAACGCCTTCATGAAACGACAATGCCTTCCACATCCAGAAATCTTGCAATTTAGGCACAAAAATTTGGATTATCTTGTTAAAAATTCAGATAAATTTATGTAAAACGGTCACGGAAAATTAATATGAAACAAGTGCTGTACATAATACCATGGTACAAAAAATCAAGCGAGCCTTACAGTAGTCGCATATGATGTGTAACATCTGAGATCTTACCTTGGTAATAAGCAACATTAACATACTCTAGCACCGCGCGCGCTCATTGATCACTCACTCATTTGACATTTGACGTTTGAATTTGAAGTTTGACTTTGATTGCATTTCTTTTAACTGTTACTGTGACTGTGCCGTTGGGGGTTTTTTGCAAAAATTCAAAATGTTGTGTTGTAGAGTTTGATTTTATTCTCAATCTTGTGTTTCTTCGAGTGTTGATGTGTAATATTGGTGGAATATTAACCATTAAGTGTTCGATACCGTGCACAAGTGTAGGCAAAAGAATCAAACGCAGATATAAATAGGATTTTGTGATTTTTCCAAATCTGCCTCGGAAGTTTTAGTAAACGTCCACCATTTTACTGATTCGTGACTTTGACTTGACAATTAATGACTGTGACGTGACATTACTATAAACTATTAAACTTGACATTGGCGAAATTGCTAGTAGGCCAGTGCCTACGCAGAAGCCATCTAATAAAGAAAGAAGAAGAAGAAGACTGTGCCGTTCGCTGTTAGCCGTTCGCCATTTGCCATTTGCCATTAGCCGTTAACCGTTCGCCGTTTGCCATTCGCCATTTGCTATTAGCCGTTTGCCATTTGCCGTGTGCCGTTAGCCTTTAGCTATCCCAACCTCCCCTTACTTTTTCCATTTTCCCCCATCCTCTTCTAACTTCCCCCTAACCTCCCCCGATTTTACCCACCCTCCCCTCACTTTTGTCCATCTTCCCCCACACTCCCCTCACTTCCCCTAACCCATCCCTGACTAACACCATCCTCCCCTCACATTTGCACAGCCTACCCCCCGACATCCCCCACCCTCACTGCACTTTTTCGAACCTTTTTCTACCTTCCTCCACTTTCCCCTCACTTCCCTCAAACCTCCCCAGACTTACTCCATCCTCCTTTTACACTGTTACACATTATACGTTTTTCACGAGTGCCATCCCATATAATATGTATTTTAGAAAAGCGAGAAGAAGATGTTAAAAAAACACTACTATCAAATCAAATACACTACTAAACCAATTTTAATGAAGTTAATATGGGCCTACACTGAAAGTCTACACTTTTGAATAAAACAACAACCATTCAAATCGTAGAGATTTGAGGCAATATAAACACAATATCAAATAGAATAACTAAAAAACTATTTATTCTCGAAAAACTACTGAACTAATTTTAATACAATTTATATGGGACCACCTGGAGAGTATATACTTTCAAATAAAAAAAGCTCTTATTTAAATCGGTCGGCAATTGACGGAGAAATCGGTGTACATACAAAAAAAAAACATACAGTCGAACATTATAACCGTCTCCTTTTGTGAAGTCGATAAAAAAATTAAAGCGTTATTTATTTATTTATACTATAATTTTATTTATAATGTTCATTCAAATTTATACTCTATGTGTAAAAATAACAATATTTTTAATAATAAACCTGTGTTTTCCGCCAACATTAATTTTAGTGTGAATTTTGGGACAACCATAAATTTAAATTTGTAGCTTATTTACTTTTACGTATCTGCACAGCAGGCTTTGCATTCGACAGGCAAGAACTAAAAATGTTAATGGCTTATTTACAGCGAATTGGATATGTTTTAATGAAATCAACCAAAAATAGTAGGTATACTATATTTTTGGTTTAAATATTCAAGGTTTTTTTTCATTGTGGTTAAAATATCGACACGAAAGAAAGATATTATATTTTAATTATATAAAAATCAATCGATAGGCTAATTCATTTATTCTACTTACCCTGGTAATAGGCATACAATTGATAAACACAATAAGAAATTTCGAACCATTTTGTCAAATAATTATTAAAAACACTTCACTGTCTAACAGCCTGAATAAAAATAAAATAAGAACCTACGAATTTTACTAGCTGAAAGAAATATGGTACGCACTTATCTAGATAGATTCAATTCGAAAACGAATGAATAGTAATAAGATACAATCGTATTGTTATAAAGGCGTCTTTACATCACACTAAAAGACATTTCGTACCACTTTGCTAAGCAGTGATGTGGTACCACTGAAGCATAGCACTGGAATGTAGGATTGAGTTATATTTATCGAGACAGTAAAGAAAAGGTAAGTGAGTATTTTATAAGAAAACGTTGGAACTGTGACAGCAAAACTCACTAGCGAATGTCGCGGAGTGAGCTGATTACCTACTCTTAGGTGTAAATAGAGCCTAACAGATTATTATCTTATCCGCAATAAGTTATGTAATTTTAAACTATTGACGTACCAAGGTCAATGTTAAAACGATAAAAATATTTTTTTCTGTCGTTATCGTACCACTTAGAAACGCTAAAACCTAAATGAAAGGTAAAAATAGTACTCAAGATAAAAACTGTATGAACGTGTTCCGTACCTAACTGAATAAAGGAATGGCCTCACTATACTACCAGTTTACGCTTGACTGTTTACATTCGACTCCGAGTTGCATTTTGCTCATGTTTTGGCATGCTTTTATTGAACGTGGTTTTCACTGTGAGCTAAGATATTTGCTGTGAGCGATAAACTACGAGAAAGACCGCACTCTTGACGACAAAATTTAAGTATGCGTTAGTGTGCCAGTTGTACCTCAAACTACTTACTTTTACGAATAATAAGAACAAGTATACTCCCTTAATCGAGCAAATTTTTTGCCGTAAACTTCTGAGCTGCATAGGCAGTGATGATGAAAACTGTGGCTAATGCGAATGAGTGTATCTTAATTTTTATGTGACATTTATTAATCCATCCCAATATAAAAAAGTGAAACGTCTGTTTGTTTGTTTGGGAAGCTTTCACGCGATAACGGCTAGACGGATTTTGATAAAATTTGGAATGGAGATAGCTTACACCCTCTCCCTCCTGGACCTCAGAACCGAGTTGACGTGTATAGAATTAGTGTCAGTTTGTTTTACACGGAATAAATTTAAAAAAAAATATTTGAAAACAAATCCGTAACAAAAATAGGAGCGCATAAGCACTGATGAGCTGTGACGCTACTATGTACTGACGCGGGTGTGGCGCCATCTTGGAATCCACAAGCCCCGCCTACCAGCGCAGACGCCGCCATATTTGTAGTCAGCGGCCAATCAAGTGATAGCTCCGCCCTCGACCTACGATCTCTACCTACCGGTCAGTTTCAACCCACATCTTACGAAGTTATGAGCTCCTAGTACTTTAGCGATCAAGAGGTTTTAAAATTTTGTGACTATTTTGATTACATTTTTGGATTGATTGTTACCTGAAGTTCGCTAGAAACTAAACCTTCCTTTGTCCTTTGTTTTCCTGGTACCATGCCTATTAATCGCACACCACCCGATACCCCCGCAATGATGTCACTACAACCTTCCGAGACAACGTCGGACCAGAGTGCTGCCACCGCTGTGGGCGCCGTTCCACGCGTGACACTAACCGGCAGCATGCTAGTGCACGCGGATTCAGAACCCGATTTGCGCATTGCACATAACAAGAAAAAATGGAAGTTTGATGGCAAAGAAAATAGCGCCCCTCCTACCATTCAGGAGTCACTTGAGGTTTTATCAAAAAAACAGGATAAGAAGTTTGATGAACTAATGACGGTCGTGTGTTCTATGAAAGATCAAAACACAGAATTGACGAGGACCGTTGAGCTTCTATCTAAAAAAAATGACGATTTTATTAACAGAATCCAAAAATTGGAAAAAGAGGTGAAGGATAAGAATTGGTTCATTCTTCAACTGGAAGAAAGGCTTGAAAAGACAGAAAGATGGACAAGATCGTCAGGTATTGAAATAAGGAATATCCCTAAGTTTGATCAAAAATTTGAGTCCAAGAACGACCTCTGTGAAATCGTCAAAATCCTGGGAAAGTCCGTTAATATGAACATCCAGACCTCAGATATAAAGGATGTTTATAGATGAACGCATGCTACTGACTCTTCCCAAAGACCCGTTGTTACAGAATTCACTACCAATTTTATGAAGGAGAAGTTACTGACAGCCGTCAAGAGTTTCATGAAAAATAAGCCTAAGGTAGAGAAACTTAATACTTCACATCTCCACTTTAAAATACCTATCAAACCTATTTTTGTGTCTGAAACTCTGACTTCAAAAATGCAAAAGATTTTCTTTATGGCACGCAACTTCCAGAAGACTTCAGGATATAAATACTGCTGGACCTCGCGTGGAGTGGTCTACTTGCGGAAAGAAGAGAGTTTGTCCCAGGTTAGAATAGATTGTGAGGCAAATTTAGACAACCTACGGAAACTCAACTGACTAGGCGTCATGCGACTTTCTATTTTAATATTATTATTTTGTTTGCTACATTATTCTTATTATAATTCAATTTTACTAGATCTATATGTAAACGTTAAATTACTTTCAAATACTTCTAAATACATTTATTGTATTACTCACTCGCAATATACACACTTACTCACGAAAAATATTCCGCAAAAGGGAAGATACAAAAACATATTTCTTGCAATGCTGTTCCCTGCTGTGCTTACTGTAGATGGAAAAAGCGTAATTTTTATAATGTCGTCTGACGAACAATACATACGATCAATCCATTTTTATCATTTCAATGTTTGATAACGTTAGTGAATTGTCTCTAGACATTGATAACTTGGCGGTTTCTAAAGCTTTTGAATGTGATCTGGAGGACTGCATTCTTTTTTTACCTGCGTCTAATAAGAGACTTACTATTTTGGCACAAAATATACGAAGTATTGGATGTAATATACCTGGTTTTGAAATTTTAATGACAAGGCTTAATTTTTACTGTGACGTCCTCATTTTGTCAGAGTGCTGGCTTACATGTGTGTCTGTGATACCTTTATTAGATGGATACAGTTCTGTTTGTACAAAAGCGAATAGTAACTAGAATGATGGCGTGGATGTCTATGTAAGGCAGCAACTTAATTTTACATTTATGGAACCAAAGTTTGATGAAGGAAACTGTATCGTAATTAAACTCGATTCGAGCACTGCTATCATTGCGATATACCGATGACCATCTTTTAAAAATATTGTCAATTTTTTATTTTTGCTTGACAAGGTTCTTACAACTTTAGCTATAGTGAAAAATCTGATCATTGCCGGTGATATAAACATCCCCATAAATGTGGGAAAATGCAACCGATATCTTAATTTAGTAGCATTCCATGGACTTTTACCAGCACATTATTTTGTTACCCGAGAAGCAAGTGGCACCTGTTTAGATCATGTCATATTAAGAACTGATTTCTCTGCAATTACATTAGTACCACATACATTATTAACTGATCACAGACCCACTTTATTTTGTTTGGATCAGAAAATTATCCAAACTTACGCAAAAATGACATGTTCTAAAATCAATCACGATAACTTGAAAATAGATGTATCAAACATAGATCTTAGTCCTATTTACGAATCCGTTGATCCAAACTTTGCATTATCTTATTTAATTAAAGCACTACAAACGGCAATTAATAATAATTCGACAATCATTACTCTTCCAAGACGCAAAAGAATAATCAAGCCATAGATCACTGCAGGACTACTTAAATGTATTCAAAATAGAGACAAACTACATAAAAAATCCAGGAGCTCTCCAAATAATGCTATCTAAAGAGTAACATATACTCGTTATAGAAACTTTTGCAATAAGCTGTTAAAGAAAGTTAAAAGAGCTTACGAAAAAGATAAATTAGATAGAGCTGGGAACAACAGTAAAAAGATATGGTCGGCAATAAAGGACATATCGGGTACGCAGAAGGTAAATGACTATCCTAAAGAGTTGTTGTCTCTCTGCAATTCTCCTACTTCTTCTGTAAATAAAATCAATGACTATTTTATAAATGTTGGAAAAAAATTAGCTGAAAGTATTGCATTTGATCCTTGCAGTGAGAATAGAAAACACAATCTATCAGTTTCTAAGTCAGATTCGTTTGTTGTTCTAAGCACTGATGAAGGGGAGGTTGAGAGACTAATTTTGGCTTTAAAAAATGAGTGCTCTACTGGGTGGGATGGGATTTCTAACAAATTTCTTAAAGAACTTTGTGGTTTTATCGTGCCTCCTCTGACATATATTTTCAATGTGAGCCTTGATTTGGGTATTTTTCCCAATGACCTCAAAAGATCTCTCATCCTTCCTATTTATAAAAGTGGTGATAGAGATCGTATCATTAACTACAGACCCATTTCCATTCTTCCTTCCATTTCATAATTATTAGAGCGGATAGTCAATACTAGATTAATTAACTATTTAGAGAAAAACAATATTTTATCGAACCAACAATTTGGTTTTCGAAGAGGTAAGTCCACTGACGATGCTGTCCAGGACCTATCTAGCTTTATATCACAAAGCCTGGACAATGGAAAAAATGCCTTTCTATATTTCTAGACTTGGCTAAAGCTTTTGATACGGTCTCTATACCTATTCTAATTAACAAGCTTGAGGAAATGGGAATAAGGGGAATTCAACTTGCTTTATTTAGAAGTTATCTGACAGATAGGTTCCAATCTGTTAAAATCGGAAAACACACAAGTAGCGGACTCCCATTCACACATGGCGTACCGCAGGGCAGTATTCTGGGCCCCACTCTCTTTTTAATTTATATAAATAATCTGTGTCTACTTAAACCTCAAAAGGGTATACTAATTTCCTATGCGGATGATACTGTGTTAACGTTTGCTGCGGATACATGGAATGAAGTTTATGATGCTGCCCAAACTAGTTTCAACAAAGTAACGAGATGGCTACATAAAAATATATTGTCATTGAATACAGACAAGACTAAATATGTAACCTTCTCCATTCGTAATATTACTCGAAATAATGATTTGAAGATTTTTGCTCATTCTAATTTATGCTTTTCGACCAATATTCTATGTTGCTCCTGTGATGTCTTAGAATCCACTCTCTCAATTAGATATTTAGGAATAATTATTGATAACAATTTGAATTTCAAACAGCACATTCTGAATGTATGTGGACGAATTCGTAAAATTATTTATATCTTCAAAAAGCTTAGATTAATAGCAAAACCAGACCTAGTACGACATATATATTTAGCTCTCTGCCAATCCCTTATTACATATTGTATATCAACCTGGGGAGGGGCACCCAAAACAAATTTACTTCCTCTAGAGATCTCCCAGCGCGCTGTGTTGAAAGTTAGTACTGGTCGACCATTTTTGTTCCCTACTTCGCTTTTGTATCAGTCATGTGATGTTCTCTCCATTCGTCAATTTTCCATTCTCAGCTTGATTTTGAGGCAACACTCAAATCTAATATATGACTCAAAAACTCAAACAAAACGACGAAAGTACAATGTTTGTCCCCAGCCTCAACAAATGCAAACTTCATTAATAAAAAGGTTCATACTTTTTTTGGGTCCATTTTTTTACAATAAAATAAACAAAACTCTGGTTATATATCCATTGACAAAAACTGAGGTCAAATTTGAAGTCACTTCATGGCTGAAATCACTTAATAATGATCAAACCGAGGATCTACTTAAAATAATTTATTTTGTAAACCAATTATACTCATTTTTAAATAACTCAAGCTTTGCACACTACTGACACCCTCTCACACTCACACATTCATATACACCATATACATAGAGAGGATCATAATCACATTAAATTTAATTTAATTGTAAGTTTATTAATATTGTTAATTTTAGTAAATTTTAGATATTTTGAATATTAGGTTCCACAATATGGAGGCTAGATTTTAATATAGTAATCTCGGGGGAGGGCGCTGTATGCTGAATCACGGGTGTTAAGCCTAGTTCGGCAGCAGATACCCTGCTGTTTTTAATATACCTTTACATAGCCCTAATTATTATAAGTTTCAAAACTGTAAATGTATCAACTTTAACTGAATAAATACTTTACTTTATTACTTTACTTTATCCTGGACTAAAACATTGGATTCTTTTCCCCCCAAAAAATTGTAAGTTTCCACGTGAAAATGGAAAATTGTTGTTAACTCGTTGTACAAAACGGTAGCCATGGAAACGAAATAACAAGTATGTCAATAAACATTGAGCATTGGTGCTATACCTACTTTTGCATTGGTTTTTAATATCCTAGAAGAACATAGGATGCTTTTTTTCACGATAAACAGTAGTCCGCGCGGACGAAGTCGCGGGCGGGAAGCTAGTTATATCTATAAAATAATCCATTTTAATTGGTGGTTATTAAAATATTGGGCGAGTACTCAAGGGAAACTGTGCGCATGTCTAGTGTAACTCTAAAGTTGGACAGCCACGGTTGCGGTAAACTCTGAGGTCGATACATGTTACTCTCATTCATTATTATGCCTACTTATACAGAGAACATATCTGTATAAGGTTGGCCGGAACAGTCTAGACCAGAAACGAATAGCGCAAGATATTACGCTTGACCTTACTATTTATGGATAGAGACTTTGATAATAATTATGGGTATATTATAGTCTTGATTCTTTACCTCCTACGACCAGATAAGATAGTAATCATTTACAAATAGGTAAAAATTAAATACAAGTAGGTTAAAACATAATTTATGAATGTCGCAGTAAGGTCGCATAAACTCCATCTTCACTTAAAATCTCGTAATAGGTATCGTGTAACGGCTGTCTTGTTAAGGCCGCAACAATAGTGAATCACGAAAAATGCGCGATGTTCAGAGGAACCTTTAGATGAATCCTTTTGTTCATTTCCTATATGAAAAATATATAGTAAACTTAAGTTCACCATAAACAATTTGTTTTGTTTAAAATTCGTATAAATATTTACGAACATTGTAGAAAAAATCCTAAAGCGAGTGCTATTTTTAAAATAAATTAAAAAAAACCCATAGATCCATAGATCGTCAGAGACATGTAATTTTTTTACACAAAGTATGTTATGACATTTTCAACAACTTGTATTGTTTAATTTGTATATTTTCTGATAAATAAATGGAAAATAAAATAAAAACCGTCAACGCTAAACGTTTTCACTTGCTCCCCGCTAGAAGCACCCCCCCGAGGTCTGCGGAAGTTCTACCGGCCGGCCCGGCGCCATGACATTCAGTCCACAAATTATAAAGTATTATGTCTGCCACGGCAGTTTGACATGGAAGGACCACGCTCACATTACGGATGAAAATATTATGATCTTTTCTAGGTTTTAGACGATTTTCTTGAATTAATAAGATAACAAATACTGATAATTAATAATTTCAATGTATTTCTGGGCCTGTATGTAGAGATATTGTTGATTTTTGTATTAGTTTTATTGTTTTTGAGGTCATAGAATCTAATGTTATATTTTGTTCAGAAGTGATTTACCTACCAAATATAGGAAATAAAATCTTCAAATAGCGTGGACATCGACTGGTTTTGTGGTAAGTACCTACCTACTTTACATTATATATATATACTTTATTTTTACATCACTGAGTGACAAGACGAGGAGGTCGCCCGCCTGATAGTAAGCGCTGCGCCTGCTCGTAACAGTAATACTTATTTTTTATTACTTTACACAATTTATCAATGACATTATTTTCAGTTCACGGACTATTTTACTTAGTAGGTAGGTAGGTAGGTAAGTACCTCTTACTCGCACGATCAGAATTCTTGTGAACTATTGACTCGCCTTGGCTTCGCACGGGTAGCTAAGGGTATCTCATTATTTGTACACGATTCTACCCGTATTTAAACTAATTTGAACAAAAAAACGGAGTAAACGAAGGTAATTCAAAATTTTTGGCAGCTGCGGGACTTTTTGATAGACTTGTTATTATTTCGTTTCCATGGCAACTTGAATCAATTTTTTTATAGGCAATTTTTTGATACAACCTTATAACATAGCTATCTAAACCAGGGCCTGCTACTTTTATTGTACGGTCCGCGAAGCATTTTTGAACCTGTTTTTTTTATAAGAATATAACTTCAGCCCAATAAATTGTTCTACAGCAGTTTATTATAACGGGACACTGAGAACAACACTTAGAAAAGGAAGGAAGTATTTACCATTGCTAAATTTTATAATTAAGAAAGCTACTTATATTTTATTTTCAGGAAGGAAAGCCAACGAAATGTTTGAAATGAAACGACTGAACTACAATCCGCGGAGGCTGAAAGTGCAATGTAAGTTTTCTTTTCAAAACTTGTCTTAGTTAGGTATATACATTACACGAAGCGTTTTGCTTCGCCTATATTAAGCTGGATATAGGCGATTTGAAAAACTATAAAAAGCTTATTATGTATTGCTTGGTTACTACAGGTTTAAAATAATCTGGAATTTTCCACAGATGTCATGAAGAACTGGAAATGGAAACCATACAATCAGAAATAAATATTGCCAGCAAATGAACTGGTATTCATAATAAGATTTACACAAACCGCTTTTGTCTTCGTGGTTTTGTTTTTTATATATGAAAAATAAGACGCCTGCCTTGACAAAAATGAGTTTATGTTATAATAAATTATATACTACTAGTTTTCCCGCCCGCGATTTCGTCCGCGCGGACTACTGTTTATCGCGAAAAAAAGCACCCTATGTTCTTCTAGGATATTAAAAACAAATGCAAAAGTAGGTATAGCACAAACGCTCTTGATTTTTTTGACATACTTGTTATTTCATTTCCATGGCAATCGTTTCTTACAGAGAGTAATCAAAATTCTTCCAGTTTTTCCAGTTTTCCCGTAGAAAATTAAAATTTTCCGGGATAAAAATAATTCTATGTTTTATTCCAGGGTATAAGCAATCTTCATTCCAAGTTTAATCAATATCCATCCAGCCGTTATCGCGTGAAAACTCCCCAAACAATGGTTTGGAATGTGCTTAATTTTTTTTTTTTTTTTTTTTAATAAATCTGACCGTTTAAAGTGGGTCAAAATACCATCCAAAGGAGTCGGTTACAAACATACAAACATACAAGTGTAGTTAATATAAAGCGTATAATAACACTCCTTTTTTGGGCAGTCGTATAAAAACAATAACACTAGCCTCCGCCTGCGGCTGCGTGGGTGAAGCTGAGGGTGGAGTATAGTCTACACTAGTATTATAAAGAAGAAAAATTTGATTGTTTGTATGTTTGTTTGTTTATAATGGATAAAACCAAAAAATACAGAACCTATTTTAAAAATTATTTCTCTTGTATAATCAGCGAGTAACAGGGGCAGTTTTCTTCTTTTTTTTTTAATATTTGCGTTCCCTTCGTAAATTGCAATAATGTAATCCAAGGTATCAAAAATAAAAAACGGAATGACGTTACCATGGAAACGAAATAATAACATGCCTGTCAAGTAGATAAGTAATAATGCAGTTGTTGATGGCCAAAAAGCACTGCTGCCAATGATTTTGAATTACGCTTACTAGCGTTTCTTTTTTTAGAAGTTACGTATATGAAAATCCATACCAATATATGACAGTGAAACGTTGTCTGTTTGTTTGTTTGTTTGGGGAGTTTTAACGCGATAACGGATTTTGATGAAATTTGTATTGTTGATAGCTTATACCCTGGAATAATACATAAGATACTTTTCATCATCATAATAATCATCATCATCATCACACATAGTTACAGATAAAATTATATCCATTATTAAGATCCAATCACTTCTGGTCATCATCAAAAGAGTGTCATCATGGAACCGTTGGTATGATTAAGGACAAATCGATGAAAACTACCAACTAAATTCTGGGTGTGTTGATCGGATAGGTACCTAGTTAGCATTTTTCGGTGACTATAGTCTCATGATTCATCATTACTAGCAGTCGTGGAAAATAAAACAATTGGTGAAAACCTAGCTATTCCCATTTCTGAGATTAAGTAAGTTTTTTTCTGGTGATCGTCAAATCTTCATGGTTCATCATTTAGTACAGATCCGTGTAGATTAAAATAATTCATTAAAATTAGAACTTCCTAGATATTTTCAGTACCTACTGTTACTGAGACCTATTTTTGGTCAGTAAAATTTATAGACAAAAAACCAAACATTATGAGAAACACTTCTGTATCTTCTGTAACTATCTGTACTTGTTACTCTTTATTTGATTTTAAACTGCCATCACTGTAATCACTGTTATACTGCCATCTACAGATAGATAGCACCAGTACTAGTATTAGAGGTCGAATCGTGAATGTCATTAGCCATTGTTACACCCTTAAATGATCCTGCGGAAAAACCGTTTTTTCACGGTTCGAACTGGGTGTCTGGTCTTCGAGTTATCTTTGGCCGTAGTACAGTTCAGTTGTTCGGTCAACTATAGTACAACATAGTACATTTGACCGGACCACGGAAGATCTAGTTTAATCTTTTTGTTGGTTTGACCTTTTTGACGGGTCTAATGAGCGGTTTTCCAAGTGTCATTTTAGCATCATTTATCTCTCGCTAGATGGCGTTGGCGACAGTTTTGGTAACGTTACTGTAGTTTGGTATGACCACAGAATAAATAATAGTACAAGTACAGAAGGATAACTGAGTAAAGTCATTTAAATAAATAACAACTCTCGCTACAACGCAATAAAGTGCAATTTAACTCGCACAGCACTGCGATCTTTCAATTATATTTACCAAGGTGTTCACCCATCGCGTGTAGGCTAGAATGTACCGTATCAGTACGTGCGAGAGCTTCCATTGCTCTAACCGTTTCAGAATCGCTTTGTCACTTTTTCGCACGGTAGGGTTGTATCAAGATATAACTAGGTACTTGCACTAGTAATTATTCTGTGATATGATATGACTTATTTATTGTAACAGAATAAACAATTATGTAATAATGTATTATTTTATTATTTATTATAATAAATGTTGATAGTTCTAGTAACGTCATATAATGACATTCTTATCAGAAGAGACCAATAGTACCTCATTATTTGATTATATCATAATAGATATTGCACTTTGATTAATAAAAGGTGCCTGTCTGAATTCCGTGCTTATCTATACTATAATAAAACTGTAACTGGGCTAAATCTGTACATTGAGTATTTTTTGAAAATTATAATTGAGATAAACTTCAAAATCGATATGGAGTGCAAAAAGGATATGTTTTTATTTTTTGTCTGTCTGTCTGTCTGTCTGTCGGTCTGTCTATCTGTCTCTTTGAACACGCATCACGCAGAAACTACCAGACGGATTTTGATGCAACTGGGCACAATCATAGCTTATGTTATGTTATGGATTAACATTTAGAATACTTTTATCCCGAAAAAAAACAATAATTCCCGCAGGATAGGGATTGAAAGTTATTTAAAAAAACACATATAACGATGAAAATACCTGACGGATTTTTATGTAACTTCAAAGTTTATATTATGTGTTAAAATCAATAATACTTTGAATCACGAAAATATACGGGATTCCTGCGGGATATGAGTCTAAAGTTATGTTAATTTGAAAGGAATAATAATTGCGCATCCGTTTATAAAATGGTACCGAAAACTCGGCACCTATGCCACAAGTCAGAGTGGCACAGTGGAAGCGGTGTCTGGCTGCAAGACACCGTTTCCATCCATCCAGAGGCACATGGATCGAATCCACGCGCTGCTATGAATGTTTTGCCTCAATATTTATAAGCATTTACATATTTTGTGTTTTTACATTTTCTTTGATTTTTTAAGGCTTATGTAATTTCCTGAAGTAAACCGTCAAGTTTTGTAATTGCAGATGGTAGTTTTTTAATTATTATGGTTTACAACCAAAGTGACAGAAGCGGACACCCAATTTTCAACTTATGTCTAAGATCCTTCGTGGCGCAATGGTGTCAGAACCCGACTTACGTGCCGTCAAACCCTGGTTCAAATCCGAGTAGCCTTTAAAGACTTTTTCGCACTTTTCATTGTTTACAAACATAGTGAAAAGACAGAAGCGGACACTAAATTTTCGGCCAGGACTTTTTCGCACTTTTTATTGTTTACAAACAAAGTGAAAAGACAGAAGCGGACACTAAATTTTCGGCCAGTGTTTAAGATCCTTTGTGGCACAGTGGTCTCAGTACCCAACTGACGTGCCGTCATTCCCAGCTTCGTATCCGAGTAGCCTCAAAAACTTTTGCACTCAACAAAAACTTTTCATGAAGCAATAGTTCCATTAGCTAAATACAGAGGCGCCACTGGAGCTTTACCCCTATTGGGCGCGAAGATAGGCCTCTATTTCCGTATATAGTATATACATAGTACTCTGTGGCAGAATCCTTAATGTTTTACATGTTGTACTAACAGAACTGTCTGATGCACTAACTAAAGGAAAGCCGACGTCGTTGCATAATATTTCGAAAATATACATTACGTACACAACGCTCTTGACGTCAGGGACCGTGTTGCCATCATGAGTCTGTAGAGGTTCATGGTTGGCATCGAGTATGTTTTAAAATCCAGACAGCGAAAATGTATTCTTCGAAAGTACACCTTAAAGGTTTAGAACATTTATGTCGTCACTGGCCGAGCTGTAGTTTCGAATAACGCTCCACATAACGCTATTCTATTCTATTTCACAAAGTGTCTTGGTGGCTGTACAAACATTAATAAATATATTGGGGACAATTCCATGCCAATTACCTAGCCCCAAACTAGGATACCCTGTAATATGGGCACTAGATAACGTACATATATACGAATATCACATACATGACTCGGAAACAAACATTTTTGCTTATCACACAAATGATTGCACCTTGCAGGATTCGAACCCGCGACTGTTTGATTTCGTTCCCAGGGTCACTAGCCACTAGACCAACCTACTAATTATTTATTTGCTATTGCAACACAGATAGATTTCTGCCAACAGCCTTCAGTGACTTTGCCGTGAATGTTAGAAGGCGAAGGCGAGAGCGAAGATTAGCGAAGCTTAGCGAGCTCCCGCCTTCGTCTTCTAACCTATCACGGCCATGTCGGGTCACTACTGAAGGTCTGTATGTAAGTTTGTTCGCGCATCAAGTAAAAACTACTTGATCGATTGCAATGCAATTTTCACTATTGGATAGCTTAGGGTTTGAGTTAAAAACTGGGCTACTTAGTATCTTAATCTGATGATTAGATGCCGAGCAATCGATAAAAAACTATTTGACGGCTGAACAAATGTAGTATATTATAGGTACTTTGGTCCTGGAATAACACGTATGAGTACCTAACTTTTAAATGAAATGACCACGCGGGCAAAGCCGCGGGTACAGCTAGTTAATGAATAAGAAAGATATGGCTACCTACATAATAAAATGTCGGTATATAGGTATTTTACGAGACTTGTCAGACCGAATGCTATGAAGTACATTCTAAGTCTCTTCTTGGTACTCATAATTAAGAAAATAATAAAATATTTCAATAACTTTACGTAAGTAGGTACTTTAACGCTAAGCACGCGGCGCGCGACTCATGGAGCGCACGCTTGACACTCTTTCGGGATCAAAAGTATCCTATGTTTTATACAGGGTATAAGCTATGTCCTTTCTAAATTTCATCAAAATCCGTCTAGCCGTTATAGCGTGAAAGCTCCCCAAACAAACAAACAAACAAACAAACAAACAGACAACGTTTCACTTTTATATTTTGGTATGGATTATAGCTAATGATACAAAGAAAATAGACCGTTTTATTTACATATAATTTATCTGCTTTAATGAAGGGGTAAATAAAATCTGAATATGTCAAAACTGCCAATATCATAATAAAAGAAAACAAATAACAAACACTACATAAACAACTTGTCGTTCGTTTGATTCGCTATTGGTTTGTGTATTTTTACGGTAAAACGCTGCTTTTACCTGCTGTCGATTACTACGTTCAGTTGAGTAAATACCAAAAGTTACGCGAGCACCATCTCTTGACGATGAAAGAACTAAACTGACAATGCCTAATGGAAAACTGCTCATTCAACTTGACCCGAGGTACTACCGGTAGTACCAACGGTGCCTACCACAGGTAAGACGCAGGGCTTGCAGAAACGCAAGGCGGGAAAAGAATCGGTTCGCTTCGCTTCCACGTACACATCAGAGTTGGGATGCCTTGATCAGACTAGGAAGTGGTTCAGGCGCAGTGGGGGATTGCTAGTCTCACAATCTTAACTGAGTAAACTGAACTCAGTTAAGTTTTTCGTAAAGATACTAATTATTTTCAAAAGAATTTATGACAAGACGGCCGGGCAGTTACGTGATAATAAGAGTTTTCACGTAACCTCTTGCGTTTACGCGAATAAGCATTATATATGATCTTACTCTGGCATATTAATTTCACTCACCTTCTGTCGATAGATATCCACCAACTTATGTAGAAGATCATCACCAAAGTAACACAAGTGTATGTGAACACGTAAGCCCCATTATTTTTAATCACATGTTTTACATTGTACCAAAACTCCATGAATGTGTTCATTTAGACAGTTAATAGATACAAATATCTCTTAAAACGTGTGTGTCACTATGAACTAATAAAATGCTAACAAAAAACAAAGTAGGTAACATTGAAATAAATAGATATTTAGTAGATGTAGGTATAGCCCATCTTTTAAACACTCCTTAATAAAATCTGGTTAGAGTTGGTTCAGACTGAATAAGTCCTGCATTCGGGCTTTAGTAGGTTATTATTATTTGGGCAATTGACATCGATCTAGTTTGATAAAGAGGGAGGAGGGTCTAGAGTAAAGATTCGGCCCGCTTAAATAACACGTAAATAAAAACTGGATTAGATACATCTGCAGGCAAACACACTCACACAGATACATTAGCACCACCATGACTGTGCTCCTTGCGCATCAACAACATCTGCAGCGGGCAAGAGTCACTAGCACGAGCTTCACAAATGCCAAAATTAAGACTAAGGCCAAAGAACGCCACTTCCAATTGCAATTGTGTGTGCATTGCACCGAATTTATGCAGTCCACGCCCTAGTAGCTGGTACCTAATCTTCACACTTTTAATTAGAGCTATGGCAATGGATATAAGGTACGGGGGTTGGCGCACGCGGCACGCTGTTCCCTGATGCAGATGACTGATCAGGGTACCTGAAGCACAGCATAAATAATAGTGCATGAAGGAGTCAACCCCATACAATAAAAAACATCATGAAACTAAGTACAAACTACAAAACTAAGTAAGAATTACATCAAAATACTAAGTCTTGATTAGTTAACGATATTGTAAGAAAACAGATTAATTACAGTAGAATCGTGTAATAAGACGGCCGTTACGCGATAATATTACGGGTATAAGGGCGGTAATTTTACTTTAACTATGTAATTTCAGTATTAACACCATGAAAATATTATGCAACATAATTTTTCACACCAAAATGTTTGTATTTAGAATATAAACAAATCTGGAACACTAAATATAAGTCTACAATTCAATGAGATCCTTGAGTGTCTGAAGCAAGGCTCTGGTTTACATCTTATTTGCTTTATGATTTCAAATGACAACAGAAGATACACCAGTAATCACGAGAACTACAGCCGCGGTGCGGGCGGGCCGCAGAGCTTTATTTTTATAAAAATGTTGCAGTGCGGCCCGCAAACCGCCGTATGTATGTTCAAATTTTGTATGAACCATCGCTCACCGTGTAGTGAGTGATGGTTGATACAAAATGTACGAAAGTGATATAGGAGGACTTTTGCAATGCAATGCGTTGCGGGGCGGTCCACCCTAATGTATCCACAGCCACTGCGGGCCGCAGCGCGTCTCATTTTCAATCCATACAAAAAAAAACGGTGCGGCTCACCTGTAGTGAGCGGTTTACACAAAATATACGAAAGTGTTATAGGAGGATTTTTGCAATGCGATCTGTTGCGGCTCGGGCCGCCCTGATGTGCGTGAGCCTAAATATCTAGCTGCTTATTGTGTTGCTTTGTTACTTGTTAAAATGATTATAAAGGTTCATGCACACAGCAGCCGCGGCGGACCGCAGCGTGTCGCATTGCAAAATTGCGCCAAAGCATATTACAAGAGTGTCGGGCCGCACCGCAACGCAATAATTGAGTCAGTCAGCAACATAGAGTGTATCCAGTCTAGAAATGGATAGTTCCGACGAGGAGTTGTATTTGTTCATTCTGTTTGACAAAGTGTTGAAACAAAAAAGAAAAAGAAAACGTAGTATATGCTGTCACAAAATATGGAAGAATAGGTGTTTGGTGAATTTTACACCATTTTTCAATATTGATTGGAACACTTTTTTTTCAATGTTTTTGAATGACTCATGAAAGGTATTAGCTCCAAAAGCTTCTTCAAACATTACGTCCAACTTTGTTAATTGCTCCTTGCAACACCCACACTGAGGCGAGCCACATTGCAACAAATAAATGCGCATGCAAAAATACGCCTGGCGAGCGATCTGAAGGTGCGATGCGATGCGGCCCGGTGCGGCCCAGCCCGCCTTTAGTGAGCAATGGTTTATACAAAATGTAAAAAAGTGATATAGGAGGATTTTTGAAATGCAATGCATTGCGGCGCGGCCCGCCCTTATGTGCGCGAGCCTCAACTATGCAGAATTATGCTATCTTTCATGAGCCTTTATATCTCCAAACCACACTATGTAGAATGTAGGTACATGACTTTTGTTTTTGTCAGTTTTTTAAATTCATCGCGATAATTAGCTATTAATGAAAGTGAATAATTATGTTTCCTGAATGATAGAAATCTAATCGAAAATCTATATATATATTTATCTGACTGAAAATCTGTATTATCATCTCATATCAAAATGTATTGTGTACCTACCTACATAAGTAGGTATGTCGAAGATACGGTCTAAGAAATGTATACCCCTCATCTTTTATTTGATGATGGTAAAGATTATATGTTAGATAATATGTAGGTACATCGTTTGGTTGTTTGTCGTATGAGATAGTGCTGATCTCTGGTGTCAGTTAATCAGGCCGCCCGAGGGCCGCTGACATTTCTTCACGACTGCTATTTATCAATAACAGCCGGGACCGACAGCATAACGTACCCTCCGAAGCACGGAGTGAAGGGAAACCGCACATAACTTCGAAAAGTCATTGTTGCGGATCCCAGGATCGAACCCGGTATCGTTGGATTCTAAGTTGCACTAGGCTACCATCGCTCTACCATCATGTAGGTACATTGATACTTCGCAAATGGGTTGCCTAACTAAATCATGGGTCAACATGTGGTCACTTTTAAATAATAGTAACTTTTTTTTACCAACTTCCATGATTTGTTATTGATAAAAATCGAAAATTAGTCAAGAGAAATTTACGCCAGGAATTGAAAAAATATGGGTTACATACTTACCCTTTAGTTCAACTATGAAGTTGGCAGGTACAAACAGGTAAACAGGCGTTATTAATATATCCTCATGAGTTATTGAATTATTTTTGTATTATTTGAAATGTTATTTTATTTCCTATCCAACGGTGTCCAACGGCTGCCTTGTCAAAAGTGTGTCATACTCATGGTTGCTTAGTTATAATATGTTAAGTTTTAAGCGCGAGCAGGAAGAGTACCAGAAAAGCGTTGCGCGCGCTACTACATGTGACAGATAAGGATGCTGATACTTCTAAATAAAGTTATGTACTTACACTTTATTCAAAGCTCAAAATAGAGGTCAAAATAGTGGTCAAGCGAAACGGGACATAAAGGACCAATTTCATTACATTACCATTTAATCGATTAAAACCACTGATATTCTCGCGTAGTACAATATCCTCAACATCATCCCAGTTTTGAGCATGCTGTTCAAACGTAATATCAGTTTATTTGTCATCCGAAATATAAGCATAAATAATATGATTTCTCAGTTGAAAAGCCCCGCGGTGTCAGTATTTACAAATAATTGAAAAAGTGACATCTAGCTGTAATATTAAGAACTACCCAAATCTGCAGCACATCAAGGTTCCCATTGTAATAAAAATTTTAACTAGGTCTTGTAGCATTCTTCAGTAGAACGTAGTAAAGTACTAATTATCTAATAGATGGCGCTGAAATTAGGATTGATAATAATTGTATTGCTATGTTATTGCAGTCGTCAATAACCTACTTAACTATTTAATAGAAATAAAGAAAAGTTTAAGAATTTAAGTTATATTATTAATTTATTTTATGTAAGTAAATATGTTAATATGTTTCATGAGAGATGAGCAGGCTGTTTGCGTGAATATAAACATTACGTCACGACTGCCCATAACAAGTGCAGTGCTACAGGACTTTAGTTGAATTACTTTGCGCATCACTAGACTGCGCTCGTCACCCTGAGATATTAATATTCCAGTCTCACGCCCAGTAATTTCGCTGGATTCTGTCTCTGGTTTTGCTCTAGATTTGGCTGCTTGTAGTAACTACCTGCAGTACAGTGTTATGGCATTGAACCGCACAATTTATAACAACTTTCAGAGAGCTAGCACATTCAAGCATGATGATATAAATACACAATAAACCTACTATAATAATGTACACACAATTTAGAAATAATAATTTTTAAATAATATCACTTCAATCATTTTGATCGTGTTGTGCTACACAACAAAATTATTATTATTTGTTTCACAAGCACTCAGTTCAGCAGAAAATATATCAACCAAGAGTTTTTTGTAATAACCTTCTTTGGCAGAATATACCAATCTCGCATTTGCGTCTTCTGATCCAAGTACGTTTAAATTAATACCCCTCTCAGCGCCTGAAAAGAAAACAATTTTCATTAGATCATTATCATCAGCCAGTAGATATTATCTGCTGAACATAGGTAGGCTTCCCGCATGGAACGCCACAACGAGCGGTTGCTTGCCCTTATCTTCCAGCGCTTCCCCACTAATCTTATTAGATCGTCAGCTCACCTCGTGGGGGCCTTCCAACTTCCTACATTCCGACTTCCAGTCAATCGATAACCATTCTTCCCCAACGGCTCGATCTTTCTCTCAATGGCATTTGTTCTAGCATTTGTAAAGGAATAAGCAGATGATGGTTTTTATTATTTCAAAATGTAATACAGCCCATGCCTCCTAAAAATAAATTTAGTCTAAACAATACAGTTGTGGATTGTCATGTTTATTTGTTTTTCAGTCTCATGCCTTTCTTTATCTGGATTATTTGGTCCAAGGCTTCTCTTTGGTTTTTTAAGCATGGCTCTCTAGGAATTCCGTTCCCTAATTTTCCAAAGGGCTACTTACCTATACACTCGTAATGAGACCACTTACCACAAACATTGATATTGTTGTAACCATACTTGAACTCCTGTACAACACTGTTATCGAGCACGATGGCTGCGACGGCTGGATCTAGCAAGGTCCATGACTCGTGAATAGGTTGAGACAAACGCTCGAAGCTGTTTAGAGCTCGCATCAGCGGTGTATTTATTGCTCCTAGCACATTTTGACGCCATTCCTGCAGTAAGAAAATATTATGTATCGACAAAGAAAATATTGTATGACTGGATGAATTTCCGCGATTTTACACAACGTCCAAGTCGAAGTCGCAGACTAAATCACAGTCAAAACGAGTGCATTTACTCAAGCGGTGATTGGTGTATTCAATGATCGCTTGAGCAGTAACTGGCAAAGATAGCTGAAACCAATAACTACTTAGATATTCACTTACTCTAGTCAAGTTCAAAGAAGTTAATATCTGCGAAAAAGGCACTACTGTGACTTTGTCAGTTTGTGCACTGTCTGCCACAATGCGATACGCTTCCACGTCCATTACCGCATTGAACTCCTTATTTAAATTATCCTTACCTGAAAGCGCATAAAAACTTGTATGAAACCTTATTAACTATAATAATTATTGTACATGTTTACTCTTTGGGTACGTCATAAGACCAAAAAAATATGTGTAAAAATCAACAATATCTACTTTTTTTCTAGGATCGATATAATTTCTATCTGTAGATATTTAATAGAATTGTCGGTTAACGAAGGATGTGATCTCTTTAATATTATTTTAAGGCTTTATTTTTCGCTATCATTATACTTAATATTAAATTATCTGTTTAATAAATTAAATTAAAAACATTGAAAAATATTTTTATGCAATAGCGATGTCATGGTGAAACTTAGAATGGGCTATCACAATCAAATCCATATACAACATTTTGTGTCTGTGTTATTTAAACATTGAAGAGTTCCTTAGTCAGGCCCCTACCCTGAGTGCAGCAACCATGCCATGGTATTTTTTTTTACTGTCTATCATATTAAAATGAATATACAATTTTTTTGGAGCTAGAAACTGAACCAACATGTAAAAATTTAACTCCATAGGTTAAGAGGAATTGGTTCAGCTGCAACATGCAAGATTTGACCTAAAAATAAAATAACAAACATACATAGTTACATACAAACATTGCAAATTCAATAAAAGCTCATAGGTACATGATCATCGGGTAGCGCAATAGCTAACATTGCGCAGTACTGAGCGCATACATGCGCGTGCGCGCGTGGCAAGCAACTGGCACTTCAACTGTGGTAAGACATAAGAGGAAAAAATAAATAAAAAAGAAACACAAAAACATAAAACATTTTATTAATTAAAATTCACATGGCATTAGGTTTAGTCATTTTTTCACAAGATTCGCTTTCTCTTATCTTAAATCTCTATTTTAATAAAAGTACTACTTACTGTGTATATGACCAGCCCCGACATAGAGCTGAGCTAATCTTCCTATGAAGCTAGGGTCTAGTCTCTGAGCCAATGCAATGTTCGTCTGTGGACCAATTGCCATTATTACTAGTTCACCTGGAACAAAAAGTCTGGTTACGTCAAGATATTCTGAGGAAGTCATATTTCCAATGCATTTATCTGCAAGCCAAAAGTCTTTGATCTTTTCGTCCTACCTGTCATAACCTACGTAGCCGGAACGGACACTAATGGTCAACAAATTTAAGGTTGCTCAGCGAGCTAAGGAGAGAGCTATCTATGCTTGGAGTTTCTCTGAAGGACAAAGTTTGTAATAAAGATATCCGACGGAGAACCAAGGTAACAGACATAGCTCATAGGATAAGCAAATTGAAGTGGCAGTGGGCTTATCACAATTCCCGAAGAACCGATAACCGTTGGGGTAGAAGAGTTCTCGAGTGGAGACCACGTTTAGGGAAATGTAGCGTAGGATTCTCTGAGGCTAGGTGGAGTGACAACCTGCGAAAAGCGGCTGGAAAAACTAGATGAGGAGAACTGAAGTAAAAGCTCAGTGGCGTGCAGATGCCGTCCAAATATAGTTTGCTAATGATGATGATGATGATGGTATTTTTAATGCAAGCATAATTCCTTCGATGACTAATGCATTGCTAACCATCTTGTAAGATACGATCATTAATGAAAACAAAGCATATACAAATGAAAAATAATGAATGCATATGAAAATGATATGAAAGCATATAAATAGAAAATTATGTATTTTATTGTATTTTAATATGTGAAACTGATACGTTTTTAATTAACATCAACCTTTTGATTGCCGTTAAATACTTCTCGTAGCCGTATAGTGCCCCCGCTATAAAAAAAAACAATATTGTAAATACACTCCGACCACGTGACCATGACATCACCGCGGCAAGACGGCCAAATGGCGCGAAAATATGGTTGCTGAGTAAAACTTATTTTCCGTTCCTTCCTCAATGGTTTGGCGGATCCGTACAAAACTTGGCCTGTGATTGGCTGAATATATGTAAGCGCTGACAAACCGAATCAAAGTTTTATGAAATTATTATGTTAGGAGAGGACACCGCGGAAAAATGATGAAGCCAAAAATGTGAGTAGTTTCAGAAAAAAAAACGTATTTTGCAAACGAAAGCAATGACATACTGTTTTTTTGTTTTATTTAAATACAAGATAAACCTACCTATCCGATAACATAAAACATCAACACAGTTTAGTAAAAATAGTGACCAGAATATTTTTGTGAAAACCAACAAAAATTTCAAAAATTTACGGCACGTGGAGAAGGGCCGTGATTTAATTTTAAAAAAAAGACTTTTTTGGTGTTTTTACGTATAATATATGTATCCTTTTAAAGAGAGAAACACACTAAAGCGGCGTGTTTATGTGAGTAACCGGACACTGCAAGTGTAAAGTTAAAACAGCGCATCATAGACGTTTTTGACGAAGTGAAAAGCCTAGTCATTTTTATGACAATACGCAATAATGAAACTATGAAGGTGGACACTTCGAACAAAACGTAAAAACGTTAAAATACCTGTAAGTTAATTTTTCCAGGTACCTATCTATTTAGACGATTCTAACTTTTTAAATACCTACGCCAAAACTTACTTTGTTTTAATAATAACTTACATTTAGATTTAACCTTGTAGGAATGTGATACCTAAGTATTGTAATTTTAATCTGAAACAATTCAATGCGTACATACCTAGTAAATAAAGGAATTTTGCCGGTCCTAAGCCCGTAAAAGAATGAAGTAAAAGTTAGAATTAATCAAATAAAGTATTTTTATACTACATTTCCTATTTTATTCCGTATGTAGGTACTTCCTAACTTACTCGTACCTACTGACAGTCCTTCACCACAAAATAAATAATAGTACAAGTACCTTTGCGTGTCTTGTTTACAGCTTTTCACTGATAAAATCGTCACGTGATAGACGAGGTAATAATTGAACATGCAGAAAATGAGACAAAGAGCAGAAAGATATGTTTTCACTACTCACGCGCATTATGTGATTTCATTCATTATTATTTGCATAGTATTTTTTGTTTGTGTCCATAATTAATGGAAGGATTTCCGAAAACTTCAGCTTTTAATAAATTCTACACTGTTTCAAAATTCAAAAAGTTCTGACTGCATATTTAGATTGCATTGCCACTGTTGCATAGCCCAATTTTTTTTTTTGGTAATTTGAAATTAGTGGTGTATGTTAAAAATAATAAGGCATAGTAAAACATGAAACGTAACGACCTTCTTCAAGCGAACACTGCATGCAAATAAATAAAGGTATAAAGAGTACATACTACTACTAAAATTATACAATAAATTACTAAATTAAATTAAAATTACAATACTAAATAATGTTTCGATAATTTTGATAATTAAAAAAAAAAAAAAACACGTGTTTTTTTACAGAAGCTGACAATTCACAGAAAATATCTAAATCTTGACAGATTTTATTATATGAAGAGAACATACGATACATTGGTGAATGATGAAAATATTTTGTGTGACAATAGGGAAGATGGAACGTTTTTATATTCATGAGACGGCTACTGGATCGTGGGATGATAAACATAAAGTTCTCAAGGAAGTCCGGAATATCAATTCTCTCATTGATTATTTTATGCAAATACACGATATGGGCAATATTCCGCCTATACTCCAATGGAACCATTTTAAAATAAGCAAGCCTAGAGTCTTCCTACCCTTCGCTTGCTTGTTCGTCGTCGCTATTCAAGAACCTTTATTTCCCAGCGGTTGTCGGCTCTGCAAACTATATGGCCTGCCCATTGCCCATTTATACAATAGACTGCGGCAGAGGTTGTTTGCATATGATAGAGGTAAAGGAATTGCTTTTGTAGTCATTCTAGGCGATGAATATGTACTGCGTATGAGGGGCTCCAGATCGGACTACAATACTCTAGGATGGATCTCACAAAACTGTTGAAAAGAATTATAGGTACCTACTTCAAAGTCTTTGAAATAATTTGATTGCCGTATCATGAAGCCTGCTAAACGTGCCCCTTTTTTATGATAGCATCTATATGTTCCCGAAATTAGTTCCATTTTAGCATCCACTATAACACCCAAGTCTCGCATGCTTTAGACCTCACCAATAGCAGTGTTATTTATATGGTAAATATAGGATTTATTTTTCTAGTATATTTTATGTGGAAACACCCTTGATGTGTTTATTGCCATCTTATTTTTAGAACACCAACTACTAATGTGATCAATATCTTTTTGTAAATACACTATATCGTCTATGTTGCGAATTATTTTGTATATTTTGTGATCATCCGCAAATATTTTATACTTAGATATTAAATATTCACACAAGTCATTAACGAAAACTAAGAAAAACAGAGGTCCAAGGTGTTAGCCCTGAGGTACTCCGGATTGTACTATCGTGGTAGATTCAAATCATGACAAGCTGCAACCGACTTTCCAGATACGATTCACACCATCTAAGCAAAGAGCCACAAATCCCCGCGTGTCCCAACTTCTGGAGAAGTATACTATGATCAACCACATCGAACTCCTTCGAGAAGTCTGTATAGATAGCATGCACTTCAGATTTATCTTCCATTGCTTGTATTATATCGTTAACGTAGCCAAGGAGGTTCGATGTGGTTGATGTTCCTGGTAGAAACCCATGTTGATGGGCGTCAAACAGTGGTTTTAAATGATAGCAGAGCCTTTTTTGAACTTTTGCTGCAAACAATTTCCCAATGGAAGATAAAATTGAAATGGTCCTGTAATTTACAACGTCGCCTTTATCTCTTTTTTTTTTGTGTATCGGCGTAATGTGGACTAGTTTCCATTTTGTGGGGATTTGTCTGTAATGATAATGTAAATTTAAATAAATAAATAAATAAACTCCGCTTGAAAGAGATTTATTAAAGATGTAGTGCAATGGTTTTATAAGCTGCGAACAACAAATTTTTAAGAATATAGGAGGTATAGAATCAGGTCCAGGTCCTTTATTCATCTCAATTAGCTGGAGAGACTTCAATATGTCGGATTCTGAAAGGTGACATGAACTAAGTGATCTGAGACAGTAAGCAGATTCATCACAGGTTTTAACTGTGGCTGTTTGTTCACATGGATAAATTGAGTTAAAATATTCAGAAAATAGGTCAATTGATCCAGAACAGTATCACTTTTTCGAAAAAATAATAATGTAAAAAAAAAAACATAAAATAAGTAAGAGTTTTTTGAAGGCGGTGCCAAACCAAGCCATAATTATTAATATGGTTGAGCTTATTCAAATGGATAAAATTTTAAACGGATTGACGTAATTTATAAAATAATAAACTATTAAAGTAATTAACTACAAAAACCTTTTAGTAGATAGGTGTATTCGTGTCAATCGGTTTGTGAACGTGTGAAAGTCAAAATCTGCTCGTGTGAGTCTCTTGTTTTGTCTCTTCTGCGTTTCGTGTTTTGTATGAGGGTCCGTCATAGACAACTGCATATTACTTCGTACGTATGTATTTATTTTGTAAAGATATTAAATTTATATGATGTTGAGTTTTTTGAAGGACGTGCCATACCCAGGGGTATGGCACGTCCTTCAAAAAACTCTTTCTTATCTTATGTTGTATATTTGCATTATTATTACGTTTGGTTATTTTGAAAGCGTGATACTGTTCTGGCTCAATTGTAATTATTTTATTCTTCTTAGTGGTTGTTGACAAAATAACATTTTTATAATAAAATAGTTTTTTTTTTCAGAAAATTATTTCATTTTTTGATTTTCAGTGGCCTAAGCAAACATCAGAAATGATATATGCCAAAGAATATAGTTTTTACTCACTCACTTTAGACTCAAAGCGTTGGTAAATTAAAACCAACGATGAATAAACCTACATATATAACAACTGAATTAGTTAGGACGAAAATTATCTATGACTTCACTGGAATAAAATGGAACTCTTTAAAAAAAATGGTAACACGTCTCGCAGATATGAGAAAACATAAACCCAAAACTAAACAAACGGATTTATAAGTTCCATTATTTAGTTGTTGAGTTTCTTTGACTACCTTCCAGCTCCATCTTCAGACCCTGGATACTACATAACACCAGAGAACTCATCAAAACAAACCAAATGAGCACAAACTCAAAGGGGTTCCATCATTTTGTTGTTGAGTTCCTGTGACTACCGTCCAGCTCCATCATCAGACCCTCGATACTACATAACACCAGAGAACTCATCAAAACAAACCAAATGAGCACAAACTCAAAGGGGTTCCATCATTTTGTTATTGAGTTCCTGTGACTACCTTCCGGCTCCATCATCAGACCCTGGGTACCACATAACACCAGAGAATTCGCTAAGATAAACCAAGTGAGCCCAAATTCAAAAGGGTTCCATAATTTTGTTGTTGAGTTCATGTGACTACCTTCCGGGTCCATCATCAGACCCTGGATACCACATAACACCAGAGAATTCATCAAGACAAACCAAATGAGCCCAAACTCATAGGGGTTCCATCATTTTGTTGTTGAGTTCCTGTGACTACCATCCAGCTCCATCATCAGACCCTCGATACTACATAACACCAGAGAACTCATCAAAACAAACCAAATGAGCACAAACTCAAAGGGGTTCCATCATTTTGTTGTTGATTTCCTGTGACTACCTTCCGGCTCCATCATCAGACCCTGGGTACCACATAAAACCAGAGAATTCGCTAAGATAAACCAAATGAGCCCAAATTCGAAAGGGTTCCATCATTTTGTTGTTGAGTTCATATGACTACCTTCCGGGTCCATCATCAGACCCTGGATACCACATAAAACCAGAGATCTCATCAAGACAAACCAAATGAGCCCAAACTCGAAGGGATTCATTATCCGATTGTGTAATTCCTTTGACTACTACTACTACTACTGTAGTGTTTTAATTGTCATCAGAACTACACTCATGTGCAAAACTTCAGCATCTTTGTGCGTGCTTAAATTGTTCAAAATTGACTTACAATCCAGTCACAAACATAATAACAAAGTGAATTATATTAAAGCTTGTTTAAAGCTACTAAACCGATTTTGATGAAATTGATACAGTACCACACTAGAAGTCATCTTATCCAAGTAAAAACAATCATCTAATTCGGTCCAGAAATCCCAAGATATTAGAGAATATAAACTATAAAACAAATAGATTTTCTAATAAAACTACTGAACCAATTTTGATGAAATTTATAATATATAAATTTCATACTCAGAAAATTTACCCTTTTGAATAAAAAAACAACCATCTAAATCGGTTTTCAAAATCTTAGAGATAAACACAAAATCAAGGTAATACAAACACAAAATCGAATGGATTTACTCAAAAAACTATTTATTCTCGAAAAACTGCTCAACCAATTTTAATACAATATATATGGGACGATCTGGAGAGTATACATTCCCAAACAAAAAAGAATTTTCAATATCGGTCCGCAGTTGACGGAGATATCGACCGACATACACATAAAAAAAACATACATACAGTCGAACATATAACCGTCTCCTTTTCTGAAGTCGCTTAAAAATTAAGAGAAGATGGTACGTTGAAGGTCCGTAAAAACTGAAATCGATAAACATTTGAACTTATAACAGGAAAGAGGCCAACATGCTTCACTAAATCGAATGGATGTACGTATAGGGATGCGTAAGTACCTTTATATATTTTTGAAAGTTGAATAAGACCAAAAGCAGCATGTTCTTTCCGTGCCTCAATAGATTTAAAATCACTCAGGTTTCCGTTGTCACCCAGTCCGTCGTAACCGAAGAAAACGTCGGTCTCCTCTGACCTCAAAAGAGCCCGATTTGCTCCTCTGTGTATTGGCACCTGGAAATATAAATTAATGTGTTTGTTAGTACCTGTTCATGTTACTAGGTGGACTTTGAGGCGAAAAACAGTTTAATGAAACTGGTTTACTAGTTCAAATGCCAAACGGTACTATGAAAGTATTTACATACAACAAACGTTGGGATTGAGTTAGTGCAGATTAAATATTTTAAGAAATTAGAGAGACTATAATGGATTTGAAACTGAACAAAGAAAATTATAATAGTAGAAAACAGCTATATATAAACTGGACTTAATCGCGCTGAAAACTTTTTTTTTATTTACCTCGACGTTTCCATCGTGGTCACGAGAAGACTGAAGTCAAGGAAGTTCTATGTACTTGCGTACAAACGCAAGTACATAGAACTTCCTTGACTGAAGTAAGTACAACTACCCGCATTTGGTTTTGTTGGCTGTGTCGTGGAATCCCGTAATAAGCGAGTGTGCGCGTAGCGGCTTATATCAGTAGAAATCTGCAGATTTCGTTAGTCTTGTGTGTCGAGACAATTCAGATTTTTTACAAAACCAAATTCAAGTAGTTGGAGACAGTCAACGGTCGCCCTTCTTGACGCTGACACCCGCTATTTTAGTGACCACGATCAATGCAACTTGATCGAAACGTTGAAATAAATAAAAAAAATAGCGCGATTACGTCCCGTTTTTATTATACATAATAATGAAACTGTGATCAAGGTAAAACATGGAAGAGAAATAAAGTTAAAGTATATGTTTAGTATGTGGAGAGAGTAGAATCCAAAAATATTTTTGCCTGTCTGTCTGTATGTGACTTCATCAAGCAAAAATCACTGGATGGATTTTGATGCCGTTTTCTGAACTGTATTCTTTGGAGTCTTGCGGAGGTTTTATTTTGATGAAACAAAGATAAAACCTCCAAATTCAATCCAATCAAATCGGTACATACAAAAAGGACTAACAGACATTTTTATATTTCGTTGCGTCACAGTATTATGTTCTTAATATACCAATATGAAACTAGATGGCGTTGGCAATCCTTAAACATGCAAACGTTTGTCCCGCAAGTTATTTAGACTCAGAGAATTTATATTTCGAACATTACTCTATCGTTAATTCTTAATTCTTATCCTTTCGTCCGATGCGCTTCGTTCTATTACACACACTGGCCTTCAAAACTTAATACCACATTAGATTTTTATTAAATTGCATGGCTCTTTCTTATCGGATTCATGGATTGAGTTATCAAGTACACCAGTTTTTAAGTCAAACCTAAGCTATGCAACAGTGAAAATTGCATCGCAATCGGTCCACTAGTTTTAACGTGAATTTAGTACCACACTATTAAAATTATGTAATAGTATTTTCATTAAATTGCTTGGCTTCTACTTATCGGATTAAGATACAAAGTACACTAGTTATTTTTTCAACGCTTAAGCTACCCAACAGTGAAAATTGCATTGCAATCGATCCAGGTTTTTACGCGATGCACATATTTTTTGGATGTTATATTTTTTTAAATTAAAAACGTTACTAAAGTACATCTACACTAATATTATAAAGAGGAAAGATTTGATTGTTTGTTTGTTTGTTAGTAATGGATATACTCAAAATATTACTGACCCAAATTAAAAAAATCTTTCACCTATAGAAAGCTAAATTATCAGCGAGTAACACCAGCAGTATTTTATTTTTCAAAAACTTAGAGTTCCTTTCGAAAATTGCAATAATGTAACACGAGTTATTAAAAATTTGCAAAAATTTCGATTACTTTGCTTATGGAACGTTGCCATGGAAACGAAATCACAGAACAGATACATGAAATGATAGCAGGTCTGTCAAGTACGTGATTTATAATGCAGTTGTCTATGGTCAAAAGCACTGCTACCAATGATTTTGATTTACGTATACTGGTGTATTTTTAGAAGTTATGACTGTTAAAAAAATGCTAAAATTAAGAAAATTGCCGGGGAGTGTACTCTATCGATAAACTCAATAATCTCAAAAAAATCAGCCCGCCCCCCGCGCGCCCCGACCCCTGCCAACCCAGTTTTTTAAACCGAAGAATGTTGAATACGCTTACTGGCGTTAAACCTTAACTATTATAATGAGAAATGATTTAATTTTTGTATGTTTGATTGTTTGTAGTAACAGTGGTAACATGACGCATAGAGCAAAATCAGCCAAATTAATGTTTTTATGATCTTTAATTCGGTATAACTTGCGATTTGTACGTGACATAAACGTTTCACGACAAACAAACAGCCGTGCGCCTTGACACAGCCCCATCCGGTTTTTTTAAACCCAAGAAGGTTGAATTACGCTTACTTCCCACCTGAATTTTTAAACCAAAGGAGGTTGAATTATGCTTACTTGCGTTAAACCTTTTAAGAGTAATCGTAATTCAACCTCCTTGCGTTAAACAGAATAATACTAACAAAATGGTACGTCAGACCTATAAACAAAACATTATACCAAGCAAAGAGATTACAATGCATTAAAGTTTATGGTTGGTTTATGGAGGAAACACAAACTAAATAGGAGATACGGGCCACGTTATTCACTATAGAGATATTGAATATAGAGAAAGTTACTATATTTTATGTTCAATATACTCTCCACACGTAGTATTTTTATACTCCTTGATACTCTCTATATACGGGATAGAAAGTAGTAGCACAGAATACCTAATAATACTACAGTAGTAAGGAACCTCGCTTGCTTGCTACCTTGCTACGCGTGCGCACGCGCAGTATGCGCGTGGTCGTGCACATGGTAGCTTTTAGCGTGCGAGCAAGGTAGTATATATGATAGTGTACATAAAATATTTAGTGTAAGAAATTGTTCCTATGTTATAATTTGTGCAAATAAACATTTTGTGTAAGAAATTGTTGTTATGTTCTATTTGTCCAAATAAAGTACCTACTAATTTTATCTTTCTATATATAAACCCGTGCGAAGCCGGGGCAGGCCGCTAGTAAAGTATAATTACAAAGTTTTTTTTGAAATTTGCTATGAAACTTTTCATTTCAAAACTCTGACTTCTAAAGTTTAGGAAAAATTGCAATTAAAAAAATGTGGTACTTAGTTTTGAAGGCCAGTGTATTATATCAAAGTGAAATATTGTCTGTTTGTTTGAAGCGTTTACACGCCTAAGCAACTTTTGATGAAAATGTGTGTCATCATTATCATCATCATCATGTCAGCCTTTAAAAGTCCACTGCTGAACATAGGCCTCCCCCAAAGAGCGCCATGACGAGCGATCTTGTGCCACCTCCATCCACCGACTTCCTGCGATGGCTACAAACACGCACTGATTATAAACTTTCGTCTTGAGGCTCTGCGGTATCTGCGACGAGAATATATGGCGTAATTTCCCGAACGCTGCCCATCCGAGTTGGATTCGTCGGTTGACCTCTTTTTCGAAGTTGGATCTACCCAGTTGGCTTCGATAATATCGTTCACAACATAAACCGGCATGGGTACGACATGGACATTTGACATGATGTTCGTCTTGCCCATGTTCATTTTAAGACCCACCTGTTCGGAGACAATATTGAGGTCACTGAGCATTGTGCTTAGGTCTTCAAGGGTTTCAGCCATGAAGGCTATATCATCAGCAAATCGAAGGTGAGTGTGTATTCGCCATTGATGTTAATACCAAATCCGTTCCAGTTCAGAAGCTTGAATATATCTTCCAGTGCAGAGATGAATAGTTACGGAGAAAAAACGTCTCCCTGTCTCACCCCTTTTTGCAGCTGGATAGAATTCGTGCTATGATCCTGAAGACGAACTGTCGTGGTGGCCTTGCTGTACAAAGACTTCAACACTTCGATGTACTGGTAATCAATCTGGCACCGCTGTAATGACGATAGCACTGCCCAGGTCTCGACTGAATCAAAGGCTTTCTCGTTGTCCACAAATGCTAGACATAATGGCTGATTATACTGCCACGCCTCTGCCGTAGTACCCTCGAGAATGACGGAGTTAAACAGCTTCTGAAAGACTTTAAGTACCGGTGTTCCACCCGCTTTCAGTAGTTCTGTCGTTATTCCGTCCTCCCTTGGTGCCTTATTGCTCATAAGCTGTTTGAGAGCCATTCTGATCTCATATAGGCTGACGTCTGGGATATTTTCGGTATAATGTCGGGTCAAACGGGCTCTTGGAGGACTACGCGATGAGGTGTATAATTGTCCATAGAACTTTTTGAGCTCACTCAAAATCTCTGGCTTCGACGAAATGATGCTGCCACTGTCGGTTTTCAGCTTCGTCAACAGGCTTTGCTCATTAGACAGATCTCTTTCGAACACTTTGGAGCCCTTGTTCCGCTCTATTGCGTTCTTAATACAAGTTGTATTATAGGAACGCAAATCATGTCGCATTGACTTGGAATCTGTTTATTAAGCAAGCTGTAACTCGACATATCCACTGAAGACTGCAGCCTCATCTCGCCTCGCCTGCCATAAGTTTCAGTGTATGCTCAGAGAGTTTCTGTGTTCTTTTTTTGCGGGGGGTCTTAAAGAACTCCGACTCGACCGCGTGGACAATTTCCACCAGCCCGTTATTTAAAACGATAGACAAATATAGACAATGGCTGGACCAATTTTATAAAATTTTGTACGTTGATGCTGTATACTATAGAGACCAACATAGGATACATTTTATCCCGGGAAATTGTACACGCGGGCAAAGCCGCGGGGCGCAGCTAGTATATAAATATGAGTTTGAATCGCGAAAGTTTGAAAGTTAGAAAACAGCTGATGTGTAATATCCTCAATTATCTGTTCTATAAAGAACTGCCACAAATATATTTCATGGCCTAAAGTTAAGGCTTTTTGTCTATCATAACATAACACTATCCCGCTTTGTGTAACTATGGTCAAGTGGTAAAGTTGAGCCACTAGTTGAAATCTGCTCCTGGATTTCTTCTACTTATTATCAGTGTAATAGCAATCATAGACAATTAAAACAGAAACGAAAGATAACCTCTCTATACTCACATCTCGTCTGCCAGTCATGTCCAAAAACCGCTGACTGTTTGTAAAGGCCTGGCTTTCGTTTACGTTTCCATGTGTCGTTGTCAACGCTACTACTTTTGGTCTGAAAATAACATTAAAATATTATGTATAATTTATATTTTTTAAACTATTCATTTTGAAGTCAATGAGTCTTTAATAGTATTTTTGCATCCACTTTTTAAGTATTTTGATAATATATTACAATCTCATTTATGTAGTTAGTATAATTATGTCAGTAAGACTGGGTGGTGTAAAAATCTTGCATAACTTTTTTACCCTCCATCAAGTTGATTTGTGATTTCATGTACTTTCCGGAATGCGCGTCCCCCCGGTCCAGCCCGCGCCACCGTCTTAAATCGCTGCGTGATACCAGAGTCAGACTCGAGGAGGTTTTTTATTGTTATTTTTTGGTCGGTAGGATAACATTTTTTATTGTCTTATGCATTTCCTAGTGTAATAAAATAGACAAAGTCTGAGTTAGCTATAAAAAATATAAGTGTTAATATTTATTTTTTATTAGCATTATAAGGCTTGGTAATATCTAGTAAGTATTCTTAATTCATAAGTGTAAGAATTAATAAACGAGATGTTATTTAAGATATTTTTTAGATAATACTTAAAAATAAAAAGACTTTTTAATATTTGAACAAGTAAAAGTATTAAGAAAATCTTAGGTTGTAAATCCCGGTGCGTAGGGACCGGCTGGTATATACTCTTTTAGACCGGCTGCGGCGTTAAAAAGATGCGAGTCAAATTCACGTCACAAGCGGCAGGTTAAAAACCTCTTATCAAATAAAGTTTACAAACTGCAGCTTTGCCCACGTGCAAAGCTAGTCACCCCTAATGTTCAATTTTTTTATTTACAAATTGATGGATGCCACAGATCTCCTGGACTCAGGTCTTCATGTTATGTTTCTTATCATCAGACTTACCTATGTACGTGGGTATGGAGACACAAACGAGCACAAACGTTTCTAGCAGAAAAGTACCCGAGATCTCTTCACAGAGAGTTATTAGATCAGCAGTTTTTTTGGGAAAAGCTGCACCAAATTCTTCCAAACAAACCTAAGAGCTATAATGCCAAGCCCAACGTATAAATAAAAGAAAAACATCAGTTTCAAAACCGACAGATGTAAAAATCGGTCCAACTGTTTGGCAGATACGATGTTACAGGGCAGATATAAAGGCGGCTTCAAACTTATAATAGGTACCTACATAGCTCCCTATTTTTTTGTTCACCTAGTTACCCGTTAAAATATTTTTCATAAAGAATGGACATGATGACAGCCATGGCATCGTCAGCTCCACCATCATGGTCAATGACCAGCTTCAGCTGCTTATTCCTGGCGTCCAAAGTTCTCGCTTCAGGGCTGAAAGAAGTGTATTATTAGAGTTCAATGTGGTTCAAATACTGTATCTATTATATATACATATTATTAGTAGTGACTAAATTAATATTAAAAATTAATAGTAAATATTAAATATTTAATTTAAAAAAAGTTAGTTTTTTATAAAATCAATTAATGGCGTGCTACTGTTTCCTAAGACAAAGAGCTATTTATTTATTGAACGTCATCACTCGTCTTCTTGTTTTTTTTAAATTAGTTTTGTAAGAATAACATGAACCCAAATAAGATATGTATGTATGTGAATGTTCCACCATAGCGTCGCCTCTATTGGTCCGATTTTCATAAGCGAGGTATCAGTCGATTTATCTTTATTTATAGTGTCATAGGCTTCTTTTTTTACCCGACTTCGGCGAAGCAAATTTAAGGTTATGTGTTCAAACTAAAAACTTGGACTGATTTTGAACAGCAAGGTATCAATCGATTCGGCGTCATTGCATATGTGTTATATTATTATTATATATTTTTAACCCCTAGTCAATTGTGTGCAATACGCAGATGGGTGGTTGTTAATTTCCTTCTTTAGCTAATTTAGTTTTGTTATATTGCAACATGATTTGCATTCAGTAATCAGTCAGTAACGGTTTTATATATCCATATTTTGGAGGGTTGGTACTGAAAGAATTAAGCCGTCATAACCATTTTTTTTATCTGTATTATGGCTGTTAGTTGGATACGTTTCAGAAATCAACCGAATACTTTGTAGATATTTTTTGTTTGAAACAAAATTTATAATGTAATTTTTTGCTCGCTAGGGTTGAAACATTGACACTAAAGGAAAACACTATATCAACACCATTATATTACAGTGAAACATTGTCTTGTTGTTTGTTTGTTTGTTTGGGGAACTTTCACGCCAAAGTGGCTGTTCCTATTTTGATGAAACTTTGTAAATAGGTACTGTACAATATAGAGACCAGCATAGGATATTTTTTATCCCTGAAAATGGTAAGTAGCAGCGGAAAATACTGGAAATGACGATTATACGCGATTATAACGAGACGTTGCCATGGAAACTAAATTATAAAGAGCCTGTCAAAAAGCATCAGGGCGTTAGTACTATATTTTTGCATTGGTGTTTAATATTCTAGATGAACATAGGATGCTTTTTTTCCGTGATAATCTTTAATCCTCGCGGACGAAAGCTTGTGTTGAAAATAAAAAACCCATCGTGTGGCAAATCAATTAACTCTACTTACCATAGAATGAGGCATAACATTGATAAACACAATACTAAATTTCTAACCATTTTGTATATCACTTAAAACACTTCACTGTCAAACTGCCAGAATGAGAATAAAAAGTAGGTACGTAAGAATATAACTATTTAAAGAAATTCGGTAATTACGAACTTATTTATATTCAATGAATAATAATAAGATACTATCGTTTTATTGTAAGGAATGTGCTAAAAGTTTATAATCCTAGCCGCTATAAGTTATTTTATTTTGAACTGTAAAAATATTCTTCGGTCGTTATCGTCCCACTTAGTTAAAGGCTTAAACCTAAATGAAAGGCTAAAATGGTACTCAAAGGAAATACTGTATGTATATGTGTATCCTACTGCATTACCATTTATTACGGTTGACTGTTTTCAACCGACTGAGTTGTGTTTTGCCCTTGCTTTGGCAGCCGACTGTACGCGGAGAGTAGTTGTGTGAGAGTTATCGATGTTAGTGACGTTGACGGTCCCCTTAATAGTTAATAAGTCCGTGGTCTCTCTCATCAATAATTTAATATTACCTTTAACTGTTTACAACCAAAATTTAGCAAATTGTTAGCTGGAAATTTCTGAGCCGGTTATGCCGTGATGATGAGAATTTTATTTGGCGTTTACTAAAGTCAAAAAGCGGATAACTGTGCTCCCGGGTGCGATTTTTTAATATCACCGATTGACTAAATATCAGCGAAATTACCAATAGTATAGTACAATAGTAGTATTATGTTTTATTTTAGGGTATAAGCTATCTTCATTCCAAATTTCATCAAAATCCGTCCAGCCGTTATCGCGTGAAAGCTCCCCAAACAAACAAACAGACAACGTTTCCTTAATATATTGGTATGGATTGTAGAATCCTATATTATATATTATGTGGTCATACGTATTCAAAATAATTACCATGCCGGAGCGGCTTAATAATAGCTCTACACCTGCGGGTGCTGTGAAAACCGGCAAGAAATTCAGAAAATGGACAGCTGCATGCATCTGTGTAAGTATCAACATATACTGGGATCACCAAGCTACTAAGCGTACTCGTAGTCATTATGGTAAATCCCTCTTTATTATTGTATTTAGATGCATTGGGGAATTAATGCTGGTTGCTTGGTTTGTTCATCTTCAACTGAAACAATTTTAAATGTAAATTATTATGGTAGATTTATGTCACTGCAGAAGAGCGGTGGCGGTCATGATGTAAAATGTGCACTTTGAAATCCAGCAACACCGGGGTTAATCCTCGGCCCAGCACCGATGACTTATAATATTATGTTAAGTGTGCATTTACCATGGCCATGTGCTTCAGAAGGAATGTTAAGCCAATTATGGACTATAATGTACATTCCTATCCCATCTTGCAGTGATGGAGACAAATGACATCAGAATGGGGTTGAACACACACATGATTAGCTTTTTGATATACTGAAAAATGACTCATAAGCCAATTCTGATAACTTTTAGTGTGGTGAAACTAACAGTAACAAAAATAATAATTACCTTCTTTCCTTCCAATCTTTTTAGCTAAAAGTATTTTGCAATTATGTATTTTTTTTGGGGTTTGCTCCTATACATATACATGCTTTCTCGGTGCCCGGAATGACATTAAGATGGCTGGTGTTGTCCTGCCAAGCTTAAGTGGCTTCCTTTGTTGTAAAAGTTGCAGTAAATTTGCCAGTTTCTAATTTATTCTGACTGAGATCAGCCAACATAGACGGGTTCACTACGCCACATCAAAATACGTTTCACCTAATTTAATATTTTATTTATGATGACTCATCGAATACTTATTGACTAACATTTTTGGCCCGGATATGAGCCCCAACCTTGCTATGTGGTATTGTAGCCATCATGTATGTAGTGTTTTATTCTCTTTGTCATACTTTTTATTCTCTTCTTTAGCACGGTGTAATCTGGGTCGTAATAAAATAATAATTTTCGAAGAAACAAAAACTTAGGATCGGATATTTTAAAATCAGCTGTTTTAGACCACAGATAAGAGATAACTACCTATTAGTATTAGGTATCTGTGCTATTAGGCCGTATCATAGTACTCGTATTATTAGGTATTCTGTGGCCGTATTCTGTCATTACATTAATTAAATATAAACTTTGACAGATACGTTCTGTTGTACCTACGTTTTATTGCCAATGGCAATGTTTTCGTATGAAAAAATTGTTACCGGTACTTACCGATAAAAATATTTGTTGTGTAAGATGTAACGTAATCTTAGCTTGTCTTTGATCAAAGCTGAGCAAATATTTGCATGTTGGTAGACAGGGTATGACATTCAACAACATTACTTTTGCGCTGATCTTTTTGTCATCGGTTATTTGTATATCACATGTGACATTCTAAAATCGCACCCACGTGACTACTGCCCCGCACCCGGACCAAACACGTATCTAGACAATTCTGGCTAGACATTCAAACCTGGGCAATTCTGGAGTCTTTTCAGCGTTGCCAACTAGACTGGTGAAATATCGAAGTGCTGAGATGTAATTAAGACCCGCAAACATGAGTGTCCAAGTACAACACCAGCAGTCTCAACATTTCCCACTAAGCAGGGTAGTGAGACAGGTGGATGTTATATCCCAGAAACTCTTCACTAATGCACTAGATGATATTATTAAGCCGCTGGATTGGAAAGAAATAGGCATTAATATCATTGGCAAATATTGCAATTAGGTAGGAACAACTTTAAGAAGGAAGACAACAGAAAAATTCAGATGGGTTGGGCAGCATTCGACAAGCTGCAAGTCTTCTCGTCGTCCGTACCATAGTGCCTGAAGACAAAAGTCTTCCATCAGTTAGCCCTACAACTCTGATGGAAGACGTTAGCACTCACCATCAAACTAGTCCACAAATTTAAGGTCGCTCAGCGAGCTAGATAGATAGATCGATAGATAGATAATACTTTATTGCACCTAAAAAGATATTATTACACATAAAATATTTCTTTAAAATAAGTACAATGGGCGGTCTTATCGCTAAGAGCGATCTCTTCCAGACAATCTTTGGATGGACAGTAATGGAAGAACAAGGAGTAGACGGCGGTGCATTAAAATAACATTCATTACATAGATACTTTTGTAAAAACCAATAAATCAATAACTATTTATACGATAAACATGTTATTACAATAAACTAATACATATTTATATTAGAAATTAGGTGATATGATATCCGACATAGAACTAAGACAACCGACATAGCTCTATGGATAAGCAGGCTAAACTGGCAGTGGACTGGTAATATTTACCGAAGAACCGATAATCGTTTGGGTAGACGAGTTCACGAGTGGAGACCACGTTAAGGCAAACGTAGTGTAGGACATCTTGTGGCCAGGTGGAGTGAAGACCTGTGAAAAGTGTCTGGAAGAAAATAGATGAGGAGAGCTTAAGACCAAGCTCAGTGGCATGCATTAGGAGAGGCCTAAGTCTAGCAGTGGACAAATATAAGCTGAATATATGATGATGTTCAATTTACCCTCCTAAAATACAGATTTTGCGTGTGGCAAACCATTCAATCGTTTCGTATTAAAAAAAAGCATTCATCTACAGGTTAAAACTATTTATTTATCTAGAGATTTGAAAACTTAGGAACAAATTGTATGTTTTGTCGAAGTGGAGTGATTCATGAAATTGTATTGTATAATATGTAAGGACTGACAAGTCACGGACGCATGTCACTAAAGGTCCTGTTGGGGTTAGTTGGTAACCATCTACAAGTCGTGCGTTCTCGCATCTACCTAGATTTTAAGACTTGACAAAAATGAAGATATTTAGACTGGTCATTTTGGTAAGTGGATCTTTTGAGACTTTTTTGGTAACTGGACCTTTTGATACTGGACATTTTAGGTCACTGGACATTGTCGAGCTTGACATAATAGGACACTGGACTATTTAGCATACTACACATTTTAGGACATTTAGGACACTAGACATTGTGAGCCTGGATGATTCAAACAAGCGTCAGAAAAGAGCTGTCATAATTCGTGCCTTTGGTACAACGTTAAAAAAAGTTAATAATCAAAGAACAATATACAATTAATTATTATTATCACTCACGTAGTTGTCGCCTCAGTTATAAATATAATACAGGAAAACATAAACTTGTATTAATTATACCTACTAAGGAAACTCGTGTTCCGCATACTAATAATAGTATTTGAAGCCATGTCACAGAACAAATATGCCATGTGAAGTACATATCAATAAATAAAAAAAAAAACATTTTGATAAGTCGAAACATTTTGATCGAATATAAAAATTTAAGTTTTTTTTAGGTTTTAAACGTTTTTATATGCACTAAAAGCTAAAAAATAAAATAAAATCGTGTTGCTAGTCAAATTTCTATTACTCATGGTACGAGTACGCTACGCCCCTACGCCCCAAGATTTTATTTTGTTTTTTAGCTAGACGCTATATTATTTTCAAGTTTTTATTCAGTTACTAGCTGTTCCCACAGTTTTGCCTGCGCGACCGTTTCATTTTAAAGTAGCCCATAAGTTTTATTTCAGTACTAAAAATACTTACAAAGTATAATATACTACATTTCTTTAAAATTCGGTCAGCCGTCAAATAGTTATTATCGATTGCTCGGCATCTAATCATTAAATAAATAAATAAATATATTAAGATACCAAGTATTCCAGTTTTTACGTCAAATCCTAAACTATCCAACAATGAAAACCACATCGCAATCGGTCCAGTAGTTTTTACCTGATGTGCGAACAAACATATAGAACTACAAATTAACAAACAAACAGACAAACAGATAGACACGATTTTAATATTGTTCTATTCTTGTTAATTAGCTTATTTAAAGTACCCTAGACCATTTTTTTTTAAATTACCTTATTTTTACAGACTATTCTGTTCCTATCGCTTTTTTAAAGGTATTGATTTCTAAAGTGTATTGTATTGTGGTCTACTTGTCAAGCACATTCATTCTTTACCCATATTGAGGGGATTGAAAAATATTTATCCGCCATTTTTTGGAGGCGGCCATTTTGAATGGAATTTTCATGGTGTATTGTATTCTACTAGTTAAGCCCTTTCATTTGATACCCATATTGAGGGGATTGAAAACTAAAAAAAACGCCATTTTGTGGTGGCGGCTATCTTGGCTTAAAAACAACAACAACAACAAACTGGTCAAGCTAAATAAAACCGTTCTATAAAAGCTTGTTGAAAATACTCTAGTTGCTAAATAGAGCACGTAGTTGCATGAATATTAGTCTGTAATATATTTAAAAATATTGTCTTGTTTTTATCATTTTTAAATTGACGATTAACGACGTTGCAAGTACACAACGTCGTAAATTACTCATAACAATAACTGAGCGCACGACACGCGTCACCAAGGTCAAAAGTGCACATTAAATAAATCAAAATTCAAATTCATAACTATCTATCCAAAATATAAACAACCGTTCTTAAAACAAAATATGTTTATGCAAATCTGCTCCATAAGCCTATAGTTATGGAACTAAAAATTATTTCAAATTTAACGGCTCTCACAAGAACGTTATCTTAGCCATTGAATAAAATCAACCTTATTGCCTTGGAGTACCATTATTATATTTTGCGATGTGCGTGATAACTGCAAAATCGCACCGAAATCCATATTTGCTTCATCTCTTTTTATACAATAATATAGTATTGTCGTAAGAAAGAGCAGTAACGAATTCATTTAGAACATCGGTTGGTTCTCTAGTAAGTTCCCAAGTTAGTTTGGGTATGTGATATCAGTTATATACTTTGGTTTATCGATATGATATGATATCTGACTCGCACCAATAATTAGTTATGTTTTAATATATTGGTCTAAAAACTATGGAAAAATCAGTATTTTCTTTCGTTTCTCGTCTCGCTCAAAACTACTGACCCATTTTTCAGCCACATGATCTTCACACTCTACCTCAAAACTCAAAACCTTCCAGGGACAAAGAAATTAAAATTACATAAAAAAGTAAAGATATCTAGGTATATGCACAGTACACATATAGTCTCTCTCTTTTTTATTCGATGGCTTCTGCGGAGGCACTGGCCTACTAGCAATTTCGCCAATGTCAAGTGTATTTTATAGTTTAAAGTAATGTGACGTCACAGTCAATTATTGTCAAAGTCACGAATCAGTAAAATGGTGGACATTTACTGAAACTTCTGAGGGAGATTTAGAAAAATCACAATAAGTCATTTATTTCTGCGTTTGATTATTTTGCCTACACTCGTGCACGTTAACGAACACCTAATGGTTAATATTCCACCAATTTTACACATTAACACTCGAAGAAACACAAAATTGAGAATAAAATCAAACTTTACATCACAACATTTTGATTTTTTTCAAAAAACCCCCTACACATATAGTCAATACGGACAGTAGTGTATCGAAGCATTGTTTTCAAGTTTGATGTCTAATGTCAGTCGGAGACCGAAGGTTGCTACTGGCGAGTCTTTTCCCGGCTACAAAAAAGGAGAGTTTATGGTTTTATCAGAAGACCTATGATTGTAATAACTATAATAATAATACAATAATCATTTTTAAAATATTAAAACATTATTATAAATCGTGTTTGAGTCTGTTTGTCTGTTCGCGCATCAAGTGAAAACTAATTGACTGATTGCGATGCGGTTTTCACTGTTAGATAGTTTAGGGTTTGGCTAAAAGACTGGTGTATTTTAGAAGCCAAGCAATTGATAAAATACTGGATAATATTTTGTGAGTTTTTAGATTCATCCAAACATACATACACACTGCAATATGTAACAAATATGTAGGGCTATTTTAGGTAGGTAGGTGATATGTGCCAGGAGGCTGCCTAATGGAGAGAAGCACGCAAGAGAAACCGAAGAAAAAAAACAGACCAGCAGAATCGCAAAGATATAAAAGTATTCACAAATGTTTGACATTTAAGCGGAGTGGATGCATTGTCGTAAGTTTGACAGAAAAATTAAGTTTTTTTTTTCTGATTCCAAACTCAAAGCCGAGCCAAATCTTTTCTCTCTAGGTAAAAAGTACTTTAAGAACGGAAGAGATCGCTTTTAGCGATAAGGCCGCCCATTGTAACACTTCTTCTACTATTGTTTCTTCATTTTTGTTATTTTTGTTTGTGGTGTGTACAATAAAGAATTTATCTATCTGTCTATGTATATGTACTATTCCAAGACCTAAAATACCAATATACCAACATTTGATCAAAGTTCCTTCAGTCGTCAAACAAGTTGTTATCGAGTGCTCGGCTTCTACTCATCGGATTGAGATATCAAGTACAGCAGTTATTAAGTCTAACCCTTACTTGAAGATACTTCATGCGCGGTACTCGCTCGTAGCTTTCTTTTCAAAACCACTCTGAGACCCCTGCCTCCCGGCCCCCGCACCGCAAGCGTTATAAGCCGCCGTTTACTCCTCGATAGACTACTGTCTGTAAGGACTATACAATATATATGTGAACTGTGGCAAAGACAATCGAACTGTGGTATAGGTATAAAAAATGGTTAAGTAGTTTTTGAGCGGGAAACGGAAGACTCCATAATACAGGTTTCGTAGAACTACTTTATCTTTACCCAGCTTCGAAATATTTTTTCGCCAAAATGATATTATTGTTAAATCATGTTTATAAAATATGTAGTAATTTATATTGAATATTATTGTGTCAAATCAATCAAATATACAAATTGAAAATAACGCCTTTCAGTCGGGGATCCACCCACTGGCGCCACTTACACTAAAACAACGCGCGGCATCCCGTGCGTCGCATCGGTCGGCCATATTCTTTTTGTCGCTAATTTTCACCTGTGCCTGAGTGTACCTGTATTCCTACGACTTATAATATTTTATTATGTGTTCTGTTCATTAAAACTATTAACTCAGTGTTTTTTTTTTGTTAGCTGGACTGTCCAAGTTTCAAAACTACTGTGTAGTGGAAATCTTGAGAGGTTTATTTATTTTAATTTTGCCATACTTACGTTTTTCCATACATAACCTCAAAAATATTTTTTGCTTTTACTCAAAAATGATGGGTTTCCGCCACCCTCTCTTATATCCCCTAAGTACATATGTACATACATAGATTCTACCGTCCTTCCATGTATTTAACTTGTGATGCATGACTCATGGTTAAGAATATAGTTCGCATACTATATCCATGAGTCATGCTCGTTTTGCATAAAACGCGAGTAATAAATACATCACAAGAATGCACAGATGATAATAGTCTATATTCAGATCTCATGCTGTGCCGTTAATAGGCGTACAAAATTGAAATAAAATTAAATAATAACATAGGTCAAATGGCATGCAGATAAACTCAAGCAATTAAAAAAATACAACACAGTGCCATAAAATAAAATTAGTACAAACCCCAGGGGTTTATTAGTAGTAATAATTGAATAATATACAGGTGAATTTTTCAAGTGGGCGTGGTTGGCTAAATCAGAAACTATGAGGAATAGCGAAAAGTAATCAAAGGAGTCTCGGGCCTGATTTTAATGAAAACTAAAACTGCATCTTTGGATTTTTGAAAAAAAAAAACAATATTTCTAGGCAGGAATCGAACACGTTGATTTTGAAAAAAAAAACACATACTGTATTATTACACCATTCTATAGTGTCGCTAATAAGGATTGAATTCTGGGAAGAAATTACATACGGCAAACTTAAGGAAAATGTTGTATTTTAATAAACTGATTCATATTTTAAAGTACTGTTTTAATTCATACCTGCATTACCTGTTCCTTGTCCGAAATGATGCTCAATATTTTTCTCAACACAGACCCGCAGCGCGGTCATCTTCACAACCTATTCACAACATTATGTTCTAATTTCAAATTTTTATTATGTCTTCGCGGTTAAAGGCCACAGTAAAAGAAAAAAATGTAAACAACATACTAACTTTTTAACATACCTATTAACTTAGTACAATAAAAATAAATCATAGTGATAGTCATGTCACCAATAATAATTAAAACTAAAAAGAAATTATACTGTCAGCGCGTCCAATATATAAAAAAATAAAAATTATATAAAAGAAAATAAATATTAAGTGAAATAAAAATAATGTCAATTTGGATCAAAATATTATTAAAATTTATCAGTTAAAAAGTCATATATCGTATAATAATATTTATCATCATAATGTATCGGTTAAAAAGTCATTTATCGTATAATAACATTTCTCAGTCAATAATTTTTTCAATGTCTTTTTAAATAATATTGTAGTTTTTTAATTTGACTAGGTATTTTATTATACATTTTCGGGGCCATACATAACACACTTTTATGCATCAGCGCTGTTTTGGCGGCATGTAAACATAACCTGTCCTTATCACGTCTGTTTCTCTTGACAACTTCTGACATGCGTTTGAACAGATCTGGATTTGTACGTACAAACAAAGATACTTCAAAAATGTAGAGGGACGGAAGTGATAAAATGTTGTACTTGCTGAAATATGTCTAACAGTTCTCTGTTGTTTGTAGTCCAAACATGAGGACATGTTAATACAGCTGTACTGGCACTGCATACAATTTGTCGATCTTCATTCATGCATGAGGCATGACTATTCCACAACAAAAGCTGGAGAACAATTGCAGTTTCAATATTATTGGTAGGTAAGTATTTATATTGCCATAACTACGCAGAAGATGTAGTTTTACATCCTCTTGCGTAGAAGGTTCACAACAAGATAATTAAACAATAATTGGCATTAATAGTGTCACATTTCCTCAAAGATTTAAGTCTTTAAGAGAAAAGGTAATCAATAATCTCTTTTCTTCTAGCAAAGCACCATCAAAACCACATAATCTCCGTAGTATATGGTTGAGCTAGACACCCTATAATAAGTCAGTATTTTCAATAATTTTAACATAAATGGATCTTACAAATACAAATATTTATTTTGTAAAGAGAGTATTATATTTTTCTAAATTTACTTGTGGTTGACATTCTAGGCCAGGCTTGTCTCGTGGGAGCCTTGAGTACCTACCGTGTTCAAAGTATAACTTACTTAATTCTATCCAAACAACAACAGAAACTACACTACTTTTACAAATTGATCTATGCGCTTTGCGCTTACAATAAACATAGTACAAGATTAGGAGGATTCACAAAAAAAAGAGATTTGTTTAATAATAACAATAACACAAAAACCATTCAAAAATATGTGGCCCGCTTCCTTAGGCTAACTTGACAACAAAATAATAAATTTAATACATATTGTATGGAAGAATAAAATAATTCAAGTTTCTTCAAATTCAAATATATTTATTTCCATAAAAGCGTACAAACACAAATTATAAAAATAAATACACACACAAATAAACATGACAAAATTAAAGCACCGGATCAATAATGCATAATATGCATACTTGTCCAGTGCTCCATAAACGGACCATCTACATCCATTCGTCCAGCAATTAACTGCAAGTAGCAGTTGGCGCTGCCCCGCACCCGGCGCATCAGGGATGCTGTTCTTTTTCACATGATGGCCATTAAGCCATCCACTCGTGTGTCTGCAAACATTCCTGATGCGCTACAAAAGCGTGGCAGCCCCATCAGTATTCTGAACACATTATTATATTGGATGCGCATAACATTGTTTTCGTTGGTTTGACCCAAAGAATACAGGTGTAGAAGGTCTGGCAATATGCCCTAAACAAAGTTGTTTTAACCTGTGCAGTACACCATGCAAACCTACGAGCCAGCATAATTTGTAAATTAAATCAAATCGAATTTATTATTAAACAGGTATTCAATGCAAATTTTTTTTTTCTCATGTTTTGACTGACAGACATGACAGACATGCAAATAATGAAAGGAAATAATAATACATAACTTTTTCGTAGCTCCCAAACGAATGGACCTATTTTGTGCGGTTTTTTTTTTGTTCGAAAGCTGATATGATCGAGATGGTTCTTAGATATATGGGGAGAGGGAGAGGGGAGGTGAGAAAGAAAAGGGGGGTGAAAATTGTAGCTTCCAAACAAATGGACCTATTTAGCTGTGTTTTTTTATGATTGAAAGCTGGGGTAAACAAGATGATTCATAGCTATAATTTGAGGATGGAGGGGGAGGGGGGGGGGGGGGAGCTGTGCAAATCTTAGCTTTCGAACGGATGGACCGATTTAGCTGCGGTTTTTTTATGTTTGAAAGCTGAGGTAAACGAGATGGTTCTTAGCATACTGCATGTCGTTGTTCTGTACAAATGCTCTTCCGCATGTTCGTATTTTGTTTCACTATATCTTCCTTAATCAAATTATGAATTTCGAGAAAAGTTTCCTTCGACTTATTAAAATAAGTTTGTTTGAAGTGAAACTTCTAATGCGACTTCCAACAAGGTTGCGTTAAACGTTTAACGCTACCATGGAGGGGATATCAAAGCACTGTTGTTTTCATTTCCACATTACGAAGTTTCACTTCTTCCGCGCGGAGGGACTCCACGCACTTTTTTTTTTTTTTTGTAGAAACATCTGCGTAAAGATTAAATTCAACGCGGCTTCTTCTAAATTTAATAAGATTTTTTATCCAAATTGATCACCTTTTACAGTGCGCTAATGCAATTTGCATATCGAATCCAAAATCAGAATCGTCGTCTGATGAACTATCTAATAAATTTAATAGTGAAACCGTACTACTCATATTTTATCCTTCTGTATATAGAAAGCGGTGAAGAAATACGTGTGGCACCTAGGACGGCCTGCGAGCGAATGAATAATTTCAATATATTATCGTATCTTTACCGTGTGTGATACCCTAAGATGCTATAATATTTTATAAGCAGATATCGTAACATAATCGTTACGATATCTGCTTAATTAATTAATCGTCTGTGACGCCCTTTATCTAGTGCCCATAGTACAGGATATCCTAGTTTGGGGCTAGTTAATTGGTGTGGAATTGTCCTGAATATATTTATTTATTTATAGGCCAGTTTTCACCGATCTCCTTTATTGTCTACATTTATACTTTTGTTGCAGATCCAAAAGGAACACATTAATTACCCGAGTCAAGAATACAGATACGGAAGACCTTTACACTTAAGATTAAACTTAATGTCAGTTATTTCCTATTGTTAATTGTAGTCTTTTTGTCAACTGGTTTTTAACTAGTATATTACTTTGCAACAGTATCTCATATTGTAAGTGTATTGATTGCAGATAATAAACTATTTTAATATATAAATACTTAACTTAATTTTTGTAGTGCAAAACTTTTTTCATATTGTTACTTATTTATATATTGTTACTGTAGTTCTTCTTGTCAAGATGTTTTTAACTAGTATAATACTTTGCAACAGTATCAAATATTTTAAGTGTATTGATTTCCGATAACCTATTTTGATACTTAAAAGTTTACTTAATTTTTCAAACGAGCAAATGCCTTTATTACACAATAGACTAATCTTAATTTTCGCTATTTTTCCTTTAAAATTAACATACGAGGATTATGTACCGCATCCTTGTCTATACAAAAAGAAAAACCTCTTTTCTACCTCTTGATATTGTAAGATATTGTATTCAGTGTTTATTTTTTCATGTAATTAACACATTATTTTCTAAGCTTATGCGTATTTTTTCCAGTTTTCTAATTCAGTTTAAATTTACAAGCATCTGAACCAGCCATATTTTAAGCTGAAACTATTGACTTAATTTTCAGTATCCAAGAACTTTTTTGAATATAATAAAACGTATAATCCTAAAATACATCATATTCAAGGTATTGACACCAATAGCAAAACATTTTGTTAAATTTTATGGGGTTGAAAGAGGTTTGCCTAAATCAAATATGTACACCTATTAATCTCACGAGCGGCAACTCTCAAAGGAACAAACAACGGAAACAGTGTTCGGTATCGAATCCTCTTAACTGTTAGCTTTATTTAACTGTCGTCTTTTTCTCAAGTTGTTTAACTAGTATAATACTTTGTAGCAGTATCTAATATTTAAAATGTATTGATTACCGATAATAACTTATTATGATATATTAACTTTTCCATTTTTTTTTCGAACGGGAAAATTACACAAACAATGCACAATAGATTAAATGCCTTTAATACACAATAGATTAATGTTAATGTACGGATTTATCCCAATTGTTATCTCTATCGGTAGTCTTTTATGTAAAGTTGTTTTTGGAGTACCGCCCTGACTAGTACAAACAATAAACGTCTTTATTATATTTTAAACTAGCTGTGCCCGCGGCTTTGCCCGCGTGGTCATTTCATTTTAAAGTAGCTCACACATTTTATTCCAGGGCCAAACCACCACCAGACCAGTTGTAGGTTTGGTCCAGAGGACCAGGAGGACCAGGACCAAACCTACAAAGTACAATATTATACTACATTTCTTCAAAATTCGTTCAGCCGTCAAATAGTTTTTTATCGATTGCTCGGCATCTAATCATCGGAATAAGGCACTGCCTTGCCTTTTTATAACGCATATTCTGTGAAGTACGGCACTCCGTACTTCACAGAATATGCGTTATAACACACTTGCACTTCTATGACACTTCATAGAAGTGCACGTATTGCAATGAAATGAACGCATATAATAAAATATGAAATAAACGCATATAATACAATGTGAAATAAACGCTAGAATAAACTCAGCGCGTTCCACTGCAAGGCAGTGCGTGCAAGGCCTAAGATACTAAGTACCCCAGTTTTTAAATCAGTTGCAAGGGCTTGAGAGCAGGGCCTGGATTCTGTATGACCACTCACGCCAATTCCACGCCACCTGCGTGGAATTAGGGAAGGTGGGTATTTACGCAACCAGGTTTTTAAACCAGGTTTTGGCTTGTAAGTACGCCGCCCTGGTGCGGACCCGCAATACTTGCAAGACTTTCAAAGTATTTTACTCACCAACTCGCTCTTTCGCCCCGTCCGCACCTACATACTCGGTGGCGGGTTCGGCATGGCCTCGGCTGAGTTCGGCCGCACTCGGCCAGCCGGGTCACAAGAAGCTAGGTGGCCGATACATCGCTCAAAAAACTTGCAAGGCTTCGAAGTTATTTTAAGCAAACGCAATTGTGCTCTTTATTTACATAAGCGCACGGGTCAATTTCCTATGCAAGTATTTTTTAATTTCAATTCCACGCTTCCAAGTACTTTTTTCGCAAACACGATTGTGCTCCTTATTTATATGGACACGAAGATCAATTTCCTATGCAAGTATTTTCTACTTTCAAGGCTTCGGTTTACAAAGCACTTGAAAGTATTTTGAACTCGGGTTTTTATAATGAAAGATTACATGACATGAATGTGTTAAATTTATTTTTTTATTTAATAAATTACTATTTTACTATAAATAATTCGCTTAATTTCGCTGCGCGTTTTACAACTGAAGTCGACTTATTCTATCAATAAACACAAAAAACATCTAAATACGTTTTAAGAGTCTTTAGGGACCATAAAGTAAAAAAAAGAAGAAAACGTGTTGTTCGAGTTCATTCAACGTTCAAACCACTTCGTAACAAACCGCTTGCGTGTTTTAAGGGTAGACAACGCCATCTAGTTTAAACGAAGTAACTTGTTATCTTGAACGTCTTGTTATTCAGTAGAGAAAATTATCTCCGAAGGTAAGGTGGCACAGGTTAGAGAGTAATTAAGGTGGTGAGGTAAATTGGATGGGGCATCAAGGGTAAGTCATTATTATGAGGTCCATACGAACAAATTTTAATGCAACGAAACATTGTGTTCTTAGGACAAATTATTTTTTATGATGTTTCACAGAACGACGTACTTACTTGCACTTTAACTGGCTCTTAATAATTACCTACCCTACCTACCTACTTTTTGAGCTTATTCAACACGATATGAGGATTGATTTGAAAAAAATAAAGTTTACTTTCTCTGTGAAGAGCAATACATGTACCTACCTCTGTATATACACATTTCAACACCGACAACTAACCATTTTGCCTTACGACATTATGAAGAAACCTCCGATATGACTATATAATTATGTAGGTACGCAGGTAGTACATTCTAATATCTCAATGGAAGAAACAATCGATTTTGAAGTTCATCTCAATTAAATTTTCAAAAAATATTTAATGTACAGATTTAGCCCAGTTACAGTTTTATTATAGTATACATAGATATCCAGGAAAATGTACAAAATAACGCATAAATAATTTAAAAATCTTTTAATTATGGAGCAAAATATTTCTACAGCGCGTGATTTCGATCCACGTACGTCTGGATTACGCACCCATGCATCTGTCCAATTGGGCCAGTGAGCCTCGTAGCAGAATGACGAAATTCGGTACCAGTCTAGTCGTAAACGGATGTATGATCACTTTAAATTTAACACAACTTTAGACCCATAGGCTGCAGGAACCTTTTAATTTTTCGGGATAAAAAGTATTCAACATATAGACACATACACATACACATACACACATATAAACACATTACACACATTACATAAACACACACATTATATAAACTTTGACTGTGTCAAGTTACATCAAAACCCGTCCATTAGTTTTAGCTTGATACGTTTTATTTTAAATAACTTTCTATCCCTATCCTGCGGGAACCGTTGATTTTTCCGGGATAAAAAGTATCTTAAATGTTAATCCAGTACATCAGCTATGATTCTGCCAAGTTGCATCAAAATCAGTCTGGTAGTTTCAGCGTGATGCGTGTTCAAATAGACAGACAGACAGACAGACAGGCAGACAGACAGACAGACAGACAGACAGACAGACAGACAGACAGACAGACAGACAGACAGACAGACAGACAAAAAATAAAAAAATAACCTTTTTGCACTCCATATCAATTTTGAAGTTTATCTCAATCAAAATTTTCAAAAAATATTTAATGTACAGATTTAGCCCAGTTACAGTTTTATTATAGTATAGATTACTGTCGTATGTATTTTTTATCATTATTATATACCTCACCAATTTGTTGTTTGGCTGTTTTTCGTTACTATACAATTCTTCATGAAGGTTTATTATTTGCTTAATTTGTGAATTATTTTAGGAAGGGCATTTAGCATTCATTTCCGATTATGATATTCAGGATGTTACAGAAAAAGGTGCGGCGAAAACAAATGTGGTATAATATTACATAATTATCACCAAAGTTTTTCCCTATTACAATCTTAAGAACTAGAGCACTTCTATGTTTTCTCGTTATACGAAAGTGCTCAAGTTTTATTCAGCATTCTTATCTAAAAAAAACTAAACATAGATTTACAACTGCAAAAAATAACACTAAAACACTTTCGTATTACGATTTTCAAACAAGCGTTCTGGGGTGCGATTTTTGAGTATCACCGAGTGATTAAATATCAGCGAAATGATACAAAGTCACCGATTTCCCAAAAGTCGTATTTCTTCATTTCACTGGGTGATAAAAAATATCATACGTATGATTTCGTTTACGAGTACCTCCCCCCACTCGTTTTGAAATCACCCGGTGATATTTTTTAAATTTCATTCAAAGTTTCTTATATTCACCTACTTTTCTTGTGTCGTTTTTCCTAAAATACGAACAACGAATGAGAATACTAGCAGCAAGCCTAGTAGCAATACTAAAGATGACTCGTCAGATGAAGATACTGGGACTAAAGTTATGCTATGCATGAAGAGGCATTCTCAATGTCCGCTAAGACATTAACTCTCAAAGTTACTGGCTTTTGAAGATGTGAGGCTTTTTTTCAGTGCTAATAAGACAAGTGGCTTCCCTTCTCTATAGAAACATAGGTAATTAAGTCAAAGCTTTATTGTCTTCTCCTATTAGCTAGCACTAGCAGCCAATACCCAGTTGATTCTTACCTGTAGACACAGATTACCATAAATACTTACCTAGGTAGGTACCTTCTTTTTTACTAGGTTAGGTGGTATCAGTAGGTAGACACCCACAATACAGGGGTAGCCTGTATGTCTGTAACCCTATTTTGTTAGTTAAGCGCTCAGACTAATCTGAGGTCTAGCGCATGTACCTACTTCTTTAACTATTCATTTATATTTGTTCCAGATGTTAGTGGATAATTATAAAGCCTTGGTAACAAGTGGCAATTCCTGTGCCATAAAGTCATTCCGAAGAAAGGTATAATAATGTCTTCAAAAGTGCCCATGCAATACAATATTGCGAAGGACAGTTCCAGAGTGCTCTAATTAAGGAGAAGGCTTCAAAAAAGAAAGTTGTTATGCTTCATAACATTAAAAAGAATGTATACCACATCCAGTGGTGGTTGTTTTAGAAGGGGTTGTTGGGAATCTATAGGTAATCTGAGGACTGATGTTCTACATAAGTTGATTTTAGCCTCTATGGTGTGTCCCTGTGTGTGGAAGAACCAGTGACTTACCTATCTGCAATCTCTTTGTGCATTGATTGATTGAAATTACAATAATAAAGAAATAAAACATCATTTGATTTTTAATTTTAATAGTAGATACTTTGTAGAAACGTAGAATCATATTTATGTCACAATTTACAAAATAATTGTCATGTGGGCAGCTTCATAATAGGTGCACTCATTCTAACCCCGTCGGTGCTGTGAGTGCATAGGGAATTTGGGAAATGGGCAACTGTTTTTTTCTGTAAGTATCAACATGTACTGCAGTCAACGCACTGCCTCCAAACGTGGTGATTATGGTAAATTGCCCCTATCATCGCGGAGGCCCATGTTCTGCAGTGGATTGTCAGGTGCATTGGTGAATTATTACTGGTTGCTGGATTTGGTCATCTTCAACTAAAACAAGTTTTAAATGTTAAGTTATATATTAGATTTATGTCACTGCAGAAGAGCTGTGGTAGTCAAGTTGTAAAATGTGCACTTTGAAATTCAACATCATCCATGTTAAGTGTGCATTTGCCATCAATGCATGCTTCATGCTTCAGAGGGAATGTTAAGCCGTTGTTGGACCCGATTAAGCGTCATTACAGGCCAAAATATTATACAACAACGATGGGCTATAATGTATTTCTAGCCTATCTTGCAGTGATGGAGATATTATGACTACAGAATCTGTCCCTCTACTCCGATAAACTGAAATGACCAACTATAACTAGTTGGAACCCGCAGAATGAAACCCGATGAAGCAATTATTGACGTGGTTGACATCCGCAAGTTTTGGAAGATATACATGTCCAAATGTTCTTGGTAGCAACGATTAGCTAAGTCAAAAGAATATCTGACTAGATAAATATAATGGTAAAACAATTGTTACAAATTTACATAATTGGTAGGTAGTAAAAATGATAAGTACCTCCTCTCCTTTTAATCTTTCACGCACAGAGTACTTTGTAATATGTTTCTTGTCTTTGTATACATGCTTTCTTGGTGCCCAGAATGGCATTCAGACGGCTGGCAAATTCTGTCGTTGTGAATGTTGCAGTAAACTTGTCATTTCTTACAATAATTTATTCTGACTGAGATCCAACAATGACTAATGTAGCAATGTTTTTTTGGACAGAATATGGGCCCCAAACTTTCTTTATGGTATTGTAGCCATCATGTAGCGTTCTCTTTGTTCTACTAATTATTCACTTTTTTAACACGTCCGTCGTAATAAAAGTAAAACAAACATAATTTTTCGAAGAAACGAAAACTCGAATTTATTATCAGCTGATTTCGACCACAGATTAGACCATATGTAGTTTTAGGATTTGGCAGATACGTTCCGTTTTACGTTTTACTGTCAATTCGTATGAAAAATAAAAACCGGTACCTAGTACCGATAAATATATTTGCTGCGTAGGATGTAACGTAATCATAAGATTGTCTATTAGCAAAGCTGAGCAGTATGTATATGTTGGTAGACAGGGTATGATATTCAAAAATACCACTTTTGATAAAAGCTGATTTCGAAATCACCGATGACACTCATAATCGCACCCCTGTTGCGCAAAATTGTAAAAGAGTCGTTTTTTGTTCATAATTATGTAATAGTGGACCACTTTTTGTCTCGCCACTCCTCGATTTTTGTAGCATACTGCAACTTGTGGTGTCTCGTTATTGCAATGTTAATGTGCCTTTTCTATAGTAACTTGCATGAAATATTCATAAACAATGTTACTGCAACAGCAAACAGTCAAGTTACATAAACTACACATTAGGAAACATTGAGGCAATAAACAGGTTGCAATATACGTAGAAGTTACAAATTTAAGCAACAACTATTTGAATGAAACTTACGTGCGAGTTGCATTTATTTGTAATATTTATGTAATATTGATTATAAAAATACATAAACCTTACAAAAATAGCTTAGCAACAGCTATTTGAATGAAACTTACGCGCAAATTGCGTTTGCAATAGACATAGACATAGACATAGACATTATTTATTGGTAAATATCAATTACAAGTCAAAAATGTTAGGTATTGTTATAAATTATGCATCAAATAAAAATAAAAATACAATTATTGTATGATAATAATAATGAAATTAAATAACTCAAAATAATAATCATAAATGATCCATTTAGTAATAATTAAGAGAACTTAAATGTCAAAAATTCTTCATAACTGTAAAACGTCTGCTCGACAAGCCATCGCTTTAGGCGAGACTTGAAACATAATATACTAGGTGCAGAGGTGATGGTGGTTGGCAACTTGTTGTACACGGTTGGACCCATGACATCATGACATCATGACAATATTCATGCAAAGTAGACCTGATGATGTTATTTTACCGTCCAAAGGTAAAGTTGTGGAAATGTATTACTTTAAACTTGCAGAAACTAAACTTGGCATCAAACTAGAACGTTACAGTTCAAATGTTAGCGTAACGTTACTTTACAAAGTGATATAAAGTTTTAGTGATCATGTCTGTGTAAGTTACAGGGTTTACTTAGTGCGCGGCCGATAGAGCTTTGCATCAAGGTTACTCTAACCTTGCTCAAACATTGCAACCTTGCAATTGTAAGTTTTAAGCTCCCAAATATTACTTGTGGCAATGTTGTTTCAACTTTTGCTTGCTTAGTGGGTACGTCTAGCAGTAGACATATAGGCTTATCATGATGATGGTAAAGCAGTAGGTACCGTGACATAAGGTGATAAAGATTTGTTGGGGTGATATAAGGTGATATATTACATATTGACTACACACAACGCACAGCCTAAACCAGTGACCTAGAGATTTGAAATTTGCAGGGAATTCCTCCAAGTGATTTATTTTAAACTTACAGGATGTCAAAGTTAGCACGCAAGCAAAGCTGCGGGGCGCAGCAAGTAATTATAATATTATAAGGAGGAAAGATTTGATTGTTTGTATGTTTGTTTATTTGTAATGGCTAAACTCAAAAATACTGAACCGACTATAAAAGTTATTTCATCTATAGAAAGCTACATTATCAGCGAGTGTAGTATCTTTTTTAAATTAGAGATCCTTACAAAAATTGCAATAATGTAATCCAAGATATCAAAAATACAGAACGGAATGATATGTTGCCATGGAATGGAAACGAAATAATAACAAGTCTGTCAAGTAACTAAGTAATAATGCAGTTGTCTATTAGTCAAAAAACACCACAATTGCTGCTACCAAAAGCTATGAATTATGGTTACTGGCGTATTTTTTTATGAGGTAAGACTGGTATAAAATACTAGAAGTATGAAAAATGCTGCGGTGTGAGCGCTACCCGTGCGAAGCCTGGGCGAGTCACTAGTCTTATATAAATGACCCCAATGAATGCAGCGATAAATTTCATTAATGAGTTGAAAATAGTATTTTGATACCTTGTGTTAAGCCTAATTATATACATACTACGCTTAATAGCGCATAAAATAATAAAATTCTTGTATTTTCTCTGCAAGAGAATTTGTGAAATGAATTCTTTAACCGTAATAATGTTTAATTGCAGATGGAAAATAGAGCCACAGATTATACAATGCAATGCTACTCAGTATTAAAGAATAGTTGCAGATCAGTATTAAAGAAAAGTTGAAGATAAGTTGCAGATCACCTGCTAGATTGGTCAGTCACAATGATGCGGCCTTTTGGTGTCTGAGCAGTTATACGTGTCCAATTTCAATTCCGCACCAATGACTTGACTTGACTTGACTTCTAGTTTATGGCCTCTTTGGCTTGTTGTCACAATTCTGCCAATGCCCACCAATGACTTGTAAGTTATGTGGGGATATGCCATCGCAACCCATCAATCACAGTTGCTAACGAAATTGAGCCACTTCAGAGTCAACTACGTTACTAGCATTTGTTTGGTAATAATAACTAAGTTTGTAATGAAATCTGGAAACTTGCGAAATAAAAATGTATTATATCAGCCCATATCGTCCCACTGCTGGGCAAAGGCCTCTCTTTCTTCCTTCCAATTTTTCCGGTCTATTGTTTTAGTTCGCCATTGGCGAAGTAAAAATGTATTATCTCCAAAACTAATGAATATCTTGGAACATACCAATGGGAGGTCCCGGTAGGCCTTGGGGTCCCCTACCTTTCATTTTCATCTATAAAATAACTCTGTACAATGAGGAAAGTTTCGATGGGCCCAGGAGGGAAATTACCCTCCATATTTTGAAAACTGGCTTACCTAAGCTGGGAATCGAACCAACACTAATGCTAAAACCTAACATTTTGTATTGTTATGATACGTGTTTACGTATCATTACAATACAAAATGTTGTGTTTACACCGCTGGGTAATGGTAAAAATAGAATGAAAACAAATACTGCTGTGTGGATTACTTTATTTAAATCTGAAAGCTATTATTTTGATCACCTGTTATCATTATCAAACTCTTCGACGAGTTTGATAATGATAACCGGTGATCAAACCACCTCCACCTGTGTGTCCACCTGTAAAAGTGAAAACAGGAATTAAAACATATGGTAAAACATGGTAAGACTAAGGTTTGTAGGTAGGCTTCCGCAAGTTTTTATTTTAATAGAGTACGCAAAAGTTTACCCGGGAAACACCACACCTTTGTCAGATATTAAAACAACAATCAGTTGTGTGTATACATTTGTGTTTTGGTTGGAAGGGCAATGTTTTCAGCAAATGCTCGTCATAAACAGAAAACTATTATTATGTTTTTCATATTTTGTCTTAGGTACAAGTATATATCAACGCAATATAGTTTTCTTTCTATATAGCTTTGATATATCCATAGGGAGGCTGAATTGAAATAGAAATGTACATATAACATACAAACAAATAAGATTTCCCATATAATCCGCGCCCCAGTCCTGATCAATTATTGAATGTTAGTTAACCAAATCGAGATGCAATATGAATTTTTATCTATTTATCGTGGTTCCAGACTATCGTCCAATCCACCAACTTCAAACGTTCGGTCAAACATCAAATCAATATCAATATCAATATGCATCTGATCAGCGTCTAAAATTTTACTTAATTTTATTTTATATATCTAAAATTTTATTCATGCCTACAGAAGACTAAAAATTAAAAAACAAACGGAAACGAATATGGTGGATGATAACAATAGTATGACGCGAACAAAGTTCACACGACCGTGCAACTGATCGTCCAGTCTTCAATGTGTGCAAAGCGAGTTCGAAAACTCTTTTGAATTATTGTTGTTGATTTCCCACCTCCACGATCGCCAACTCCATCTTGACCGAACTATGTCAAACGTGCACTTACCCCCCTTCTACATATCAGAGGTTGGACGATGAGTTGGGATGGAGGGTTGGAAAATACGTCTATTCTCAATAGTTCAATTAAATTTTCTATTGTTTGAACTATCGAAATTTTTTAGTCTCATTAGTTCAAGTTTGGAGCCAACATAAGCTCAACTCTCAGGCTGACATTCAGAGTATACTCCGCGTAATTAAATTCAGAATCGAGATCAAACGATAACTCCGTATTTACTCCATCAAATTCGACTCCAGCTATAGGCAAGTATTATTTGACATTAGTGTGAAATGTTTAATTCACGTTTTCTTTTTTATCTAGCAATGTTACGCTAAAAAGAGTAAAATAATAGCATATATTTTATGAGCAACTTAAACACGAGACATTTAAGTAGCGCGCCATTTTCAGTTAGTTTCTGACAAGCGTGCCGTTTTCTCCGTTTGTTTTTAAAGTTACATGTACCTTAATGTAAATTTCTGTGTTAATTAGCTTAATTTTGAAGAGACGATTAAGATTAAACATACATACAAAAGTATTCTAAGTTACAAAGGAAAACAAATCGCGTCCAGTGATCAGAGTATATGAAAAATAAATTCTGAGGGAACTTATATTAGGGAACTGAGGCTCCATACATACATATTCTAGAAACTAAAAAATAAATGCTTTATTTAATGAAGAAAAATAAGAAATATTGAGCAAAATTGCAGTGCAGTTTAATAATTGCTCTAGATGTGTCTATGGAAGTTAACTCCTTAATAGGTATGTGAATTATTTTTTATTTAATAAACCTAGTAGCTTCTTTTTAACAAATTGTGACGATGTCAAAACCTCTTTCGTAATAATACTCATTTGACCTCTTAATTCTTTCATAATCCATTTCATTCCATTTGATAGTTTGTCATCATTAATTCTAAATTCAAATGACCTGTCATTCCGACATTGTTTTTTAGCAGAACGGTAATTTTACAAATAATATGTTATAAAATATCTACATAAATTTATTACAAATATATATGAGTCTTTTAAATATATATGAGAATACATTCATCCGTATCGTTTTGTTCCACATTCGTAAGCCGCTGTTTATGATCAGCACCTAACTGTGCTTCCAATAGTTCCTGACCCTTTTATGTTGTCCACTGAGGCTTGGTCCCGGGGCTGGTGGAGCAAGCCCAAAGCCTGGGACCGCCTCGTGACAAACTTAAAAAGGCTCGGAATAATATGAAGACAGTAGACAGAAAGGCAAAAACCATAATTCAACTAAGAAAATACACTGGTCCATCAATAGATATTTGGGACAATTCCACACCAACCTAGCCCCAAACTAGGATACCCTGTAATATGGGCACTAGATAACGGATAAACATACATAAATACGAACATCACATCCATGACTCGGAAACAAACATTTTTGCTCATCATACAAATGATTGTACCTTGCAGGATTCGAACTCGTGACATGATGACATGAACCCAAAGCGTTTATATTCTCTTAAGCGTGAAAGCAAAGATGGCGTCTGAGCACGGCTCGAGTCGCTGATTTCGCGTCTCAGCTCGTCTAATTCTTAACTGAGCTTATATTTAGATTGAATCAATGCGCAACGGTCTATACAAAAAAATAAAGTTATTATTAATTAAATATAAAAATTAATGGCACAATTGTGCGGTTTATTTTTTTGGGTTTTTTGGTGGCTGCTTTACATTTAACTTCATACTGTTGAGCTGGTACTTGAATTGTGGCTGTTCTGATCCATCTTTGTCACATTCTTGGTGCAAAAAATGTAGATCAGAATTGTTTCCATCTTGTAGCAAGTCAAATATATTGTCTTCATTCAAAGGAACCCCTAAAAAATAGGCATAAAAACGTCATACCAAAAATGTGCGATGGTATAATTAAAAACTGTATAGCACAATCGTGCTACCTAATGTTATCGCAGAAAATTCATCAAAACAAAAGTAGCACCGACATGCGTAAACATTATATCAATATTTTATCTAAGTAAAATTACTAAAATATACATATGAAACTAAAATAATACCACATTAAATAATTACTTACGTAAACCAGTCGCAGGATTGCAAAATACCGCCATAAAGTCGATGATCAACGAACGACTAAAATCCAAAAATTGTAATGGCTACTGGTACGAAACGTTCGGTTGATATACGCACAATCCATGTGGCCAGGTTCGATGTTAAGAAATTGATGTTTGGATACCTACATATTTTTATGAAAGTGAAAAGCAAAGTTGTTACAGTCTGGTTCGAAAGGGTAACTTATAACAATGGGTCTCTTTGTTCAGGGGCTATAAGGTATATCATCATCATCATCATCATCATCATCATCATCATCATCATCATCATCATCATCATCATCATCATCATCATCATCATCATTATCATCATCATCTGGATGACGTCCACAGCTAAACCTTGCCTCCCACAAAACGCCACAATGAGGGGTTGCTCGCTATTTGCATCTAGCAGCGTACGGCGACTCACCAGGCCGTCGGTCCACCTCGCGGGTGGCTCCATCTTCCGGTACGTTGTCGCCATTCGAGAACCTTTCTTTGCCTCCAATGGATATCAGTACTACAAGCTGTGTGGGGCCTGAATTCAATTTGCTAATTCTGAGAGCTATGTTGGCAGTTTTAATTCTTTTGCAATTATCACCATTCCGAATTTAGCTCCATAGCTCGTTGACTGACTTTAAAAAGTCAGTGCTAAAGTCATCGACAGCATCCATAATAAGCATTGATTTGGTTCTAGGGACCTCACTTTACTCGGCCATTTTGAATAACGTAATCACCTGTTGATAGAACCTCCGGTCTAGTACAATGTCGTCGGCTTTTGCTGGCAGTAAATCGGTGTGAACTGGCGAATTTGGGTTTATCTTTATGTGATTAAAGTCCTAAAAACAAAAAACAACAAACAGACTTATTAGTAAAGTTGGGTACATAACTGCATAATCATTGTTTACCAACATCAAAACAACTAGCCCATTTCCACGCATGTATAGTTTTCCGAATAACATTCACAAAAAAAGTGCTCTATATGAAGCATTTTTAAAATACGCAAGAGACTAGGACAACATACCATCTCTTTTTGTCCTCCTTTCTTTAATAAAATTCCTCCTTCAGGTATAACATACTTGTTTTTTTCCACTGGTTACTTATAGTCTACATCACATTTGTAGTAAATAACTTCTTCAGACAAATACACATGTATTTCCACTGATTACATATATTCTACTTTATAGTTGACTTCTCCGTTCCGATATTCAACAAGAATTAAACAAGCCATCTTTTCCCTCCAAAATAAAAATGACACCATCGTCCCGAGACTAAGGTGCCGGTAGAAAGATGGCACGGGAAACTATTCCATGGTGTCGCCACCTTCGTGTGGCGTTGAAGTATTAGTCAAATTCAATTCTAAATGTACTACCAAAACCCTTCATTTTAAACATAAAAATCTTAAACCATGATATTTTCAATATCCACGGTATGGAACAACATTAATATATTGCGGTTAAGTCTCTTTTTATTTCGTTTTGGCTAGCTAGTATCAGATGTACAGACAGACAGCAGCGTAACCATAACAACATGCGATAATTTTAGTACGGAATTACCCTTACAGAATTCATAAAACTATACGTGCCTTTGTCACCCAAAATGCCTTGCTTGCACCCTCATTTTCTGATTCGGAATCATACGTAACGATTAAGCTGCCCAGCCCAACCCTGCCCGGAAATAGTGTGTTTGGATGTTTTCCTTCTGGAACTTCTCGTTCTTGTCTGAGAGACGTGATCATGCGAATGTAATCTTTCAAGTACATTCCTATATTTCCTGTGTCCTGGAAATATATCCAGCATGTTTAACTAGAGCGACTAGATACACTCATGATTTCATCATCCCTGTCAGCCGTTAAATTTCCTTTGCTAAACATTGGCCTCCCACCTAGAACGCTATGACGAGCAGTAGAAGCTCGCAGTAGAAGCTCGCTGCCAAGCGCGGTAATTATGGCAAGGGGGGCCTTAATTAAATTACCGCGCTTGGCAGGCTGTCTGTTGATCATCTGTTGATCAACAGACAGCCTATGTTGGTAACTGGATTTCACAAACCTCCAGGATAACAAGGGGTGGTACAATTATTTTGTATGGCACCACACAGCAAACTCTTTCTTCCACTAGCTGTGGTCATTGTAACCTACGCAAACAGGAGCAAAAAATACAATACGCTACATTTCGACAAAATTTGTTTTAGTTGTCAAATAGTTTTCATCGATTGCTCGCTTCTAATCGTCGGAATGAGATAAAAAGTATAGCACCTAATTTTAAGACAAAACCTAAGCTATCCATCAGCAAATACCACATTTAAATATGTCCATTAGTTTTTACGTGATGCGCGAACAAAGATCCAGACAACAGACAGACAGGCAGACAATTAAAAAAAACTTGTTTAGTATCTTATTTAAAGTCCCCTAGTGCCATTTTTGTTTAATTATCTTCTTTATACAAACTATTAGTTACCTACTACTTTATTACAAGTAAAGATAGATTAATATGTGCAAAGACCCAATATTTAAAGTTATGGCTGTGTAATTACATAACTGCATCAAAACGAATGACGTCATATTGATTCCTACTCAGTTAAAAGTAGTTCCCTCGTATCCACCTGCGGCTGCATTAACTGCCATTCAGTACCTATTACTTTTTAACAATAGCACGTATTGTTGCTCCTAGTGGCCAGCGCGCTGCCAGATAGATATTCGTAGAAAGCTAGAAGTAGTAAGGCTACCTTTTAGTATGTACTAGCTGGATGATCATGATGATGAAAAGTATACCATGTGTTATTTCAAGGTATAAGCTATCTCCATTCCAAATTTCTTCAAAATCCGTTCAGCCGTTTGGGCGTGAAGAATTATGATGATGATGATGATGAAAAGTATTATGTGTTGTTATAAGCTATCCGCGAATACCCAAAAAAAGCCTTATCGTGTGAAAGCTCCCGAAAAAAACACACAACTTTAACTTTTACATATTCGTAGTAGTTAAGTTATTTTTAGTAGATACATATATATATATATTTTGTTTATGTGTTGTGGAACCCTGAATATACCAGGATCTTTAATTAAATACCAACCTTTGTTATCAACCAGGGGCGGCCTTTTCTCTTCAGTCTGCAAAAAGTTAAGAAATTGTAGAGGAAATCAAGAAAGTATTGTTCCGAACTGCGGGTAGAATAGAAAAGAGGTACAAAACAAATCTTGATAGATCCTAAATTGTAATTAGAAATGAAAAAAGATTACAATAACCCAAACATGATTTTCAAATATATATTCAATCATATCCCACTTAACATATTTCGTCGACTTTTTTTTGTCTTTTTCGCAATATGACTTCTGGTTTTCGCCATGTTTAAATTTGATTAATTTCATATATTTAATGTCAGAGCGATGGTGGCCTAACAGTTCTATAGTGCAATTTAGAATCCAACGACACCGGGTTCAAAACCTAGGCTCCGCACCAATGACTATTCTAAGTTATGTGCGGTTTTCCATCGCTCCGTGCTTCGGAGGGCACGTTAAGCTGTCGGTCCCGGCTGTGTTAAGCCATGTCAGAGGCCCTCGGGCGGCTTGACATACTCTGACATCAGAGGCAATCACTACCTCATACGACAAACAAACAAACAATGTCTCTCGCATGATTAAAACAAATAAATTAACGTAAGAACCATTAAAATTGGTCCATTCGTTTGGTAGCTACTGTCACATATACGTATACGTATATATACATACCCTAAACTGAAACACCCCTGTCTTTTTGAGTTTGGGGGGGTTAAAAAAAAGGAACCATTTTGTTTGCGGATCATGCATGCATCATCATGCTTTCGAATACCTATAGTAATAGCTAATGCCAACCCGTTTTAACCCGTTTCAACTTATTTTATAGTGGTCGTGGTCAACGTCAGATTAAATAATGTAAAAGATAAAATAAAAAAACCGGGGCAGTGCAAGTCGGACTCGCGCACCCAGCGTTCCGTACAATATTTATTGAGAAGTAACTGAAAATTTACGATTATTAGATTTTTCCTTTGACTTGTGCTAAAATAAATATTATTGCTTCTCGCCAAATACCATGATTCTACAACAAGAAGCACCCTGCACGTTTGCCCTTGCGGGTGCCAAAATATGCGGCATAATTGGCCGTATTTTTAATTGCGTTGACTTGGAACTTTGTTTTTTTTTCACAGCTCCAAGGGATTGCAGCCTTGAGTATTTGATAAAGTAAAAGTAAAGTAAAATAGTATTTATTGCCACTAGAAATAAAGTAAAGTGTGCACACAGTATCAATACAAAAAGGATATAATTATATTTAAGGGCAAAGGGGGTAAACTCAGCATGTTCACATGAGAATGTGGACGCCGCACCGTTTTTCAGCTATTATTTGATATTATTTTCTACTTGAATTCCATTCGTTACTGAGAAAATGGATCTCTATATACAGACAGACAGACAAGCAGATAACGAAGTGATCCTTTAAGGGTTCCTGTTTGCTTTTTGAGGTACGGAACCTCAAAAATGAGAGATAGTGGTAGATGTGAGCTCTACAATTCAACGATCCTTGGCCAATAACTTTTAATAAGTTATGAGCTGATTTACACTCTGTGCTTCGGAGGGCACTAAACCGTAGTTGGTCCGAGCTGTTGATAATAACAGTATAGCAGTCGACAAGCAACGTTAAGGCCCTTGTGCGACCTGACAAACTCCGACACCCAGAAGTTGGCACAACCTCATACAACATACATACGACAAGAAAGTTTAAAAAAATACGGATTCCACATGACTAAGATGGTGAAGCACCCAAGATATGCCGATCCGCTCCTATATCAAGCATCACGCGCATACTTATAGCTCGTTATGCTGATGGGCCACCACATCGCAGCTAGATCTCGACCTTGTTTGTCCTGTTAATTCAGTCAAGGACTCACGATGAAAAAAAATATTAACAAAATAAAAAATATGTAGCTTACTTCCGCTAAAATTGTTAGTCAGACAAATGATAAATGGTAAAAATAAACAAAAGTAAAACCCCACGCTAAACAAACCCTACCCAAATTGAACTATTGTAAAATATAAATAAAATGAAAGCTAAGGCCTGGAGGCCACAAAAAAACCCCACGCTAAACAAACCCTAATGAAATACAAGTATCGTAACACTTATATATTTAAAAACATATACCTCAATCCAAATATCCAAATACCAAACGTCCGACTTCAATACGACACGTGTTTCGCCTCTGCACGAGGCATCTTCAGGTGATGAGTCGAGTGCTGGACTGAAAGAAAGTCCAGTGAGGTATATGTTTTTTGTTGTGTATTTATAATATATGTATATAAATATATAAGTGTTACGATACTTGTATTTCAGTAGGGTTTGTTTAGCGTGGGGTTTTTTATTGTGTTTGTTTTTTTGTTGCCTCCAGGCCTTAGCTTTCATTTCATTTATATTTTACAACAGCTACATATTTTTTATTTTGTTCATTTTAAATATGGATTTCCGCAAAGTAACGCCTGATTCTATCAACTGACTCACGATGGCTCAAAAACATTGCAGTCTTATTAGTAAATCAACCACATATTATTCACTTAATACGCAGCCGCCATTTGCTATTCTTCACTCGTTTGTTTGGCAGTGTGGACTACGTCTTTTTTTGCTAAAGCGAGTGAAGCGAGCTCAAGTCTCTGCTTCAAGTACAATTAATTTGCTTTCATCTGTCAGTTTGTTGGTACTCCTCTATCGCGGATACTTCCTCTAAAAACGGGCAAAAGGGGGCTACTAAATATCTCCGTCTTATTAGATTTGATTTCGATCGTGCTTTTTTTATTCAAAGGTAGTAACTTTAAACTACTATGGGAGGCCTATGTTCAGCAGTGACATTCTCCTAAAGGCTGACATGATGATGATGATGATGATGAACTTTAAATTAGTTTTATAAAAAAAATGTGAAGATCTGATAAGGATCTTCGGCGTGATGAGCTGAATAGCTCCTCAAAATGCAGTAAATTGCTTACTGTTAGGTTTCTACCAGTGGAATCAGCCCTTTACTTACTAGGTAGGGATTGCTGGCGCACCTTGGGTGTCAATGTTAGTTTTACAATATAGTCACTAGATGGCACTAATGTGCACTGCTAAATTGTTGCAGGAAAGTTTGTGCTCTCGAGGTCTACTGTTCGCAGAACTAGGTACTAATTTAAACCTTCTTGGCATACAAGTACAGTTTTATACTGATAATTGTTCACGTATATTTACTGACACATGATCACTTACACAAAATAATGGTGTACTTACTTCTGAATGAACGTGTACCAGATAATTTCAGTGTTCTCTTCTTTCCAATCTTTTCTTGGTTTCTCATAAGTGAGACCATAGGTGAGAAATTTATCTGACTGAAACAACCTTAACTAATTATTTAAGTAAAAAAAACCCAGATTAGCCGTTGTTTAAAAATTGGCAAAATCTGACCTTTAGTTGTATTTTTTTATTACGGACTAGCCAATCGTTTGACAACGATCTAACCTGATGGAAAGCGATGATCTGGTCGAAGGTGGTCGCTTGCCTAGTAGATACTTATTCACTCTAGACTTGAACACACCTTATAATTTACCAAAAGCACTGACGAGGGCAAAGCATTCCACTCGTTTGCAGTTCTTATAATAAATGTAAATACATAGTAGTCTTCGTAATAAATGAAGAAGCGTACCTCTTATTCTTCTATTTGTATACTCCACAAACTAAAAAGGAGCTACGGGTATGTATACTCTTTGACCTGGGCCTACAGATACTATCGACAAAAATTGTTTACTTTACGTCTTTACCACAGAAAACCTAATAATACATTTACGACTAATGCAAGTCTCTACAACCGAGGCAAAGAATACCTAAAGGCTGGTTAAAATGAACCGTTTTCGCTTAGTGTCCGTAGGCTTTTGACATGAACGCCATAGAAAAAACGACAAAAAGTAACGAGACGTTGGAAAAACTACTCGTTTCATTTTTATAGGAATGGGGGGTAAACCGAGGTACCGAGTAAAATCGTCTAATAACTATTTGTGACCATCGTGGGCGCTGGGAGGGGGGTGCAAATGGATGCAGTTGCGCCCTATCTATTTTTATGTGGCTAATACTAATAATATTAGACTTTTTTTTATAAAACAGGCCCTGTCTTTGTACAAGTTAATTATTGTGTGAAGCTATTATGTTAAATTATATTATTTTTGACACACATAGATAGATACATAATGTACCTAACTTATGTAAAAATGGTTTGGTTGGTTTCATTTAAGTATATTTTGGAAAAACTCATTGTATGAATAAAAAATTGAGGCGTCTAGGTTGTTGTCCAAGTAAACAAGCTAGACATAAGCCTTAATGACCTACTTGTCGATTGAGTGTCTTCCTTAACCCTTTCAGTCCCTTGCGTTATGAACACTGAGCCATGTACATCTTGTTCAGCCTCGTAGGTATCTCATTTAAATGTTCATTATGATTTGGAATTATATTTTACTTTTACGCTGACAGAAATATATCTTGTAATGTATGCATGCACCCCCCTTGAAAATAATCCTGCTTGCGCCCATGGTGATTATGGGCAAAGAAAATACAAATGGGAACTATTTTCATGGGAACCAATTTTTCAAAAAAGTTTGATTGAGAATGTTAAAAAGATACTAGTCAAAGATGTTCAATTACGATTACTGGTGTAAAAGTAAAAAGAGTTTGAATCACACTTACTTACTAGAGTAATTCAACCTCATAGAGTATTTAGTCGTCAGAGTACCGAAAACTTAGCGGGCTGTCAGTAATGGACGCAAAGTTAATCGCAAAAACTAAGAGAAATTGTAATTGTGGTGTGCCCCAAGGTAGTGTTCTTGGGCCTTTACTTTTTTTACTTTACATAAATGATCTCCCTGACGTAACAAAATATAAATGTACTTTATTTGCCGATGACATTTCAATAATTATCCCCCGTAATGATAGTATCAGTAATTATGAAGATGAAATTAATAATACCATTAATGATGTGACAACTTGGTTAAATGCAAATAATTTGAATGTAAATTAAAAAAAAAACAAACTACATACAATTTCAAAATTATAGTAATAAGCAGCTTATGCTTCATATTAATTACAACAACACTGTTATTGATGAAGTATATGAAAATAAATTTTTGGGAATATTCATGGACACAAAAATTTAAATTGGAAGTCTCACGTACATTATCTGTGTATTAAATTGAACCGGTACGTTTATGTTCTCAATAGGTTGAGACAAACCTCGGCGCTAAGTACGGTGCTAGCAGCTTATCATGGTTATGTATCCTCAGTACAAAAATACGGTTTATTAGTGTGGGGCAACTCAACAGACGTCAATAAAGTATTCATAGCCCAGAAGAAATGCGTACGTGCAATGTGTGGTGTGCCTCCATTTGAGTCTTGTAAACCTCTATTTAAGAGGCTCAATATCCCCCCCCCCCCCATGCCCCCTTCCATGCATGTATATTTTTGAGCTTGCAACGTTTGTAAAAACTAACCCCCAATATTTCAGGACGGCACGTGAAATTTACCCCAGAAATACGAGAAATCCGGACAGACTGGTCTATGATACACATCCTAAGACTACGCTTTATCATAAGCAATGTCATACCATGTGTATTAAAGTGTTTAATGCTTTGCCATGAGATATTAAAATACTCTATGTAAAAATATTCAAAAAGAACTTATTATGCTGGTTACGCACTAAATTTTATTATTCTATTAGTGAATTATTAAATAAAATGTAACTTTGACTTAACTTTGTGTATTTCTGTATTCAAATCAAATTTGTACTCTTTGACATTATAGATGTTCATATCTATTGTAATCAATTAATTAATTCAATGATTCTGAGCTTATATTATGTACTTAGATTATAATATTGCATGCTGTAGAATATGTTGCACACCCCTGAATGGGGTAGATTGTATGGATCTTTAGCTATACATTATTATTTTTACCAACTTTCTTCTACCTACATCTGTGATAATAATAAATTTCATTTCATTTTCATTTCATTTAAAATTTGCAACATAGTTCGATAAGATACCGATAACAATCGATATCTTATCAATAAAAAATATATATATAATAATGTCTCGGAAAAATAGGTACCTATCTACACGGGCAAAGCTGCAGGGTGCAGCTTGTGAAGTATTTTTTTATTTATTTACTTATATATTCTTACATAGTTTTCCTTTGATTCTTTGTTATGATTATTCCTGTTATTTGAATTCCGCTTCCTAACGAGTGCTATTATCCAAGTTTTTTCTATTTCATCCGTTCGGCCTCCGCGTGGGCTTTCTCTTTTTTCTTGTTGTCCTTTCCAGGTGATCAATACGTTTCTCAATAAAGTTAGTATTTCCTTCATATTATTGCTGAGGAAAAAAGTTTATAATGTTTCAGTCCTGGAAATCTAAAGAAGTGCCTAGAACATTAAGAAAATTTATAATAAATAAAAACTGGCCAGTTTGGCTTAGTGTGTGTCAGACCTTGCCTACAAAATACCCAAGACTTAGGTTATATTATTCAATGTCGTAAAATTATTTCGAGTATCGTTAATTTATTTTTATTCAAGCTCGGTTTTCCAACATTATCATTATGACCAATTTCATTATAGTTATATCATCATCATCATCATCATGTCTGCCTTTAGAAGTCAACTGCTGAACATAGGCCTCTCCCAAAGAGCGCCATGACAAGCGATCTTGTGCCACCTCCATCCACCGACTTCCTGCGGTGGCTACAATGTAGTCGGTCGTTATAGTTACATGTGAGCGGATATTATTTCAAAAAATCCATGGGGTCTATAAGTTTAGTAATATATAAATAACGTTTACTCAAACAATACTAGTGATGTGGTCATTATTTCGACAACCTTCTTTGGGCAAAGTCGACCTTGCCGCGCTGCTTGAATAGGCGCCAGCAAAGTTGTATGGAATTTCATTATTGTCGTGTTTTGCGGCCAGCAATTTCCTTTGAAAATCCATTATTGTCGTCTTTTGTCGTAGTGAAAAGACCGTTGCCCGGCTAAGGAAACGGACCTCCTTCTCAGGTAAAGGCGAGGAATTAAAACAAGATGGTAAATTCAATAACAAAGGGCTTTATTACAAAAAATAGAAATAGCACACATGAGTTATCAAATATTGGTACTCTCCCCTTTACTGAGGAATTCAAAAAGAAATATTTTACACTTAATTTAGTATGTTCTGCATCAAAATAATTCTAAACAGCAAGATCTTATAATAGGAAATACTACTAACTTAATACTCAAAACTCAAAATTCTCAAATATGATTACAATTTCCTCAAACATATAAATTATAGTACATAACTTCGGCCTGTATGATATGAATGTACTATAGTACTGGAGAATCCTAGGCTAATAAAACTTAGAGAGTCTGTGCTCAGCAGATTAACATGTATTGGTCACAACGCAACGGAATAATCTTGTCTTTGCCTTAGAATGTTCTAAATTAAAAAGAGAACTTGTGCAAATAGAGTGTGTGTGTGTAAGATTGTATTTCCCAGAGGGATATTAAACTCTAAAACAGAAAGTGAAACAGAAAATAAACAGAAAGTGTCTTTCAACAGTATATTAGCACGTTAGAAGGCGAAGGCTTCCCTCACTACCGTAGCTCGCTGACTCAAAATGATTTGGAGTGGACCAACCTGGAAGCTTCCTGGGACGCCGTACCGTAGTCTCGCGTGCCGCCGCGGAACGCCTCCTTACTCCACTCGATCAGCTCCTACTGTTTCTCCACGAACGGTGCCTGGTATCTTCTACTGGACAGGTGGTGCGTTGGAGTCCTTCTGGAGTCCCTCGTAGACCGGCTTCTTCCACGAACGGTGGTGAGCCCCGGGTGATCGCGCACAGCAGCTCGCAGTGGTGACGACAATAGCCGACCGTAGATGCACGATTTTAACCTGGAACCCACGTTCCTTTGTGTTCAAATGTGTCTCGAGATGCCCGCCTTAGATAGACGCGGTGCAAAATCAAAACAGATATTTCGTTAGTACAATACTGAAATCACGGGAAATCACACTAACCTGGCTTTTGCACTCGTATACTTATTTCGCCTGTAACAGGGCAGCTTCGTTCTGGACAGCGTGCCTCGGTCGTTTTGTTCACACAAGAGAAACTGCGTGTTTTTCTGCTGCCTGTGCCGATCTTAATCACGTGCCAACTACGTGAACTAAATCCAGTTTTACGTCCGAAATCAAAATCCAATCCACAGGCTTCTCTCTTGTATATATACGAACTTTGGTTTGCACTTCGAGTAGCATTCTACTGAGACCTCGAACTTCCGGTTATCTCGAACAGTCCAGAACTAACTCTGCCATTTGCATCATAAAGCAGACCTTGTCGGCCTAGTAATACTGGTCACTGTCCTCCAGCCAGATCTGGTACATTTCAATCAACATCCGGTGTTTACTTCACAAAACTCCATATAGAAAAAACCATCTCTCCGGAACTTACATGTGATTTCGCCATTATATCAAAACCTTCCATGGTGTGACCATCGCAAGCGATTTCTAGATGTAAATTATTTTCGACATATGAATCGCTGCCTTCTGTATTTATGATTTGTTAGCCAACTTAAAGATGCGACCTATTCTGTATTTTTAAACAACCCGTTCCTCGTCCAAAGTTATCCAGAGCCCGAAATATTCCTGGAACGTCAATTAATAATAGCAACACTCAGAAGCCCTGCTACTTGCCGTCAGAGGCCACCGCTTCGTTTACACCTTCCTTCTAGTTCACGCCTCTTGTCGCTAGATGTCGCTGCGTGGATTAACCATTTTATCTATTTTTAGACATTAGATGAAAACTTTTCCCTTTCACTCGCAGAGGCAAATTCAACCATTATTTCTTGATTCTTAGATAGGCGAAATTATCAATCTGTCTTCAACAAGAAAAGATTTCATTATTCCTGCAACGAAGAAAGTGGCGCGCGCGTGGTGGAGTTCGGCGTTTTTTACAAACTCGGCATCTGGCTTTCAGATACGGAGAAAACACAACTTTATCTAATAGAAAAGACGCTGTTCCTCGCCAGGTGGCGTTGTACCCAATATATTCTATTTAATCGAGATCTATAACAAAAATCTAACTTGGAGTCATGATTTAACATGTCACAATAGTACTATTATTTATTCCGTGGGTTCGTTAACCCCGAACGCGAAAAGAGAGGCGTTGTAGCTCGCAGACGAATGGACCGATTTTGATGTTTTTTTTTCTGTTTGAAAGCTGATGTGATCGTGATTGTTGTTGTTGTTTCTGTTTTTGTTTCTGTTACTGTTTTTGTTGTTGTGGTCGTTGTTGTTGTCTTTGTCGTTGTCGTTGTTGTTTTCGTTGTTGTTGCATTGTTTGAGTTAATTCTTATTATACTAAGCTGGTTTAATTTAAATACCTCGCATTGTTTGAGTAAATCACTATACAAGCCTTGGTCCGCAATGACTGCCCTGCTGGCCACGCTATGATGGCCTCGAGCTTTGCTAAGTTAAGTTCTCGGCCTTCAAGCTTGGCCATCATTGCAGCCCTTGCTGTTCGCGCTATAAAGACCTCGACCTTTGGTCTCGGCCTTCATTCCAGCTTGGCTATCAAGAGGTACAATGCTGACCGCGCTGAGATGGCCTCGAACTTAACTTAGCTACGTTCTCGACCATCATTCTAGTAGTACAGTTTCGAATAGAATTGTTGTTTTGGGGGAAATCACTTTCCAGCCCTTAAATTGTGGTGAAATCTTTTGTTATTAGTGACGATCTTTGTCATAGTTATAGAGAAAAAAAAACGCCAGAGAAGAAGTATAAAACTTTGGTATTATTGAAAAATTAAAAGTCTCGCTTAATGTATAAGTGTAGTTCATTAATTAAAAAAACTATGCAAAAATATGTTGAAATCAGATAATATTTAGGGGTAGATTAGTGTTTTTTCTTTTTGTATGGACAGGGGCGTTATAGACTCTTCTTCAGTCTGGGGTGAAAAGACGGACGAACGGGACAATCTTAGTGTCCCCTGTGACCAACAAGGAACCCTTATAAGGCACTCTAAAACTTACTTAACATTACCCAGTTTTTGCTCAGTAGATATATACCTCGACATCGTCATTTGAAGAGGTTTTCTTGAAAACTGAAATGTAAGTAATACTAGATTATCAATAATTTTCTGAAGGAAAAATTTGGATTATGGACGGGGTTTGAACCTATACATCCATGGCTCTGCGTGGCACATGCCTCTAACCAATTTGGCTATCGTAACCACTGCATCATAATCCAAATTTTTCTCTTAGCTTATGAACCCATTTTACAGGGACGGTTAGGCCATCAATTGGTAATGAACTGACTAAAAATAATATATAATTATTTATTAAATATTTGCATTAGGACGTACCGGCAACTACTCGATAAAATTAATGTAAATATGAAAACCGAGTTTGTGTGTTCTTAATTGTACACACTTACTATAACAAGATATAATCGAAAGTGATAAAAATCCGACCTCGAATATAACTAAAAAGAGCCAAAAAATACAGTGAGAATGGTTGCTAACCAACTTTAACTATTATTATACAAAAAAAAAAGTAATTCGAAATAAAAAATGATAAGAGATAAGTACCTAAAGATGATTTTCAAATACCTATTCTATGAATGTATTTTTTAAATATTAATTGTAAGAAAGCGTAAGTTTCCAAGGCACATAATATACATAGAGTCAGTTTTTAATTATTAAATCTCAACGTTATAAATGAGTCATATTTTGACGTTTTAGGGCGCATTCTCCGGAATCCACTGTACAAAACTCGCTCGTTCCTTCCAGCATATCTGTAAAGGAAATAATCGATTCCAAAATAAATTTGATAAAGAAATAAGTTCTGAAGTCGAATGAAATGAAATATTCTGTGGATGTCCGGATATCAGGATGTCCGGTTCCCCTCTACAGGTCGCATGTCTCAACCGATCTAGGTGAAACTTGGTATATATGTTTCACGAGTTTTTAGAATATTAGTCGTCGGGAATTTTTGATTGGAGGGTTACTTCCTCCAACAAGGGGCAAAAGGGGGCTACTGAATATCTCCGCCTTATTGTATCCGATTTCGATTGTAACAAGCCCCGCCACTAGTAATAATATTGTTTAGAAAATGCGTACTTAATGCCCAAATTATCAACATGGCCGTAAACTCCAGATTCTGATTCCATTTCCCTGTGGGGGAACTTCACGGCTGACTTCAGGATACCCATGGATGGTCTGAGCAGCGTGTGACCAGGCTGGATGGGCTCAGCTTCCGGGAGGTGGCTGGGGTACGTAGGCGCCCCCAGTATCACTGATGTATCGTCGGGGAGATATCGTCTCTGAAAACAAAATTCGATATATTTTATGTAACTTGCAATGACTGTATGTATCTTTGTTGAGGTCAAATCCTGCAAGATGAATTAGAACCACTTCTCCTTGACCTACGGAGTTGAATTTTTACATGTTGGTTCAGTTCCGATGACAATGCTGTTTTATGGTAAGCAAGACTTGAATCGACTTCCAGGATTCATCATCCTCATCATCATCATCATCATCATCAGCCTATATCTGTCCACTGCTAAACGTAGGCCACCTAATCACCTAATGCACGCCACTGAGCTCGGTCTTCAGGATTCATATTCATATATATTTATCTGTCTCTACATGTATAATTAGGTCTTAAATATAAATTAGTATCTAAGAACATGGAACCCTGGTGGGCAATATTAAATACATATTACAATTGTAAAATATATGTTGCATGCAGATAGCTTAACCCACCGTTTATTTAACTGCTTTGCCTTTTGATTGAATGGTGCCATTCAAATAACAGCCTGAAAACAAAAAAAAAAAACACAAAAAACAGCCATTCAAACAAATAGCTACGCAAAAGAAGAATGACATCACTCAACCATCAGGCTACGCAGTTAATTGAATGGCGGATTAAGCTATCTGCCCGGTACATATATACTATAAGTATGAAATGAGTAGCCAGAAATAAAAACATGTATATTGCATTTTTATCGCCGAAGAAGTAGTGTACAGACCATTACCATTACCTTTTTTTAATGATATACTAAGGATTAGCCATATATAGGAACTCTTTAACGGTGAACAGGACAGACACAAAATTTTGTGTACGCATTTTATTATGATAGCCGGTTTAAAATTTTAGCATGACATAGTGTTCGGATAAAGGAATTCTTCAACGGCCTACAGCACAGACACGAAATTTTGTGTACGCATTTTATAATGATAGTCGGTTCTTAAGTTTTCCCATGACATGGTTGCTGCACTCAGGGTGGAGTTCTGACTAGGGTACTCCTCAATAGTCAACTGCACAGACACGAAATGTTGTATACTCATTCAATTGTGATAGCCTGTTCTAAGTTTCACCATGACATGTACATACTCTTTATATTTTGTTGGTTATAAGAGCCAAGACAAACCTTTCTAGGTTTACCGCAAGCAAGACTTGAATCGACTTCTAGGATTCATCGTCATCATCATCATCAGCCTATATCTGTCCACTGCTAAACGTAGGAAAAACAAATATAGAATAAAAAAATCAACAAAAAATAACACAAAAAACATAAACAAAAACAAATCTAAATTTATCTATAATCATTCTAGTAAGCAAATCGATAACATTTTTTTGTTATGAAATAGATAAACAAATAAATAATAAAGGCTACTGCTTTTTTTAAAACGTTTTTTAATTAACTTATTAGTGCTGACTGCCACATAAACGGATAAATTCGCCGGCGTCATTTTAAATGCTCGATTCATATCTGTAGACTCCGCAGCGTGGCAGACAGAACAATAGTAAACATATTATTACACGAGCTGGATTAAGATGATGGATGATGATGATGAAAAGTAGCGTTTCTATTCCAGGATATAAGCTTTCCTGGTAACAAATTTCATCCAAATCCGTTGAGCCGTTTGAGCGTGAAGTAGTAACAAACATACACACACTCACACACCTCTAAAGATAAATGATAGATGGCGCTAATCGGTTTTAATACATTCTAAGACGTTGTCTATGGACTGTCAGTTTTAATTTAGAGAGTTCTGCATCGCACTTACAAAGTTTTCCGCTTGCTAAGAAAGTATTCATTCATAAAACTTTCATTGCATTTTTAAACTGATTGGCGTGTTGACGACGGTGGCTACACGTCTCTGATTTATAATAGTATTATAATCATAAAAAAGTATAAAACAAAGACGCTCTCTGTCGTCTGTCTGTAACTCATCTTTTAAACTACGCAATGAATTTTAACCTGTGGTCGAGTGCGTTTTTGGAGTTCTTCGGCTATTTTTTTAAATATAGTGTGGAGGTAAAGGTGTAGGAGTGGATAGATAGGTAGGTAGGTAGGTAGGTAGGTACAGGTTAGGTATCCACTTATTGAAGCTCCTCCATCATTACGGGAAGTACTTCCGACCGAGCCAGGTGTTGTTGGCCCGGGGACAGCTGTCCGACTGTTCCTCGTTAGAAATTCTATACCTCTAATTCGCGGCGAGAATATCACTTGCGCGATGCAGGCTTTTTACAGACTTGATGTTTTTGCGCCATCTATGAGCGGTCTGTGTAATTCGCCCAATACTGGACTAGGTGGCTCTGATTTCAATGTGGCGGTTGAGGTCGCCACATCACTCCCCCTCTAGACCGTAAGGTCGGTATGTATCAGCTGCAGCTGTGTCGGATGCTTGCAAGTGCCAGTGGTGCTCGAAGTCTGCAGTGAGTCGAGACTGAGCATGGTTGACGCTGGTGGTCCACGGTGAGTCGGGACCGGTCCATGGTGAGTCGGGACTGAGAGTGCGTCGTGTCGCTAGAGTGGTCTTCTGTGAGTCGAGACCGTCCACGTTGAGTTGGGTGTAGCGACGTAATCCCTGGTGGCCTCTAGTGACCGAGACCAGGTTCAGGTGTTCAGGACTGAGCCAGGGACTGTGTGCGATGAGCTGGAGCGCTGGTTCACGGTGTACACGCTGGAGAGAGCTGGCCAGGCGATGTTCCAGGTGTGAGATGCGGGTGAACTGTGTGTGCTCCGATCGCCGGTGAGCCTGTGTTGATGATCGGGATCCAGGAAGCACGGTGAGTTGGCTGCGTTGGATCAGAAGAGAAGGCTGGATGCTGGCTTGCTGCTGATGCTCGATGATGAGGGGTGAGGAGTAGGATAGCGACTTTTTTTTTTTTTTTTTTTTTATTTGTTGTGAGGGTAGTTACACCTTTTTTTTTTTTTTTTTTTTTTTGTGGTAGTATAGTTACATTTTTTGTGAGGGCACTCTTTTTCCTCAAGTCGCTGTGAGGAACGGAAGGAACGGTATCAGAAGGTTGCGTGTTCAGATCACGTCGGGGTCACCACTGTGGAGGTAAAGGTGTAGGAGTGGATAGATAGGTAGGTAGGTAGGTAGGTAGGTACAGGTTAGGTATCCACTTATTGAAGCTCCTCCATCATTACGGGAAGTACTTCCGACCGAGCCAGGTGTTGTTGGCCCGGGGACAGCTGTTCGACTGTTCCTCGTTGGAAATTCTATACCTCTAATTCGCGGCGAGAATATCACTTGCGCGATGCAGGCTTTTTACAGACTTGATGTTTTTGCGCCATCTATGAGCGGTCTGTGTAATTCGCCCAATACTGGACTAGGTGGCTCTGATTTCAATGTGGCGGTTGAGGTCGCCACAATAGAATGATTAAAAGGTTTGCCATACACAACACCTGTATTTGAGGGAGGTAAATGAATGAAAATATAGTTCATTATTTTTTGTTTTACATTGCAAAATTATTCTAGTATATCCCGTACGGGATACCGATAGACGAAAGGTTAATGCAGTTTTCACCATAAGTTAAATATTTTTTCAAGTAATTTTATATATAGCTGTGCCCGCAGCTTTGCCCGCTTAGTGAAAATTCATGGGTTTTTTTTTTGCACGATACTCTATTTTTTTTTTCAAAAATAAAAGTAGCTTAAGTTACTCCTTATAACATCAGCTATCTACCGGTGAAAGTTCCGTCAAAATCGGTCCAGTCATTTCGGAGATTTTTATTATTTAATATGGATATGGGTAATAAGAGCAAGACCGTAGCGGCGGAGGCGGCGTGAAGGCTAGTTCAGCGAATCGTCCCCCAAAAAAGTCCCATTGGGACGGGTTACTGTTTTTTTTTTTTTTTATTTTTTTTTTTTCAGTAACTCGTCCCATTCATTTTATCCCTCATTTTTTTCAACAAAATCTATACAAAGTAAGGTCAGCAACAAAAATGTTTGAAGTTTATTTATTAAAAGTTCATTAGTTAAGTTTCGTTTATTTGATTTCATTTGGAACATGACTTATTTAATAGAAATGAAATATTATTACAAAAAGAAATAGACAACACAACTTTTTCTCGCACTTTTAGACAAAGGATTTAAGGACAAGCTTGTTTGAGCTATACGATAAAGATCTCATTGTATTGTAGGTAGAGTAGTGTGTAATCGTTATTATCTGTATATTTGAGCAAAAATCTTTGCCTCCGTTTAACAAACAGTGCAGCGTTGTAAGATTTAATTATTATAACATTACAAGTAAATATAACACCTATGCGTTGATCTTATTTCTAACAAGTGCTCGTATACATCAACTTGAGATTGCCAAAAAAAGGTTTTGATGTTTAAAATATTCACTTAAAATGCTAAAGACTCATGTTATTACAAGGCTACTATGAAGTATATTTAAGCTAGTCCTGTTACATAAATGATATGTTAATTGTAGAAGTTATTTTATTTTCATATCAAGTTCATTCAAAGTCAAAGTCAAAGTGTTTTATTGTAAATAGTTAAAATAATAGCACTTTTACAAGTCAAAATTAACATCCCATGAACAAGGAGAAATACATAAAATATTATAAAAAGATCAAATCAATAAAAAATTTGGTAAACTAAGTATTCTTTGAGTTGAAAAGGAAAAAAGGATGCCCAGATTTTACCTTTGAGATGAGATGTGGTGTACAGTGATAAGATATATCATTAAAAAATCCTATTTTTTTGTTATGTACATATCACGAAATCAATATTAACAATAATGACAAAAATAAAAATAATTTTCAGTATTTTACCCATTTCATCTATCTCTGTGACTTTTGTGAAACGGAACGTTATGTTGTCTATCAATATCAATTCTAGATGACAGCTGTCTTCGATTCCCGCGTGATCGTGAATCAACGTTTGACGTTTGTTTTGCTTGGAGTCCACAGCATATAATCATAGAAGAAAAATAAAATTTGGCATTATTTTGATTGATAGTTTAGAATTTGACATATTCCTCAGCCTCTTCACCTTGTTTCTGGAATTACGTTTGTTTAGGCAATTCATTCTTGTGAGGTTGGTTAAAAACAAAGAAGTTTTATTACGCTTACTGTAGGCGTGATAAAACCTCTTTGGGTAAGAACTAAACAAGGCATTGACAAAAAGCATTATCGATGGACTGCAAAAAAAAGTGTCAATCTCTAAAATATCACCATAGATTAACTAATAATTGTATTAGTATTGGTTGTTCGGAGGTTCTCACTTGATCTCCTATTTAGTTTGTGTTGCAGTCCTTCATTTACTATTGATGTGTACTGTGTGTTTTTGTGATTGTCTTCTTTCTGACGTCATTCGCATACTCAACGGACTCCAATACACTCCGCTTACGATGACTTTGGCTAGTTTTATACGGATACCAAGTTCTGCTTTACGATAATTTACGGTTTCTGCTTGTGTTCTTGTTTGTGTTGGAGTTCCGTTTGATAGCTAACATAACCTCAAAAATCATTTTACTTTAACTTTTTTCCCTTATTTAGAAAACAAACCATATTTACACAGCTGTTTTTAAAAGCACTAATAGCTAATTTAATACCAGGAACATCTTTGTAAAATACCTGAAAAATATATCGAATGACAGGTAAATGCATGTATGGGATGTGTGCATTGTTCTTTCCCTTTCATGTGCCAACAGAGTTAAATCTGACACTGGAAAAGGAAATATCCTTCTGACTCTACCGGTGCTTCGGAAATACGCCCGTTAGAGAAGAGAACACCAAAAAACTCTACGAGGATGTATCACAGACATTACATATTTGTTTTGTCTTGCTAAAATAAATGGGTTGGTTTAAACTATATGAAATTGTAGTTGTCAACATCTAAACTAATATTATAAAGAGGTAAAGTTTGTTGAAAATTTGTTTGTTAGAGCTAATCTCTGAAACTGCTGATCCAAATCTGAAAATTCTTTCACTGATAGAAATCTATATAATTCTAGATGGACATAGACTACTTTTTTCATCGCAAAGTTTCCGTGGGATAACAGAAACACTACATGAATTACTTAATAGGTGGAGAAATTTCACAACCAGAACCCTTGGCTTTACATAAGTAAGATGAATTAAATTAGATTGCATTACAAGGAAGAAAATCTCTTTTCTTCTTCGCAGAGGCTACCAGTATGACGAAAAAATAAAAACCAAAAGACGATTCAACAGTTTGGCAACAATTATTGTTTTATCCTTTATTTATTCTTGCTTTTAGACTGATTTTAAATTAATAATAATATAATGTTGATTTTGTGATCATATATGCAATTAGTGTGTAAAATAAATTGTAAATGATTTTGTTTTTAATAAATACACATATGTTATATTAAACTTTATTCAGACTTTTATTATTACGGCTCCCTGCGGTTTCACTAAAATATATCTTTTTCTAGGTCCTAAAGTATCAAATTCCATCCAAATCCGTAAATGTCTCTTCATAAAAGAACCACCTCCCATACTCCATTCAACCTAGAGATTCATTTTCATCGTAACTTAAAAAATATATCTTAATAAACTTTACTACCCTTAAATCTTTAAATTACTCAATATTTCCTCTCAATTTCAAATCTCTAGGTTAATTAGCTTTGGTTGTGTGTTATATGTTAGTCAGTGTGTCATGGTTCTGTTTATAGGCATAGAAGATAAATCATTTAAAGATTATGTTGTCGACTGTACTAAATCCATTCAGATTTTTAGGATAATAACAATGGGACGAGTTACTGAATAGAAAAAAATATATTTTTTAATTTCAGTAGCTCGTCGTGTTGGGACGAGTGTCTTGTGGGACGAGTCGCTGAACTAGCCGGCGTGAAGGTCGAGTGTGCGAGAGCAAAATTTTTCACCAATATTTTTTTACTTCACTCATGCAAATCCCTGGCGGGTCGCTAGTCTACACTAATATTATTAATATTATTATTACACTTATATTATAAACAGGAAAGGTTTGATTGTTTGTTTGTTTGTCTGTAATGGATAAGCTAAAATATACTGAAATCTACATTATCAGTGAGTAACATAGGCAATATTTTATTTTTCAAAAACATAGATTTCCCTACAAAAATTGGAATAATGTAACACGAGGTATCAAAAATTTGCGAAAATGACGATTACCTACTTTGTATAAGGAACGTTGCCATGGAAATGAAATAATAACAAGTCTTGAGTACGTGAGTAATCTATGTGAGTAATGCAGTTGTCTATGGTCAAAAAGTACTGCCACAGAACACCTAATAGGCACTGCTGACAATGATTTTGAATTACGCTTACTGGCATTTTTTTTGAAGATAATACGCGTATTAAAATGCTGAAATTAAGAAAATTTCCGATATACTCAATAAACGCAAGTGATACATACGTAACAAATTTTAAAAATTCTAGATGTGGCGTAGACGTGTTACGACAAAAAAACGGCCGTGCTCCGACACAGTCCCACCCAGATTTTAAACCAAAGGAGGTTGAATTACGCTTACTGGCGAATTAACCTTAACTATAATAAAAATATAAGATTTGTTGATTGTTCCCAATTGATGTTTCTGTGATCTTTAATTCGGTATAACTCTCGGACATCGTCATTATGGCAGAAACGTTGCAGGATTTACATCAGATGCTGAACGGCTTAGCTGATTCATCTCAACGCATCAGTCTCCGGATGAATTTGGACAAACCCAAGATAATGTTCAATGAACATGTCTTTCCGGAACCGATTGCTGTTCACGGATCTCCTCTTGAAATTGTTCAAGAGTATGTTTACCTTGAGCAAACGTTGAAGTTGGGTAAAAATAACTTTGAGAGAGAGGTCCATAGAAGAATATAGCAGGGCTGGGCAGCATTTGGTAAACTTCGTCTAGTCTTTTTGTCACCAATTCCCCAATGCCTGAAAACGAAGGTCTTCAACCAGTGCGTCCTGCCTGTTATGACTTACGGAGCTGAGACGTGGACTCTAACGGTACGACTAGTTCACCAATTCAAAGTCGCTCAGCGTGCCATGGAAAGGGCTATGCTCGGAGTTTCTTTGAGAGATCATATCCGGAACGAGGTGATCCGACAGAGAACCAAAGTTATCGACATAGCCCAAAGGATTAGCAGGTTGAAGTGGCAGTGGACTGGTCATATTTGCCAAAGGACCGATAACCGTTGGGGTAGACGTGTTCTTGAATGGAGACCGCGACTCAGCAAACGTAGTGTAGGACGCCCTCCGGCTAGGTGGAGCGACGACATACGCAAGGTGGCTGGCGGCGGTTGGAAAAAAAGAGCCGAAGATCGGGCTCAGTGGCATGCTTTGGGAGAGGTCTATGTCCAGCAGTGGACTGATGCAGGCTGATAATGATGATGATAATTTAGACGTTTCACGTCAGACAAACGGCCGTGCGCCCCGACAGAACCCCATCCGGGTTTTTAAACAAAAGAAGGTGGTATTCCACATCGTAATAATAATTAATAATAACATTTACTTCCTACCCGGTTTTTTAAAGAAGGTACGCTTAATGGCGTTAAACCTTAAAATCCTTAAATAACAGTAAGCGTAGGTAATTCAACCTACTTGCGTTAAACAGAATAATACTATCGTCAATATATAACGTATAAACAAAACATTATAGCAAAAATAATACTTTAGTTTAGGGAGGAAGTAAATTTAAGGAATTGTTGTAAGATTATGTTTGTGTAATTATAGTATTTAGTGTAAAGAATTGTTGTCACTTATATTATATTTTTGCAAATTCAGTATTTAGGGTCAGAAATTGTTGTTATGTTCTATTTGTCAAAATAAAGTATTTAGTGTAAGGAATCGTTCTCGTGTTATAATTGTGCAATTTTTTTTGTGTAAGAAATTGTTTATAGTTTCTATTTGTCCAAATAAAGTACCTACAAATTTTAACTTTCTATATATCTACCCGTGCGAAGCCGGGGCTAGACGCTAGTTATATATAGTTTGAAGTGTGATAGTGTGATACCATTTGGATACAATATCTTTGAGCATGTTCAAATCTAGCGGGAGAGTGTCCACACAAACGCACCCATTTTTGTTTTGTTTTGTATGAAAACTTGCGTTTGTGCCGTATCTGCAACGCTATGTGCTGGTTGATTTGAATCAAGCTTATTAAGTTGAATACGATTGACAGCTCTGCAATCGTCTTCGTTTTGATGATTCCAGTCGATAGACCGGAGTTCGTTATTTTTTTTAAATCTTGGAAATAATTTTATTTGAATGCTTTTAATTGCTTTTCAACCGTCTTCAAACGGAGGTTCTCAATTCCATACGTATGTTTTTTTTTTATGTATGTTATGCAATATCTCCGACAATTGTGGATCGATTTCAAAAAATATTTTTTAATAGATAGGGTAGTCCCATTTAAATTTAATGAAAATATTCCACGTCTACGGGTGGAGAATTAGGGGATGGCTTAATTTTATTAACTTTCACCCAGTTTATGACGCGACATCTCCGTCAAATGTGGGTCGATTTTGAAGTTTTTTTTTATAAAATAGGATATGTTATATGTATGATCACATATTATACATAACTTGGTGCAGATCTGATGAAGACCTTCGGAGATACAAAAGAACTCTTCAATGGATAACAGCAAGTCAGTTACGATTGGTGTAATTGCATTTTCATGTATTGTTCACGCCACTTGAAATAGAGAAATGAAACAAACTTATAAAAAAGTAAAAACCGACTTCAAAATGAATAAAATAATCTTATAAGGGAAACAGATTAAGTAGTTGGTGCCCAATTTTCTTAAATCTAACAATATCAACGGCGTTTATAATGTAGATGTATTTACATTATAAATTTAACATACCATAATCCGGGGACCACCCCTACGGCTTCCTGCTTTTTTATTCTAAAAAAAGAAAGAGTTCAGTATGTTTACCTAAATATTTATGAAACGTTTATAAATAATTGCATTATGGACTTACTGCGACATGCGCCAGTTGTTCTGAAATGCTGATACCATCGCTACAAAGAACAATCTGAAAGTATATTAATAGTCTTCAATATATTATTATATTTAGCGTCTTCAAAAATGTATGTAGCTATAACAGAGGTTCAGAGTTAAATTGCTTTTAACATTTAGGTACAATAATCTAGACTGTGTTGTCAGAGTACGCCAGTAAACAATCTTCATACAAACAGCAAGGCAATTGAAAATGAGAGGCAAAGAGAATGTGAGTTAGGTACTTTGTTTAGAAGTAAACACAAAAAACTGACAAGTGCGAGTTAAATTCACGTCGAGAGGATTCCGTGCGATGAATACCATGTTATTTTAAGACCTTAGACTTCTGATACGATTTCCTGTAATCTACCTAGTCTGGCCATAAGTATTGTTACAAAGACTTCGTATTTATTTTTATTAGTTAAATATTAATTACTGTAGCGTTAGTTTATATATACACCTAACTAGCTGTACCCGCGGCTTCGCACGCGTGATCATTTCTCTAGGTTAAAAGTACTCTATGTACTATTCCAAGACTTAAAATACCAATAGGTCTACATTTGATCAAAATTCCGTCAAACGTCAATGAGTTTTTATCGATTGCTCAATTTCTACTCATCAGATTGAAATACCAAGTATGTCAGTTTTTAAGTCAAACTATTAGTAATCCACCCACGAAAACCGCATCGCAGTCAGTCCAGTAGTGTTTATGTGATGCGTGAACAAACAAACATACATACAAACAGTGTATGTGTCAAACAGGAAGACATGATTTAAAAAAAAAAGTTATGTTCTTTTTCGTTCTTATTGGTTTATTATACGTAGGTATAGATATTTATTACTTCAAAATTAACATAACTTAGGCTCTATCCCGCAAAACCCCTATTTTTCGGGATAAAAAGTATTCTCAATTTTAACCCATTTAAACTATGATTGTGCAAAGTTGCATCAAAATCCGTCCAGTAGTTTCAGCGTGACACGAGTTCTATTAAATAACTTTCAATTCCAATCCTGCGGGAAAACCGCAACGCAATCTGTCCCGTAGTTTTAACGTGATGCGCGAACAAACATACAGACAAACAAACTAGTAGCTTATTTTAAGTACCCTAGACCATTTTTTTATTGTCTTCTTTGTACAGACTATTTCGTTCTTATTGCTTTATTATAAGTATAGATAAATAGAAGATAGCATTTTAAAAATATGAAGCTGGTCATTACTTAAACGATAACTTAAAAAATAAAATAGTGTGGTTAAATCAAAACAACTTCTTAGGCACTAAGCTAAGGTAGGCCACATATTATTTAATTAACTGAAGAGTTTTTTTTTTCTTTAGAGCAAAATTTTAATAAACGATGTCACAAAGCGGTCCCAGGGTTTGGGCTTGTCCCACTAGCCCAGGACCCAAACCTCAGTGGACAACAGAATTACAGGAACAGGAACAATAAGGAGCACTTTGAGAATTTTGTGGTGATACAATACGAATGAAAATAATCTCTTATGTAGGTATTATCATATATATATATATATATATTTAAAAGAGTAATTCAAGTTGTTATAAACTTATTTATGAATTTTATAATATTATTTCGGTTTTTCCAAAAATCAATATTCGAATGACAGGTTATTTGTATTTTGAATGAATCAATGATGACCAACTATCGAAAATGAAAAGAAATGGATTATGAAAGAATTAAGAGATCAAATGAGTATTATTATGAAAGAGGTTTGGACCTCGTCACAATACCCCGCCTCCCCGGAGATTTCTTTCTTTTTTTATTTTAGTAAACAAAAAATATATTTTTTTGTAATATGGTATGTAAAATTTTTGTTGTTATTGGTATCCCAAAACATTAAGTTTATTTAAAAAAAAGGAGAAGAGAAAAACTAAAGAAAAAATAAAAAAAAAATAGTAGAAGTTAATTATAAAAATATATATAATAAGGGTAATAAAGTTAAAATAGTAAAATAATTAATTAAAATAATGGAAATGCTGAGAAGTGTTTTTAATTTTTAGGTGAACATGTTTATTTACAATGTCAATATACAATTGATTGGATTCCTAGATGCATTCAAATTCATAAATCACACATTCATTCATCATCATTCATAGTCTAGGATTCATTCAAATTCATAAATCACACATTCATTCATCATCATTCATAGTCTTATTCCCATTCTTTGGAAATAAAACTCATTTATAAGATAGAGGAATCATATATAATATAAAGGTTACTCGTAAAACCAATACAATATAGTATAGGCTTATTTATACCGTCACTAGCCGCTGATTAGGGTGATTATGTGAGTGTGTGGTATGTGATGTGTAAATGTATGTATGTGTATATTTATATACAATTAGTTTGGCAAAATGGCTAAACGTACCTTAGGGTACGACGTGCCTGTAGCACGTATGTATGTACGTGTATGTACATAATAAACGTTGTGTTAGAACGTTAAAATAATATAAGTAAGGTAGGTAGGTAATATTATATTAACTATAAGATAATACTGGTTTTGTGACCTAGGTTTGGTTTATAGAGTAATCACATTTGCCGCTCTTTTCAGTATTAGAAGTTTTGTGTGTAGGTGTAGTAAATAATAATATATGGAACTGGTTTCGCTTTAGGCTGAACATTATGTTTGAAAAAAAAAAAAAATAAAAAGTACATAGCTAACAAGTAGGGTATTAACAACTGTTAGTGCCAAAGAATTAAAGTATGTAGTAAGTAAAATAGCACTGAATACTCGTAGCAATACGTAGGGACTTGAAGTTAATATTCATAATGAATCCGGAAACTTAATGAAGTGAATAAAAAAAATAAGCTAAAAATGTGGACATTACCCCGTAAAGGGAAATTATATAAAAATTACATTATTTATAACTTAAGTACAAGGTTGTTTGTAAGTAGGGAACCTATAATTGTCATAAGTAGGCATTTAAATGTATGGTAAGGTACGGGAATATGAAAGCAATATAACTTTCATAGTACATAATGTATGTATATATCCTGTTCAAATGTATACGGGCTTTGAAAATCTTGAGTATTCGAGCTATCAAGTAAGGTCGATAACCTTGATTGTAAATTTTGTACAGTTTCTATTGTATGGACCTCAGCATTTCGACATTTTAATTCATAGATCAATTCTGGTTTATTTAAGTGCGATAGTAACGCTTTAAAAATATATTCAAAAAATAGCGTTAATCTAACTACGCGTTAATGCGTCACGCATAATAACGCGTCAAAGTTTAGAGTAATTCGGAACTAGGTAGGCCGATAGTAAAATTTGGAATAAAGTACGTATTAATGAAAATGTCTTACTTACATGAATGACTGGGATGCAAATATAAAATACACTTGAGTATAAAAACTGTTCTGGGTTTGCCAAATATTTCCAATCCAAATTTAAATCAAGATGGCCTAGTGCCTTTTAGAATTTTGTAGTGCGACTTAAAAATTGAACACTGATTTACAAAATTAATGAAGTCGATAAAACACACGGATAAGAAGACACGGAGGAATCAGGAACTTGTAGGCATGATGACTGGTCGGTCAGGTAGAGCAGGGCAGGGTAAGGACACGTAGAGGGCGCCAGTGTCACGAGGCGGTCCCAGGGTTTTGGCTTGCTCCACCAGCCCCGGGACCAAGCCTCAGTGGACAACATAAAAGGGTCAGCATTCAATTAGGAGCACAGGAACAGATGATCACAGACCTTTTGTACTTCGACGATACGGATTAAAACCACTTACGTGAGTGTGTGGTGTGTGATGTGTAAATGTATGTATGTGTATATTTATATACAATTAGTTTGGCAAAATGGCTAAACGTACCTTAGGGTACGACGTGCCTGTAGCACGTATGTATGTACGTGTATGTACATAATAAACGTTGTGTTAGAACGTTAAAATAATATAAGTAAGGTAGGTAGGTAATATTATATTAACTATAAGATAATACTGGTTTTGTGACCTAGGTTTGGTTTATAGAGTAATCACATTTGCCGCTCTTTTCAGTATTAGAAGTTTTGTGTGTAGGTGTAGTAAATAATAATATATGGAACTGGTTTCGCTTTAGGCTGAACATTATGTTTGAAAAAAAAAAAAAAAAAAGTACATAGCTAACAAGTAGGGTATTAACAACTGTTAGTGCCAAAGAATTAAAGTATGTAGTAAGTAAAATAGCACTGAAAAGCAATACGTAGGGACTTGAAGTTAATATTCATAATGAATCCGGAAACTTAATGAAGTGAATAAAAAAAATAAGCTAAAAATGTGGACATTACCCCGTAAAGGGAAATTATATAAAAATTACATTATTTATAACTTAAGTACAAGGTTAACAATAATGAGCACTTTGAGAATTTCGTGGTGATACAATACGGATGAAAATAATCTCTTATGTAGGTATTATCATATATATATATATATATATATTTAAAAGAGTAATTCAAGTTGTTATAAACTTATTTATTAATTTTATAATATTATTTCGGTTTTTCCAAAAAACAATATGCGAATGACAGGTTATTTGTATTTAGAATGAATCAATGACGACCAACTATCGAAAATGAAAAGAAATGGATTATAAAAGAATTAAGAGATCAAGTGAGTATTATTATGAAAGAGGTTTGGACCTCGTCACAACGAAATGACCTAAATTATGCTCAAAGCTCTAAAGAAGCTTCTCAATTAGTCAATAGGGTGAAACGTCGCCATTATCAGGCTTCACTTATGGATGGTGGGGTATTAGCTATCAAGGAGGGACTGAGCCTTATTTTTGTAAAAAAATATCAAATCATCGGCTCAGGTGTATCAAGATAAGATTCTTGAGCAGGTGGCAAAGCCTCATAACAACAACATGTTCCATAACCAAGGAATGGTCCTTTCAGCAAGTTTCAACACCGGGTCATATAGGTCGATTTTCACAAGCGTGGCTGGAAAGGAACGTTTTTGACTTCATCAGAGCTGAAGACTGGCCGTTATCTAGCCCCTGTTTTAGAGAGTATGCCATGCTCTAAACGCCATGATAATTTGGAGTCTTTAAAACATTCCATAAGACTGGCAGAGACAAACTTTCCCATGGCGAAAGTGTGTGTTTACTGTGATAACTAGCCACAACGTATAAAGGATGGTATTAAGTTTCATTCACACGTACCACAACCACACCACATAGTAGTGAAAAAAAATGTGGTGACGCAGTGGTTACGTGTGAATAGCGTTGCTGCGGCTTTTGGCGGTTGCGTTGTGACGAGGTCCAAACCTCTTTCATAATAATACTCTTTTGATATCTTAATTCTTTCATAATCCATTTCTTTTCATTTTGATAGTTCATTATTCATTCTATATTCAAATAACCTGTCATTCTAAAATTGTTTTTCGGATATTGATTTTTAGCAGAACTGCAATTTTACAAAATAATATGTTATAAAATATCTACATAAGTTTATTACAAATATATATGAGTCTTTTAAATATATATAACAATACCTACGTAAGTGGTTTTAATCCGTATCGTCGAAGTACAAAAGGTCTGTGATCATCTGTTCCTGTGCTCCTAATTGAATGCTGACCCTTTTATGTTGTCCACTGAGGCTTGGTCCCGGGGCTGGTGGAGCAAGCCAAAACCCTGGGACCGCCTCGTGACACTGGCGCCCTCTACGTGTCCTTACCCTGCCCTGCTCTACCTGATCGACCAGTCATCATGCCTACAAGTTCCTGATTCCTCCGTGTCTTCTTATCCGTGTGTTTTATCGACTTCATTAATTTTGTAAATCAGTGTTCAATTTTTAAGTCGCACTACAAAATTCTAAAAGGCACTAGGCCATCCTGATTTAAATTTGGATTGGAAATATTTGGCAAACCCAGAACAGTTTTTATACTCAAGTGTATTTTATATTTGCATCCCAGTCATTCATGTAAGTAAGACATTTTCATTAATACGTACTTTATTCCAAATTTTACTATCGGCCTACCTAGTTCCGAATTACTCTAAACTTTGACGCGTTATTATGCGTGACGCATTAACGCGTAGTTAGATTAACGCTATTTTTTGAATATATTTTTAAAGCGTTACTATCGCACTTAAATAAACCAGAATTGATCTATGAATTAAAATGTCGAAATGCTGAGGTCCATACAATAGAAACTGTACAAAATTTACAATCAAGGTTATCGACCTTACTTGATAGCTCGAATACTCAAGATTTTCAAAGCCCGTATACATTTGAACAGGATATATACATACATTATGTACTATGAAAGTTATATTGCTTTCATATTCCCGTACCTTACCATACATTTAAATGCCTACTTATGACAATTATAGGTTCCCTACTTACAAACAACCTTGTATTTAAGTTGTAAATAATGTAATTTTAATATAATTTCATTTTACGGAGTAATGTCCACATTTTTATATTTTTCTTTTATTCACTTCATTAACTTTTCGGATTCATTATGAATATTGACTTCAAGTCCCTACGTATTGCTACGAGTATTCAGTGCTATTGTACTTATTACATACTTTAATGCCTTGGTACTAACAGTAGTTAATACCCTACTTGTTAGCTATGTACTTTTTATTTATTTTATTTACAAACATAATATTCAGTCTAAAGCGAAACCAGTTCCATATAGTATTATTTACTACACCTACTCACAAAACTTCCAATACTGAAAAGAGCGGCAAATGTGATTACTCTATAAACCAAGCCTGGGTCACAAAACCAGTATTATCTTATAGTTAATATACTATTACCTACCTACCTTACTTATATTATTTTAACGTTCTAACACAACGTTTACTATGTACATACAGGTACGTCGTACCCTAAGGTACGTTTAGCCATTTTGGCAAACTAATTGTATATAAATATACACATACATACATTTACACATCACACACTACACACTCACCACACACACTCACCACACATACACATACACACATAATCACCCTAATCAGCGGTTAGTGACTGTATAAATAAGCCTACACTATATTGTATTGGTTTTACGAGTAACCTTTATATTATATAAGGTTCCTCTGTCTTATAAATGAGTTTTATTTCCAAAGAATGGGAATAAGACTATGAATGATGATGAATGAATGTGTGATTTATGAATTTGAATGAATCTAGGACTATGAATGATGATGAATGAATGTGTGATTTATGAATTTGAATGCATCTAGGAATCCAACCAATTGTATATGGACATTGTAAATAAACATGTTCACCTAAAAAATAAAAAAGACTTCTCAGCATTTCCATTATTTTAATTAATGATTTTACTATTTTAACTTTATTACCAATATTATATATATTTTTATTATTAACTTCTACTATTATTTTTTCTTTTGTTCTTAGCATATTATTTTGTTTCTTTTTTTTTAAATAAACCTTACAAAAAAAATTTTTTTTTTTTTTACTATCAAAAAAAATTTTTCTCCGGGGAGGCGGGGTATTGTGACGAGGTCCAAACCTCTTTCTTAATAATACTCTTTTGATATCTTAATTCTTTCATAATCCATTTCTTTTCATTTTGATAGTTCATTATTCATTCTATATTCAAATAACCCGTCATTCTAAAATTGTTTTTCGGATATTGATTTTTAGCAGAACAGCAATTTTATAAAATAATATGTTATAAAATATCTACATAAGTTTATTACAAATATATATGAGTCTTTTAAATATATATAACAATACCTACGTAAGTGGTTTTAATCCGTATCGTCGAAGTACAAAAGGTCTGTGATCATCTGTTCCTGTGCTCCTAATTGAATGCTGACCCTTTTATGTTGTCCACTGAGGCTTGGTCCCGGGGCGGGTGGAGCAAGCCCAAACCCTGGGACCGCCTCGTGACAGCGTTTTGGTAACTACAAAATGTCGATGTGGTTGCGTTATCACTAGCAGTTGCGTTGTGGCTGTTGTTTATAGATAGATAGATCGACTCCGGCTTTTGTAGAGGAAACACGCCTTGACTGATCGAATTCATGTACATCAGAGGGGAGTAATTGTTGTTGCTATCGGGGGGAGGGCGCGCAGGCGGGACTTGTACACACAGTGTCGTTGCGTCGACGCAACGTTGTGTTTGCAATGTGGCCGGTCACTAGTGTGCGGTGTCGCTGATGGTTGCGTTGTGGTTGATATCACCCACGCTGTCAAACGCGATCCCAAATAGTGGTCCTTGTGAGTAAAAGTAATCATTTTCATACAAATTAGCACCTGCCCACGTGGTATGGTTGGGGTTGTGGTTGTGGTTGTGGTTGTGGTTGTGGTTGTGGTTGTGGTTGTGGTTGTGGTTGTGGTTGTGGTTGTGGTTGTGGTTGTGGTTGTGGTTGTGGTTGTGGTTGTGGTTGTGGTTGTGGTTGTGGTTGTGGTTGTGGTTGTGGTTGTGGTTGTGGTTGTGGTTGTGGTTGTGGTTGTGGTTGTGGTTGTGGTTGTGGTTGTGGTTGTGGTTGTGGTTGTGGTTGTGGTTGTGGTTGTGGTTGTGGTTGTGGTTGTGGTTGTGGTTGTGGTTGTGGTTGTGGTTGTGGTTGTGGTTGTGGTTGTGGTTGTGGTTGTGGTGTGGTTGTGGTGTGGTTGTGGTACGTGTAAAATAAGCCTAAGGCTAAAAAAGATCTTTTTGAATGAGTTTAATAGTTTTAATGCTATAGCACACATGGTCCATGTAATAGACCAAGCCAGCCAAGTGCAAGTCGGACTCGCACTTGGCTTAAAAAAGTTGTTTTTTGTGATGTTACTACTAATTTGCGGTTTTCGCATTTTTCCCTTGAGATGTGCTATAAGACATTGCTTCTGGCCAAATTCAATGATTCTTGGTCAAAGGGAAGAACCCGATTCTTTGCTTTCTTTCTTTATTTTTAGATTTCCTTGCAAGTGTCAAAATATACGGCATAAACAGGTGTATCTTTTGATTGTGTTGACTTAAAAGTTTTTTATTTTCAAAGCTATCGGATTGCAGACTTGAGTATTTGATATTAATTTCAACTTGATTCTTCCATGCGTTCATGAGAAAAAGGCTATCCACAGACAGACAGATGGACAACAAAGTGATACTATTAGAGTTATTTTGTTCCTTTTGAGGTACGAAACACTATATCACTGAAACATTATATTACTGTATCAAAAATTTGACTATTTCATAACGCAAAATTCCGCGAACTATCATGATAAGAACTCATTTTCAATACGATAGGTGGATAGATCTGTTGTCATGGACTGAATATGCAGCCGGCAGGTAATTGGAATCCTTGGATGTTTTATTTTTTTGCCAGTGTCTTATGATGATCTACTGTTATTTTATTGTATTGCACTTCTATTAGGCTCGTATACAATTAACAGAAAATTAACACTAATCGAGCAAATACTGATCTGGGATTATTCCTAATTAGTAACGTAATTATTTCAGATTATACGATTCGTAAATTCAAATACACATTTCAAATACTTAAATAACCAGTTGCTTTACATTAAATGGTTAACGAGCAAACAATACTAATTATTACGACATGATGGTGAAATGGTTTACAAAATATACATACAATTATATACTAGCTGCGCCACACAGTTTTGCTGCCCCCGTTCAACGTTGGAATTTCAAAACAAAACATTCTTTGTGCGTATATAGGATACTAAAGAAATATGCATTTCCTCTAAATTTCAAATCTCAAGGTCCGGGAGACTGTGTGTTGTCTGTCAGTCAGTCAGTCAATCAGTCAATAGGTATGTCACGGTACTGTTTTACGACAAACAACGCAAAGTTTGAAGACAATAGTCTTCAACCAGTGTGTCCTACCTGATAGGACATACGGAGCCGAGTCGTGGACACTCACGGTACGAGGTCGAGCCCTTAAGATTAGTAAGCTGAAGTGGCAGTGGGCTGGTCATATCTGTCGAAGGACTGATAACCATTGGGGTAGACGTTTTTTTGAGTAGAGCCGCTACTTGTTAAACGTAGTGTAGGGCGCCCTCCAGCTAAGTGGAGCGACGATGTATGCAAAGTGGCTGGCCGCAGTTGGAAGAGAAGAACCGAAGATCGGGCTCAGTGGCGTGCTTTGGGAGAGGGCTATGTCCAGCAGGGCCTGACACGGGCAGTGTACTGTTTTATAGGTTTTTATCCCACTTACGTGTTCATTTCTTGATTCATCTGACGTCTGACCGTTGGAAAATCTTTTTGGCGTGTCCTCTTATGAAGTAGTCCACCTTTTTTTTTTACCCTGTGCTTAGGTATTATAGTTCTACGTAGCTTGGAACGCCCAATTTACATTGAGATTTTAATGAGCTTCTTATTAATAGTTTATGAAACGAAGGCATACCAAGGCGGGCGCTGCTTATGTTAGACGCGATATGTCCGTCTTATAAATCGATACAGCTTCGACCTGAGTGACAGATTTGATAACAGGATCAGGCCGGATTGGACCTAACCTATCATGGTCTTCACATTATGCCTATTGTCAACGTTATTAGTCAACGGTCACACACAGGTATTTGGCTTCTTGATGCTTTGTTCAGCAGGTCTGTTGCCCTTCTTGGATTGACTCGTTTCTTTGAGATGCAAGTTACAATATTGGAACACAAATATTATAACTCCACATTGGTATATAGTATCCGCATCACGGTTCTACTAAAGATAATGTACAGAATCCAGAAATATAAACTAAAATTATTTTTAAATAATCATTTTGTATCGACGACATTCGCAGAATACTTCTATAGTTGTTACATATGTCCAAAATATATATAAGCTGCAATTATAAAATGATATTTCTGTATCTAAGACGTTCACAGTACTCCTTTTTTCATTCTTCGTTGCCAGAATTAACTATACAAGCTGCAATTATTGTGAAAAATATAATTTGGTTTCGAGATCAGTCCTAGCACTCTCCTTTTCGTAGCTAGGTAGGTTCAATACTGAAATGAAATTAAACATCTTTGTTGTCTAGATTCTAACTTATAATATCTTGCTGTATGCCATTTACTACTAAAAGAAGAGTACTACGAACGATCTCGACACCAAATTATGTTGTACACAATAAGTGCAGAAATATTGTTTATTTACTACTAGATTTCCCGCCCCTGACTTCGTACGCGCGGACTACTGTTTATCGCTAAAAAAAGCATCCTATGTTTTTCTAGGATAATGAACCGATGCAAAAGTAGATAGATAAATAGATTAACTCTTTATTGACACCAAGAAAATAAAACGATACAGACATAGGAAAGGTAATAAACATAGGACATAGGTATTCCTATGTCCTATGTTGTCCTAACATCAAGAGCATTTAGTACTCTACCTACTATTGTAGGTAGATTGTAGGTAGAGTACTAAATGCTCTTGATGTTTTTGACGTACTTGTTATTTCGTTTCCATAGCAACCGTTTCTTACAGCTAGTAATAAATATTTTTCCAGTTTGTCCGTGGAAACTTACTATTTTCCGGGATAAAAAGTTTTGTTTTATTTCTGGGTATAAGCTATCTACATTCCAAATTTCATCAAAATCTGTCCAGCAGTTATCGCGTGAAATTTCCAAACAAACAAACAAACAATCAAACAAAACGTTTCACTTTTATATATATTGGTATGGATTTGCAGCTCATATGCATATATGGGACACATGCTACTTAGAACTAATAGAAGGATTCTGCGAATGTCCTCGATACAAAATGATTATTTAAAATTAATTTTAGCTTATATTTCTAGATTCTGTAGATTATCTTTAGTAGAACCGTGATGCGGATACTATATACCAATGTGGAGTTATAACATAGGAAATGTGGAATACTTCACAAGAGGACACGCCAACAAGATTTTCCAAAGGTTGACGAATCTAAAAATGAACACGTATGTGGGATTACACCAATCCACGCGAGGATTCCTGACAAAGAAGGAAATATATTAATAATACCATATTCCAGGCATCCTGTCTTACTGGATGAGACCAAAGAAGACAATGAAGATGAGAGAAATAGGGGAAACAGTGGGACGACCGGATGTCACCTTCTTGATCGTTGATCAGCTCTCCCTTGGCCAACCAGAAGTATCAACAAAGTCTCAAGAAACGAACGATTTGTCATGATTTGTTACGAATTGTTATGCCAATAATCAAAAAAATAAAATAAAATTAAGATCGTGCTTTTCGCCAGTTTTCATAGCGTGGCTTTGTTTCAAACACCGTAATGGAATCAGTTATCTTTTAAGATTGGTGTAATCTATTTATAATGATGCAGTAAGTGCCCTTAAATCTGTAGAATGAAGATAATTTAAAAAATATGGTCTAGAGTACATACAATGGGCTATTGAGCTAGATTATTAAACTTTTTTAAATTGTGTCTGTCTGTTTGTCTTTATGATTGTGTAAAAATACTAGACTGATTGCAATGCAGTTTTCACTGTTGGATAGCTTAGGATTTGACTTAAAAACTGGTGTACTTGGTATCTCAATCCGAATAGTAGAAGAAGCTCAATCGATACAAAACTTATTTACAGGTGAAGGAATTTTCGTATATCTTTAAATCTTCGTATATTGGTATCTGGAATAACACATTGAGTACTTTTAAACAAGAAAAATTACAACGCGCGCGAATCCGCGGGCACAGGTAGTACCTTAAAATGATTATAAAATACAAAAATGAGTCTCACAGTTAATATCACGCAGATCTTGATACAATCCATCTCAATTCATGGTCTCATGGCAAACTCACTTAAATCAATTATTTTCTTTAAGTCATACACAATTCTCTAATAAAATATCGCTATTTCGAAGCAACGGCCATGAAATTGGTTACGATTCTAGGAGTTTAATTTCAATTTGTAAAGTCATACGTGTTTGGAAATGTATTTGTATAAAGTTGGAATTACTTGAGTGCTTACTCATATATTGATTGTGAAACTGAAAATGTTGTGCTTATCGACTGTGGAAATTTCAAAATCTAAATGCTGCCTAAAAAACAATAACATTTTCATTTTCCCCCCTACAAAGATGATTCTTATACATTATGTTCTAAAATCACTGTATATATAGTATTTATTTTTTAACATCCGCAATTTTTACAAAGCTGTAACGTACATCTTTTCCATGATAAATATTGCAATTTTGGAAAAGATGTACGTTACAGCTTTGTAAAAATTGCGAATGTTAAAAAATAAATACTCCATAATTCTAATCCAAATAATTTTGCCATAACTTCCTGATCAGTCAGTTCAATGTGACATTAAGGCTGGGTTGCACCATATACCAGATAAAGTTACTGTTATAGGTTAAATTATCTATAACTTTAACCTTAACCATGAAGTTTAGTTAGCATGTGTTATACCATCATATATTGTGTTTAGTTATATATTTAAACGGGACTTAATCGCGCTGAAAACTTAATATTTATTTACCTCGACGTTTCGATCAAGTTGCATTGATCGTGGTCACGAGAAGACTGAAGTAGCGTTCCTACCTGTGTTCGGATTGACAAAAGGGCGTTTATGGGCAGATTCGTTTGCTACGTTTGCCATTAATGATCCTACCCAAACCGAATGGAAAAATCGTTCTTAATGCTATTTTTGCACACTTGGCTTTACATAAACGGCCTAGTTGTCGGTAGCTCTAGCCTACCCTGTACGGTTACTTTTTTAAGATATTTTATTCCCATCTGGATATTCGTAAAATCGTTTAATTTACAGTTCATTGTGTAGTATTTGTTTTTTTTTGTGTTGTAGTTAAACATAGGATAGCACATTTTTTATATAGTGGAAGTTTAACTTTTGTAGTTTTATGTTTTTATTTATCACAACTGGCAGGGTGTACTTGCAGTGTAGTATAAAAGTAGAATATTTAGTTACTTATTTTATATTATTTCATTTTTAGGTATATATTTTTGTTTAAGTGTATTTTTATTATGAACAATAGCAACTCCAGCGATAGTTCAGATTTTGTTTCATGCAACTCTTCAGATGACAGTAGTGATAGTTTCAGTAGCATACCTACCCTCTCTAATAGTATCGACTCATTTATTGGTGATGTTCCTAAAAACCTTAATATCCTCCATATCAATGCACAGAGTATACCGGCTCATTAAACAGATATGCTGGCGTCGTTCGATCATAAAAATATCCACGTACTTCTTATTTCAGAATCTTGGCTAAAACCATGCCATCCATCCATCTCATATTCCCTACCTGGTTTCATACTCCTGCGTAATGACCGGACTGGCTGTGGAGGTGGCGGTGTTGCCATTTATCTCCGTGCAAACATTCCTTACACTATTGTGAGTATGTCAGCGCAACCCCCTCCAACCGATGCTGGTGAGCATATTTTTATTGAAATCACAGTTTCCCATACGAAGATGTTTGTAGGTGTTTTGTCCCTACGCAGGGAAGGACAATAATAAACTTTTTTTCTAATTTTGAGAAACTCCTGCAAGATCACTCTCCTTCTTACGATCACAATATTATCATGGGTGATTTTAATACATGCTTGCTGAAACTTGATAATAGATCATCCACTTTTGAAACCATCATCAGGGCCAGCAACTTAACCATTCTGCCACTTAACGCTACACATCATTTCCCTCATTCAGTCCCCTCTCTTCTTGACCTTATTCTAGTCTCTTCCCAAAATCTCGTTGGTTAGCATGGTCAGTGTTCGGCGGACGCTTTCTCTCATCATGATTTGCTTTTCCTTTCTTATATAAAACCGTCGGCCGAAAGCGAAACCCAAAGTTCTTCTGCTGCGTAATTTTGGTGGTATAGATTTGGAATGCTTGCGCAAGGATGCTCAGGAGTTGGACTGGTCAGCTGTCTTGGATGGAGTATCAATTGATGACAAAGTTGAGGGTTTCAATCGTACTTTGACAAAATTATATGATATACATGCACCTATCCGACCTGTCAAGTTAAAACATCTCCCTGCACCTTGGCTTACAAGTGAGTTAAGATCTTTAATGCACAAAAATGGCCAAAGCCAATCTTAGATGTTGTCCAACCGAGTACGATAAATAAAAATACATTGAACGCCGAAATCACTGCAACAAAGTTTGTAGGAATGCACAGCGCCGACATTTCCATGACTCAGTAGAAAATGAAGACCCAGCTAAAGTTTGGAAATTCCTTAGGTCGATGGGAGTTGGAAAATCACGACAAGATAATATTCTTTATAACTTAAATATTGATCTCTTAAATAGACACTTTTCCTCTTCCTCCGACTTTTATTCCAAGTTATTGTAATCGGTAGTTCAAGACTAATATCTAAGATTGACTGGTTTCATCTCCCGTAAGTTCTTTTCGATGGCACACATATCAAAATAAGTGAAACTGTTAAAAACTTGGGTGTGCTTATTAATAGACAACTATCTCGGGGACCTCAGTTAAGTGAGGTAAGCCGTAAAGTTTATGCGTCAGCGGATTCACTTAGAAGACGCAATTTTCTTCCCACTACCACCAAAATTGCTCTAGCACAGTCTCTTCTGCTGCCTTTACTCGACTACGGTGACGCCTGCTATTTGGACTTAACCGAAGAACAGCTAAATAATACAAAACTTTTGCATTCGGTTTGTTTTTGGCTTACGCAAGTATGACCATGTATCTGATTTTCGCACAAAGCTCAAATGGTTACCAATCCGACGTTGCCGGGATACTCATGCCCTCTCTCTTCTGTACAGTGTGCTATTTAATCCATCAACCCTTCCCTATCTCAAAGAGCGATTTGAGTTCCTTCATCTTTCCCATTCCCGTATTCTTCGTTCCACTAATACTCTGCAGTTGAAAGTGCCTGACCAATCTACGATGTGTTATCACAACTCTTTTACTAAACGGGCTGTAAGACTGTGGAATGTTTTGCCCATCAACATTAGAAAAGCTAAGTCGATAGCTGTCTTCAAAGACATGGTGAAGAAGCACTACCTGTCATAAAGCTGGATACTATGTTATTCATACATAATTTATACACTATTCCTTTGTGAACATGCTATTTATTTATGTATATTATATTATAAATTTGCCAATATATATGTTATATTATTTAATTATAGTATATATATTTATGTGTTTAACAAAATGTATGATAACACATATGTAAGTATGTATACAAATATTAAGTTATATAGTTGTTTTTATTTATCTATTAACTTTTTTGTTCCAAAGTAAGTCTCCATCACTGACCGCAATGTTTATTTTATATTCCTGTCCATCCAAAGGTTGCCTGGAAGAAATTGCAAATAGCAATAAGGCCGCCTATTGTACAAAATTAGTTTTTTTTTTAATTACTGACTAGGCAATCGTTTGACCACGATCTCACCTGATGGAAAGCGATGATGTGTGCGTATATCATTACTGTTATGTTTTTTTTTATTGTAATGTGTTCAATAAAGAGTTATTGTATTGTATTGTATTGTATTGTATTGTAGCGAGTGTTAGCGTCGAGAAGGGCGAGCGTTGTCTCCAACTACCCGCATTTGGTTTTGTAAAAATTCAGAATTGTCACGACACACAACACTAACGACATCTGCATATATCTTCTGACATAAACCGCGACGCGAACACTTGCTTACCACGGGATTCCAGGACGCAGCCAACTTGAAACCATCCTCTCGGTTGAAATTGGGATACTTTTTAATTTCAACCGCTTCACGTACAATCCTGGAGTAGTAGTGACGTTCCGTGGAAAGGATCTTCGGGTCATGGATTTCAATCCAGTGATTAGGGCCCGATTCGAGCAAATGCTCAGCGATTGCAGATTTATTTATCAGGCGGTTTTTTACAGCTGCAATGTGCTCTTTGACCCTTTCCGCTATAGTACGCTTGGTTTGTCCAATGTAGGAACTACCGCAGCTGCAATCTATCTTATATACGCCAGGAGTTTGAAAAGGAATGACATTTTTTCGGTGTTCTAACATGCCTTGCTAACTTGGATAAAGGAGTATAAACGGTCTTGATAGAATAGTCCTTTAATAAAGCACCGACTTTATCCGTCACTCTTTATTTTACATAAGGAATGAAAGTCGGCTGTCAATCGACATCAGTCCTACTCTTTTTATATCTGCGTCTAGGACGCCAACGTCTGGTCACCACATATCCATTTCGCTTGAGTACCTCCTGAACATGCGACACTTCGGCATCCAAATGTTCAGGGTCACAGAGGGCATGAGCTCTGTCTAAAAGTGATCTTCCTACTGATTGTAAATACCGCGGGTGGTGATGTGAAAAGGCGTTGAGGTATCTGTCAGTGTGTGTTGGTTTCCTGTAAACAGATGAGATAACGAGCCATTAGGTCTCACCGACACTCTGACATCCAGGAAAGCTAACGTTTTCTCCACCTCCAGTTCATAGGTAAACTTGATGTTGCCATGAATCGAGTTTAGATGGCCCAAGATTTTTTCCGCTGTCTGTTCATTGACTTTCATGATACAGAAAACATCATCCACATAACGCTTCCATATCTTCACCGCAAACGATTGTAGATCTATGGCCTTCTCAAAATGCTCCATCCAAATGTTGGCCAGAACACGTGCCACTAGACTACCCATAGCGACGCCATCTTTCTGGAGGTAATGCTGTCCACGGTACAGAAAGTAATTTCCTTCGAGGCAATTCCTCAGCAAAACAATCAAATTTTCTGAGAGATGTTTCTCCCTCAACTTTTCCCTTAAGATTTCAAGGCACTTTTTTACTGGGTTTTAACGTTGGTGAAAAGAGATTCCACTTCGAAATTCACCATGATGCCATCTAGTTCCAGTTTAAGATCCTTGATAATCTCGACAAAATGGCGAGAGTCCATCACAAAAGACGCAGTCTTACCGACAAGAGGCTGCAACACAGACGCAACATGCCTCGCTAGACCGTAAGTAGGGAAATCTATCTGACTTACGATAGGACGCAACGGCAGGTTGTTCTTATGTATTTTCGGTAAACCATATAATTTTGGTGGCTGCACTATTTGAGGTCTACATAGATTTCCATAAACGTCTTCTGAGAAAAGTTCCTTGTAGTCTCTAATAATGGCTTGGATTCGGCGTGTCACTCTGGCAGTAGGGTTGTAGGACACAGGATTGTAAATACTTCTGTCTTCCAACAACACTACTACTCCAGGATTGTACGTGAAGCGGTTGAAATTAAAAAGTATCCCAATTTCAACCGAGAGGATGGTTTCAAGTTGGTTGCGTCCTGGAATCCCGTGATAAGCAAGTGTTCGCGTCGCGTTAACAAACATACAGTGTATACATACAGTATACAGACATAAGTTCAGACATACATACAAACATTGCAAGTTTAATAAAAACTTTTAATTATTACGTTTATAGAAAGCTACATTATCAAAGAGTAAACGGAGCAGTCTATTTTTCTAAGAAATCTCTACAAAAATTGCAATGATGTAACCCAAGGCATCAAAAATTTGCCAATAAAAGTAATTATTTGGCGTGCGTAGTGAAAACTGTAGATGATACTTAAAATAATGTACAAAATTTGTGTACAACGTACACATATTTACCGACAAAAAAGACCGCGAGGCTATAAGTCTAATTATTATAATTAAGTCACTATAATCAAAAAGTAGAAATCCTCAAATCTTTTCGTCGTCCATACCACAGTGCCTAAAGACGTAAGTCTTCAACGCGTGTTCTGCCAGTACCTACGGAGCCGAAACGTGGACACTCACGGTGGGGCTGGTCCACAAATTTAAAGTCGCTCAGCGAGCTATAGAGAGACCTAAGCTCGGAGTTTCACTAAAGGATAGAATCCGAAATGAGGAGATCCGCAAGAGAACTAAGGTAATCGACATAGCTCAAAGAATTAGCAAGCTGAAGTGGTAATGGGCTGGTCACATAAACGAGTTCTAGAGTGGTGACCGCGTTTAGGCAAACGTAGTGTAGGGCGCCCGCCGGACAGATGGTGTGATGACTTGCGAAAGGCGGTCGGTAGCGACTGGATAAGGAGAGCCGAAAATCAGGCTCAGTGGCGTTTAAAAAGAGAGGCCTACGTCCAGTAATGGACGAATAAGGGCTGACGATGAACCAATAAGTCAATCAAAATACGGATAGAATTGTGTACAATTAATGAGAAACCCTTAGCTACCCGTGCGAAGCCGAGGCGAGCCACTAGTTGTTTATAAATAACTTATTAGTCACTAGCTGATACCTGCGGCTTCGCACGCGTGGTCATTTCTCTAGGTTAAAAGTAGTCTATATACTATTCCAAGACCTAAATTACCAATATACCAACATTTGATCAAAATTCCTTCAGCCGTCAGAAAGTGGTTTTCGATTGCTTGGCTTCTACACATCTAATTGAGATATCAAGTATACCAGTTTTAAGTTCAGCCCTAAGCTATCCAACAGTGAAAACTGCATTGCAATCGGTCCAGTAGTTTTCACGTGATGCGCGAACAAACATAAAGACAAACAGATAAACTGACAAACAAACAGACAGACACGATTTAAAAAAATGATCTATTTTTGTTCAGTAGCTTATTTTAAGTAGCATAGACCATTTCTTTTTTATTTTTTTCTTTGTACAGACTTTTTCGTTATTATTGCTTTATTATAAGTACTAGCTTTCTCGCCCGCGACTTCGTCCGCGCACTACTGTTTATCGCAAAAAAACATCCTATGTTAATCTAGGATATTAAAAACTAATGTAAAAGTAGGTATAGCACCAATACTCTCGATGTTTTTTGACATACCTACTTCTTATTTATTTTCCATGGCAACCGTTTCTTACTAAGCCAGTAATCAAAATTTTCCTGTTTTCCAGTTTCCTGGAATTTTACAATTTTCCGGGATGAAAATAATCCTATGTTTTATGTTAAAATTGTATTAAAATAAAATTGTATTTATACCAAAATTATAAGATAAACAACAGAACAGAACAACAGTGGCCACCCCCCACAACAAAAAATTGTAGAAAAAGAGTACATAATTTACTTTCATAGACGGTATAAACTAAGTACGGATAGAAGCTATTGATTTTGGGGATTTAGGACAATCATTCCAGATTCTTTGCGAGAAACAATACTTGCAGAATTACACAAAAGTCATTTTGGTATAGTAAAAATGAAACAATTAGCTCGGTCATATTTTTGGTGGCCTATTATGGATTCTGAAATTGAAAATATAACAAAAAAAAAGTATAATATGTCTGAGTAATCATAAGAATCCACCAAAAACTCCGCTGAAGTCATGGGCTATGCCGCCCTCAGCATGGAACAGACTCCATGCAGATTTTCTTGCTCCTTTCAATCATAAAATGTTTTAAGTAGTAGTGGATGCATACTCAAAGTGGCCAGAAGCTTTTGAAATGACAAGCATAACTGCTGCTCGAACAATATAAATATTTAAAGACATATTTTCACGTTCTGGATTTCCGGTTCATCTGGTTACCGATAATGGAACATCTTTCACCACGTTAGATTTTCAAAATTACTGTAAAAATGCAAATATCAAACATACGTTTTCACCACCTTACCACCCAGCAACGAATGGTGTGGCAGAAAGATTTGTAGAAACCTTCAAATCCCATGTCACTAAAATTAAAGAAAGTGGTTATAACTTAAAGTCAGCAGTCAACCTATTTCTTTTTGACTAAAGAAGCTTACCTCACAGTACTACAGGGATAACACCTGCTAAGCTAATGCTGGGAAGATAACTTAGAAATAGATTTGTTTTCTTGCGACCATCACCTATTCATGATAAATCATATGAAATGTTACAAAAACAAAGCAAAAATGCACCAGGTACCAGAGAGATCACTTTCACAGTAGATAAGAAAGTTATGGTTAGAGACCAACGCAGGGGCCACAAGCCATGGATTCAATAGGCATTATAATAGGAGAGTCAATGCCGGGTACAACCTATACTATTGATGTAGAAGGAAACAATTGGAAAAGACATGTAAACCAAATGTTAAAATGTAATGGTAGTTTATTGGAATAAAAACATATTGATGTATTTTTTTTTGGTTATGTATATGTTTTTGTATGTAACATCAATTTATTTATGTATAAAACTATGTTTTCAGTACATTATGATATATATACTATACCATAAGGTTATAATTGTTTTTAATTATATGGCGGAGAATGTGATATATTCATAATGCTAAATATTTTGAACGCAGTCTTTCTGTGTATGTCTTGCTCTGTTGCTCAGAGCCCTCTCTCTCGCTCTTCCTTGGCTAGGCCGTGTGGTGTGGCTGTGTTTGGTGCTTGGGTAATATACACAATAAATGAGTGTGTTATATACGTCACACAGGGTATAAGCTATCTCCATTCCAAATTTCAGCAAAATCTGTCAAGCCGTTATTGCGTGAAAGCTCCCCAAGCAAACAAACAAACAAATAAACAAACAAACAAACAAACAACGTTTCACTTTTATATATTGGTATGGATAGATTAGTAGGAAGGTTCTGCTATTTCCCAGTGATGGGACTCGACGTATAAAATAAAAACGGGAGAAATAGAAGGGGAAGAAAGGGTCTGTGTCATAAATGAACTCAGAATGTTGTGTACTGTTTTATTTGAAGGTCGATGGTTGATGATGAATTCGTGTAATTGTTTTTGTTATTATTTTGTAATACCTTTGAGCCTTTGAATTACATAAGACATTTAAATTTAATTTATGAATTCCATGAAATTGAAAAGTTCGCAATGAATAGTATCTCTAAACTTTTGTTTGACAATAATACTTGTTCATCACGTGTACTAAAATATTGTAAAAACTTTGTATTATACAAAGTGCTTAATAAATTCATTCCTTTTATATATATAAAAATAAAACGCATTTCGCACGACCCGCGTGCAAAGTATTGAAATAAATTAGAATAATTTCATCTTTGGAAACTTTTACTGACTTCAGAGACAAAGAATTGATTTCAAGTTATAAAATACGGACCAAAGTTTCCTTTCGAAGAGCTGTTTCATGCAAATCGTTATCGAACCCAGGTGACGAGTAAAACCATGAGAAAACAAACCCAATTTGTAAACAAGTTAAGGATAACTTTTGTATAGCATATTATTATAGGTACCTACTTGTGGTTATCAATTTATCACCTTGCATTTGGAGAGATGTGTCACGAGATGGTAAAAAAACTCTGTTTTACAAAAGGAAACATCTGTCTGTCTGTTAATTGACAACTTGGAGAAAACTCGATAAATATTTGGTATTTTAGAAATCTCACTGCTGGTAATACCAATAATTATTCTTAATTCTAATCTTCATAGTACAGACATTTTGTTAATTACTGCTTTATTATATGTATAGATATAGATAGATAGTTATAAATATGGTACAAGGAATTTTGGTACACTAATGTAGCGGTAATTATTGACTGAGCGAGCGCGAAGCGCGAGCGAAGCGTCTCTGTTTCAGCTTCGACAAAAAATCTTTCGTATGTCCGGATGTCCGGATATCTGTTCGGATTTCCAGATGTTCTCCTCTACAGATCGCATTTCTCAACCGATCTAGCCGAAACTTGGTATGCAAGTTAAAAAAACAATAGATTTTTTCTGTCGTTGGGGATTTTTGATTGGGGGGGTACTTTTCCCAAAAAAAGGTAAATAGGGAGCTACTGAATCTCTCCGTCATATTAAATCCGATTTCAATGGTTCTTTTTTCATTTGAAAGGTAGTACTTGTTACTTTGATTAGCAGAATAGCTCCTCAAAATGCAGTAAATTTGTCACTTTTAGGTTTCTACTAATGGAATCAGCCAAAGGGCTGATTCCACTGGTAGAACCTACTAGATAGGGATTTATGGAGCACCTTAGTTATTAATGTGAGTATTATAATAAGGTAACTAGATGGCGCTACTGTGCACCGCTGGATTGTTTACAAAAAAGTTTGTACGCGCGAGATCTACAGCTCACAGACCTACTAGTAAATATATATAAACGAGCTTTCGCCCGCGACTACGTCCGCGCGAAAAAAGCATCCTATGTTCTTCTAGGACAGGATATTAAAAAACTTGTCCACTGCCGGACGTAGGCCTCTCCTAATGTATGATGCTGAGCTCGGTCTTCAGCTTCCCTGTTATGAAATAACAATAATAGATAGAACCAAATTAGGCTTTATTCAACTTAAATTTTCACATTAGACACTTGACATCTCATACTAGACAAATAGCGGTTATCTTCTTAAACCATAGACATATCAATGAGTAGGTCCTAATGTTTCGACTAAGAAGTTTAGTCTACTACATTTCCCCCCGCTCTAGAGAACAGTATCTTACTCGTAATCTTGAAGATATGCTGGCGGTCTCCTGATTCTAGTGGATCGCCGTGCTGGTGGAGTATCAGATGGTCTACTCTCCGTAGAGACAAATGATGAATCACTCTCGGTTTCAACTCCATCAGTTTCAAAAGTAAGAGTTCTATCTTCTTCGCTTTCTGTTTCCATTCCCACTGGAGCTAAATGTCTATTTGACACCGTCGTCTCTCGGCCATCGTTTAGTCTCACAAATGAATAGTCTGGGTTAGATTCTAATAGTCCAACTTCTTCAACAATTGGAGAATATTTTGAACTCCTGTTATGTTTTTTAAGCAGAATAGGTCCAGGTGTGAGAAGCCAGGTTGGCACTGAGTGACCATTGTTCGATTTTCTTATATGCACGAACATTCTCTCATGAGGAGTTTGATTTGTAGCAGTACATAATAAGGATCTCATTGAGTGTAGCGCTTGATTAAGAACCTTCTCCCAATCTTCAATGTTAAGACCTTGAGATTTTAAAGCTAATTGAGTTGTTTTCCAAATTGTTCCATTCGCTCGTTCTATTTGACCATTGCCTTGTGGGTTGTAGGCTGTCGTACGACTTGTAGATATGCCCCTGCTGTGTAAATAATCTTTAACTTCCTTGGACATAAAAGCTGAGCCACGATCGGAGTGAATGTATGCTGGCATCCCAAAAGTGCAAAATAATGTTGACAGGTGTTTGATTACAGTTGCAGCAGAAACGTCTTTGCATGGAAATGCAAATGGAAATCGTGAATACTCGTCAATTATGGTTAAAATATATTTGTTAGCAGAAGCTGACGGAACTGGTCCCTTAAAATCAATGTTCAACCTTTCGAATGGTGAAGTCGCTTTTATCAAACAACTGTTGTTTTTAAAAAATCTAGGCTTCACAACGGCATAGACTGAGCATGCATTCGTTATCTTCCTGATTTCTTCTATTGAGTACGGCAAATTCTTACTCCGTACCCAGTGAAACATACGAGTCGTTCCTGGATGGCATAAATCTGTGTGCAATTCTTTTAGCTTATTTTCCGAATGGACGCTTGCACACATACGCGTTAAAGTGTTAGCAGCGTTATTGTTCTTTCCTGGTCTGTATATAATGTCGTACTTAAAACAGGATAATTTCAAGCGCCATCTTTCAATCTTCTCATTTTTTATCTTGCTTGTATGAGTGCGATCAAACATGTAGGAAACTGATCTTTGATCTGTAATTAAGCGAAAAGACCTTCCAATCAAGTAATGGCGCCATTTACGAAGGGCTTCGACGATAGCGTAAGCTTCCTTTTCTATAGCCGGATGTCTCTTTTCAGAGGTTGAAAGTGTACGTGAAAAGAATGCTACCGGGCGTCCTTCTTGTGATAAAGTAGCCGCTATAGCATTATCAGAAGCATCTGTTTCGACAGCAAACATCTTCTTCTCATCAATAGAAAATTTGGTTGATTTTGCTATACAGCTTTTCAAGTCTTGAAAAGCAGCTTTAGCTTGTTCATTAAGTGGAAATTCTGGATTAACAAGACTATGAATCCTTTCCGAGAATTTTGGTATCCATTTTGAGTAATGCGAGAACATGCCAAGGGCTCTTTTCAGCGAAGTATTGTCAGTAGGTATCGGCATGGTTACCAGCGGTTGAAGTCGATCTGGATCTGGTTTGATAGATTTCTTAGATATTCTGTATCCGAAAAGATTTATGCTATTTAATGAGAACATCGATTTGTCTTTATTTATTGTCAGATTATATTTATCAATAGCATCCAGGAAATTTTGCAGGTTCTGATCATGATCAGATTTCATTTTGCCACAGACTGTCACATCATCCAAATATGCATAGGTGTCAGTCAAATGCTCTTTCTTTATTAGCCAGTCCATGACTCTTTGGAAACAACTCACTCCATTAGTTACTCCAAACGGAATACGGCAAAATTGATACAAATTTCCGCACGCTTCGAACGCAGTGTATTGTTTTTCTATTTCCAGGATAGGCACTTGATGGTAAGCGCTCCTCAAATCAATTTTTGAGAAAAAATCGTATTTTGAAATATCATTTACCATTCTTTCCATGTTCGGTAAAGGATAAGCATCCAAGTCAGTATATTTATTGATAGTCTGAGAATAGTCTATAACCAGCCTTTTGCGATGATTTTCGTTTTTGGTGATCAGGATCTGCGCTCGCCATGGAGATCTACTCTCTTCAATAACGCCATCAGATAGCATTTGATTGATTTCATTTTCGATAAACTTCAGATCATCAGTGCTGTATCTGCGCGACTTTACTGCAATTGGCTTACAGTCAGAAGTTAAATTTGAAAATAGTGGCACTGGTGGGACTGATGCAGCAAGAACACTACATATTTGTAAAGGTTTTCTTGGTCCACCAAAAGAAATTTCCAAACTAGAGTGCTCTTCCAAAATATCATGTCCAATGATGAAATCAGCGCAAAGATATCTTACTATAAGAAGCGCAGCTTTGTCGTAAATATTATCATCAAGGATGATTTTAGCTTGAAGTAGTCCTTCGCAGTTTATTGTATGTGTTGTCTGTGCCATCGTTATAGATTCACTGGATTCTTCTTTTTCAAAAGAGCAACTAACGAAGAAATCGTAGTTGATAAAACTTCTCGTACTTCCAGAGTCAATTAAGGCTTTAGCCTTTTTGCCATTAACTTTTATAGTGACAACTGACTTCCTGAGGCTTGATGGTGCAGCGGCAGTGATTATAATTCCATTCAAGTTGTTATCAAGTGCCTCAGAAGGCCCATCCGAAGCAGCTACAAGGTTATTCTTAGGGCTCCTGCACACATTTGCAAAGTGACCTGTCTTTTGGCAAAACTGGCAGATCTCGTTTCGTGCAGGGCAGTTCTCACGGCGATGGACTTTACCTCCACAGAAGAAACATTGTTTTGATTCGTATATCGCGTTCTTTTTTTTAACAGGGTCATATTTAACAGCATCATATTTAGGTCTAGTAACATTTGTTGTAGTCTTTGGTAAAGCCATTACCAATTCATTATTATTTTGACTGGCAGAGTTAAATGTTTGGGCGTTGCTTTCTGCTAACTCTATTGATTGCGCCTGATTGGAAGCTTCGTCTAAGGTTAACGTTAGATTTTCGAGTAGTCTTTCACGGATTTTATTAGATGTAATACCAGATATAAAAGCATCTCTTATAAAGTCATTTTTATTACGCTCTGCATCGACATTTTTGAATCGGCAATCTTTGCTGAGTAATTTAAGTTGCTGTAAGAACTGGTGTACACTTTCGTGACTATGTTGTTTACGTATTGCCAGAAGGTGGCGTGCAAAAATTTCATTCTTTGGTTTTATGAATATTTTATTGAGGGCATCTATGGCAATCTCATAATTTGTACAATCACTTATGTATTCAAATACCTTCGGTGATACGTGATTTATAAGCAGCTGCATTTTTATTTTATCCGACATTGGTTTGTCATCACTGTTAGTAGCAGTTAGGAAGTTATTGAAAGTGAATATCCAATGGGTCCATTCTTGAGTCGCAGATGGTGATGCCGGATCCACATCGAGAAAAATCGGTCGAAGGTACTTGTCCATTGTAACAAGTATTAACACTTATTTCGTAGAGTACATTTTACATTATTTAAGTTGAATAAATTGTTATGAAATAACAATAATAGATAGAACCAAATTAGGCTTTATTCAACTTAAATTTTCACATTAGACACTTGACATCTCATACTAGACAAATAGCGGTTATCTTCTTAAACCATAGACATATCAATGAGTAGGTCCTAATGTTTCGACTAAGAAGTTTAGTCTACTACATTCCCTCATCCGTTCTGTTCCAGCCGCTTTTCGCAGGTCGATAATCCAAAAGTATTAAACTAACGTATTGTATTCTCTTTGGCACCAACGCTCTTGATGCTTTTTGACAGACTTGTTATTGTTTATTTTGCATGGCAATCGTTCCTTACTTCGTTTTAATAATCGTGATTTCCCATTTTCCACATGGTAACTTACTATTTTCCGAGATAATGTATCCTTGTGCTAATCCAGGGTATGAGAGGTATCCATTCCAAATATCATCAAAATCCGTCCAGCCGTTATCGTGTTAAAACTGCCCAAACAAACAAACAAACAGTCAACTTTTCACTTTCATATATTGGTGTGGATTTGCCAAATTACAGCGTTGTAGTGGTAATAGTTTCTGAATAAAATGGATGCACAGAGTCGGACGGACAGACGTTTTGAGGGACAGACGGACAGATGTGTATAGCGAAACTATAAGGAATCCTTGTTTGACTATGGAACACGAAAAACAATCTTATTGAGAACTTTTTCCGTTTGGATGTCGATTATGGGGTCGGCGGATGATATTATTCGGATTCGAATAGTATTTATGTATCGGAGATGAGGAGCGAAAAAAGTATCTAGCGTAAATAAGCGATTGTTGCAAGCTTGTCTACGTTCCAGTATAATCGGCGGCACGGGCGGTGCGAAGAGAGCGATGATGGGACTTGAGTACCTTCCGGCTCTGTCAATCAGACCCTGGATACCACATTAATACCAGAGAACTCATCAAGACAAACCAAATAAGCACAAATTCTAAGGAGATCCGCTATTTTGTTGTTGAATTTCTGTGACTACCTTCCGGCTTCATCATTCGATACTGGATACCACATAAAAACAGAGAATTCATATTGAAAAAGAAAATGAGTTCAAATTCGAACGGGTTCCATCATTTGATTGTTGAGTTCCTTTGACTACCTTCCGGCTCCATTATCAGACCCTAGATACCACATAAACAAATAAAATTCATCAAGTAGTTGAATTCCTATGACTATTTTCCTGCTCCAGCGTCAGTACCCTGGATACTACATAAAACCAGAAAACTCATCAAGACAAAAAAAATGAGCCCAAACTCAAAGGGGTCCCATCATTTGATCGTAGGTTTCCATTGAATTCCTTCCGGCTCTATAATCAGACCCTGGATACCACATAAAACCACAGAACTAATCAAAACAAACCAAATGAGCCCAAACTCGAAGGGGTTCCATTATTTTGGTGTTGAGTTCCTTTGACTACCTTCCGGCTCCATCATCAGATCCTGGATATCACATAAAACCAGAGAACTCATCAAGACAAACTAAATGAGCCCAAACTCGAAGGGGCTCCATCATTTTGTTGTTTCATTCCTGTGACTACCTTTCGGCTCCATCATCAGACCAGCTTAATAGTACCATAAAATTGTATTGTCCTCAGAACTATACCTGTGTGCAAATTTTCAGCGTCATTGGATGTCGTTAAATGGTTCAATATTTACTTGCAAACTTGTCCCAAGCATAAAAACACAGAAAATTACATAAATGTTAGTAAAAAGCTACTAAACCAATTTTGATGAAGCTTATATGGGACTGTATTAAAAGTTTACTATATTGAACAAAATAACAATAATCCAAATCGGTTTATAAATCTTAGAGATTGGTTTAAAAACAAAAAAACAAATAGATTTTAAAAAGTAAAATATTTTCAAAAACTAATTCGAGTCCTAACATTTCAAACAAAAAAATTTTTTTGAATTCTTTTCAGTAGTTTTAGAGACATGAGATTACAAACATACATTAAAATACAGTCTAACTGAGAACCTCCTCCTTTTCGAAGTCGAATAAAGGTCACGAGGTTGCAGCCTGCAACCTCGCCTGTTGGTCCGATCAGATCCGTACCACACTCGATACCTCCCCGTCTATGATGCTCTGTAGGTCACCAGCAATAGGAACAAATGGCAATAGGAAAGGAATGGATGGTGAGAGGTGGGCACGATCCTCACTAATGAGGATTACGACTTAAGGACGAGGATATGATACAACACTGGATACATACTCGTACATAAATTTTGCATTGCTCCACCGTGCTGTTACATCCTGTGTATCTGATATTCAAAGGTCCAGCCGTTAGGTCATGTATGGTAAAAATAGGCAGACAGAGAAAAAGAGCTACTTTCGCTTTTATAGCATTTAGTACTAGCTTTCGTCCGCGACTTTGTCCGCGCGGTCTACAGTCTAACGCGAAAAAAGCATACTATTTCATCTAGGATATTAAAAACCCATGTAAAAGTATAGCACCAACGCTCTTGATGCGTTTTGAGAGACATGGTATTATTTTGTTTCCTCGGCACCTCGTCATTCCGTTCCCTACAGCGAGCCTATGTTTGTCTCTATGTTGTACAGTACCCATTTACAAAATTTCATCAAATTTGCTTCAAACAAACTATCGAACAACGTTTCACTTATATATATTGGTGTGGAGGGATAGGGATTTATTATTCGTAGATATGGATGTTTATTTTTTTAGATATTCATATTTTTCTATTACCATTTATGTGGTTTATGAAATTAGTCTTACGGCTATACAAATAAGATCTTTGAAGTACGGAACCTTGAGGCGGTAGTCATTTTATATATATTGTGCTTGAGGTGAGCCATGCTTGACAACTTGTTTAATCCCGGGAAACGCAATATCTTGTAAAGAAAACAAGTGTTAGTGTTAGTCAAATTTCCCAAACATTTATTTAGTCAAAAGTTGATGAAAATACACAGTGCCTGATTTTTTCATAATTTTATATTGATTCGTGAGTTTTCACAAAAATTGAAAGAAACTTTATTATAATGACTTATTATTTCCTTCTCATTGGCTTGTAGTCGTCCTGAAAAATAATAATATTTAGTAATTTGTTAAGAAACTGTGAGCAGATAAAATTCTGTTTTTGAATATAAATTGTAATATTTTAGAAATTGTCGCAAGGTACGTATATTTTTATATGTATTTGTTTAATCTTCTTGATTTTTACTGAAAAAAAATGATAACACCATTTATCTCAATTTTATAAGCTCTGCTATCTAACGCTGCGAATTTTTCATAAGACTTCAAATATCTATACAGAACTTGCCTTATATAACTTTGTAAGTTGATTTAGTTTTATCTAGATTTCATTAGACCTAAACACATCCCCACAAAAAAAATACAGTTTGTGCGGAAAGAGAGGCTGATAAGAGGGAACTTACTAAAGATTTTTGGTATGACAATACTAACCATAAATTTGCAAGACAAAACAAAACAAAAAAAACAAAATGCCAGTTTATCATTGCAGTACCGTCAAATCCTACGACGGTTATTTTTAATAAAATCCGCAGACTCTCATAAAATCTACTCCCGAACTGTACTCTCCCGCGCAATTTGCTTAAGGAGGAGAAGCAGAAAAAATATTAGATTTAGATGACATACCAACTAGTTCCATAAGACAAAGAAGACATGTTTTCTAAGAAGTGTTCTGAACACAAAGTAGTAGGTATCTATTATTAGAATATTTCGAGGAGTAAAAACCATTTCTATGGTATTCTGAGAAAACGTGGTCATAAACTTGTCAAAGCAATAAAACCTACTTGATTGAAGTACCACCATTTTCGTCCAAAGAATAACTGGTTGCCGCTGGGGCCTAATGAGTGCATTTCAGGAGCGTATGGGTTTATATTCATGTGGTCGCCATCCATCTGTAAATGTAATTTAAAACTTAGGAAATTATGAAACAATGGATACATACATAGATTTTTATAAAAAGGAACTTCTGTTCATAGTGGGCTTTTTGTGGGCCTTTTTTCTTATACTTAACTCCATCATCATCATTCTGTACTGATCAACTGTTGGACATAGGCCTCTCCTAATGCTCTCCACTGAGCCCCATCTTTCAGCGCATCTGTGAGCGTTTTTTTTTTTTTATTACTTTGAATGACGAGACGGGCAGGTCGCTCGCCTGATGGTAAGCGTCACGCCTGTCCATAACAGTTGCAGTGCCACCCAGCACTTTGAATCCAAAGTCTTGCGCGTCACTGCACTGCGCTCGTCACCCTGAGACATTGGTTGTTAAGTCTCATTGCCCAGTAATTTCGCTGGAAACATTGCCCTTCAAACCAAAACACAGAAATGTTTACACACTACTGCTTGGCGGTTGAATATCTGACAAAGGTGTGGTACTTCCCCAGGCGGACTCTTGCGTAAGAGGCCTACCACTACTACATGGTTTCCATACAAGAACCTACCGTATACCTTAGCGGTTATCGGTTCTTCGATATATGTGACCGGTCTTTTGCCACTTTAAATAACTCATTCCTTGATCTATGCCAGTGACGTTTTTTGCAGGATCATCTCATTTCTGACACGATCACTTAGAGAAACCCCGAGCATAGCTCGTTCCATAGCATGCTGTGCGACCTTGAATTTGTGGACCAGCATCACAGTCAGTGTCCAAGTTTTGGCTCCATATGTTATTATGGGTAGGAAGCATTGGTTGAAGACTTCTGTATTCAGGTATTGTGGTCTGGGTGCTGCGAAGATTTGACGAAGTTTTCCAAATGCAGCCCAGCCCAGCTGAATTCCCATATCAGCTTCTTTCTTCAAATTTTATCTACCTAACTGAAAAGTTTGTCCAAGGTAGACATACTCTTGAAGAACTTGATGGGGTATGCCACTAACGGCTATAATATTAGTTTCAGTGTTATGTTATGACTGATCATCGATTTTGTTTGGTCAATGTCAAAAATGTGTCAGGAGGCAACAGCTAAGCTGATCAGCATCTGTTACAGCGATTCCTCCATTAAGATAATATCATCAGCAAATATCAGGTGCGAGACGTACTCGCCGTTTATGATGATGTCAGAGGTAATGCCATTTTCACCAAGGGCCAATTTTTTTGTTGTTGTTTTTTTTCTCCTCATCTCATCCATGCTGATATCTGGCAGATCATTTGTGAAATGCCGGTACTAGAGATTTCTGGTCGAGAAGCATGAGAAGCATAGTCAGCCATAGAAATCCTCAATCTCGGCGTTCTACCATTAGCTGTTTTTTTAATTTGCCAGATGACTTCTCCCAAGTTGAAGCACGAAAACTTTGGACCTTCTGTTTTGCTCAATTTCCGTTTGTACGAGACGTATATTGGAGCACCGAATGTCGCGTTGGGCCAGTTACATGTTTTTTTTTAAAGTCATCTGCTCTGACAAAGAAGCTTGTAAGTATTTCCGCCCTTGTGTCATAAGCCGGAGAGTATCGTCTAAGAGCTTGGATTTTAAATCTGTAAATTTTTGGACCCTCTTCCGTGAAAATTCTCACAACATTGTCAATTCCCTCATTTACGTCATTTGTGGTATCCACATCGATGAATCGTGCTTCTCATGGAATTTCACAAACCCAGCATTAATTTGCAGCAGATTTAGGAGTCTTGCAAGCTTAAAATTGATATTCAGAGTGCATCGGACTAGTCGCTGATCACAGCCGGTATTAAACTTGTTGATCACCGAGACTTCTCTGTATATTTGCTTCCTATCTGTCATGATAAAGTCTATCAAATTTTTTGTATAGCCATCCACTCACGACCAAGTCCACTTTCTCTGGGGCTGCTTCTAAAAGAAAGAATTCATTAAGAAGAGCCCTTCCTTCTCTTGAAATTTAACAAGTACCAAGTAAGCAATAGGCGACCATCTGGAGTTTTTGGGTGTCGAAATCACATTGAACCTGAATTTTGGGTCTTACGTTGAGCCTAAAGCCAAGGGAGCTGCAAAGAAACTTGGTATTTTTTCTAAGGCTAGGTAGTTAGGTGATACACACCAGGACAGCTTTTGAATATTTATCAACCACAGGTCCAATCTTGTATAGAAAACTATTGCCACCTCTGGAATGGTTCTGCCAAGTATCAGCTCGAGGCTTTGTATTCAATTGAGAGAAGTGCTATGAGACTCATTGAAATAGAAAATAGAAATAGAATAGAAAAAACTTTATTTGCGACAAACAACACAAAAGAAAATAAAAATTTGCATGAGTAAGTCACAAATCGGCCCCAACTCAGCATAATGCTGGTTGTTAACCAACGCTGATCTTCCTTTGGAGCCGTTAGGTGATGTCACGATCATACACACATGCGAAGCTGCATAAAAAGATAGACAATAACTAAATTAAACAAACTGATATTAAAAATAATAATAAAATTACTTTATACAAAACTAACAAGTAAGGAGCTAAAAATTAAAGCTTATAAGTTAAAAAGCAACATATATGACAATAATACACCAGTAACATATAACTACAGTACCACAAGATTACACAACGGTAACTTGTGACGACAAAGGGAGTAAAAACAAAGTAGGGATAACAATTAATTTTAAGGTTTGGATTATTTATATTGCGCTCGTATCAAATTTAAGAGTTTCCTCTCGCTGCTGATGAGTGGTAAAAAAATATTTGAGTTTAATTCTAAAACTATGAACATTTTGCAAGTTCCTCACTGGCGGCGGGATGTTATTCCAGTATTTGGTAGCAGCGTAGCGAAAACTGGGAACATTGAAAATTGCGTAGTGAACATTGGGGATGACACTCTGGTAAAGAGTAAGCTTCAAAGTCTGGCTCATTAACGTGAGGTCGCAAGATTTACAGTATTATGTCTGTTGTTGTGCACAAGAACTGCACAATCTGATTCCCTCATCACCTTTCCATCACCGTACGACTAGACGATCGGCAAAATGCCACCCTATTTATGGTTGAAATACCTCCCATAAGAACGAAGCGTTACGCTTCTTCATTTATTATAAGAACTGCAAAGGAGTGGAACGCCCTGTTCTCGTCAGTGTTTCCGGCAAAATAAAATAAAATAAAACGATAGACCGTAAAATAAAAATAAATGAATTTGCCCTCTGGCGTTCCTGCTGCTATAGCCATGGTCCAAATTTCGACTTGCCGTAAGCCAGTTCACCCACTTTTACGTTAAAGTGCCCCATAACCACGTTGAATTGGGCCCTTCTGGTCGCATGAAGGGATATGTCTTTATTCAACCAAATCGTCATCTGATTGTGTCGAAGTCGGTGCGTACACCTGTATCACATTAACAGAATATTTATCTGTGAGCTTATAATGCGATATGATACCCTGGTTGACATATTGCAGATTTCTTCAACGTTGTTAGCGAGGACCTTGTGCTCGAGGAACCCGACATCACATCAGATGGCCTGACTTAAGGGTTATGGTGTCCTCTCTATTAAATTATCTATTATGGTTCCTCTTTTCGGACTTCACACAATCCTTAAATGTGCCACTTGATGTTATCCAGTTCTATTTCCGGCTGTGCCAAGTGCTCATCCAGCAGTAGAAGGCGTCTATTAACTTAGCCAAGTTTAGTTGTTTTTTATTCTTAGCACCCCCTGTCCTACCGTTACCATGATTGCCATCTTGGTCAGGAATAGCAGAACAGCCGGGCACTGGGGTTCATTTCTTCATGGTGCTTGTCATTGAAGGAAAACCCCATAATTAGCAGGCTGGGCAGGTGGATTAGGAATCGCAGAGCGCAGCTTCTAGCACTGGTGACGCTGCTGCCCGTCACCGATCTGTGCCATTTAGCTACGCAGATTTTATGTATGCAACATTTCGTATCTGTGCTGTTAACCGTTGAAGAGTTCCTTAGACAGGACCCAACCCAGAGTGCAACAACCATGTCATAGTAAAACTTAAAACCGGCTATCATAACAAGTACAAACTGAAAATTTATTTTAACCTCCGACCCCACACATTGTAGCTACGAAGCATCTCGATCATATCAGCTTTCAAACATAAAAAACTGCATCAAAATCGTTCCGTTCGTTTGGGAGCTACGATCCTCAACCCCCTTCCCTCATTATAGCATAAGAACCATCTCGATCACAAACATCACCTTTCAACCTGAAAAATACCGTATCTGAATCGATCCATTCGTTTGGGAGCTTCGATGCTACAGCACGGATACAGTGATACATACATACACCATAAACTTATAACACCCGTCACACTCTTTGGAGTTCGGGAGTTAATAAAAGGCGCGTACAAAATTTCGTGTTGGTGCTGTTGATCGTTGAAGATTTCCTTTATCTGGAGCTAATCCTGGATGTCAATTCAGGTCATGCTTACCTAAAAAAACTATTGTCATCGGAACTGAACCAACATGTGAAAATTCAATTTCGTAATGTAAGAGGAAGTTGTTGTTCTGTTTAACTTGCAAAATTTAATAAAAGCTAAAAAAATAAAATACATACAGATCAGTTCAGAAACACTAATATATAAATAAAAATGTTTAGTAGTAAGAAAAACTTACTTCGTGATTCCATAGCCAATTCTGCATGTATTTGTTCTTGTGTACTGTGTACGGGTTTCCAGGATTTATCTCCTTGTCCGATTGACCAGCAAATGAGTCAGTTGCAGTCCCACTTGCATCCTCGTCTCTCAAGTAATCTTTTTTTCGGTCTCGGAACCTTGATTTGTTTCTTTTACCACTTCGTCTGATGCCATAAGGTACCTGATGAGTCAACGATGACTGGTTACTAATTTGCCTGGAAGAGCTTGCTGTGTACAGTTAAATATTATTTATTACTCATTACATACATTTTTCGCTTATAAGAGTACTAGCTGTACCCGCGGCTACGCACGCGTGGTCATTTCTCTAGGTAAAAAGTAATATATGTGCCAATACCTAAATACCAATATTTGATTAAAATTCCTTCAGCTATCAAAAACTTTTTATAGATTATTCGGCTTCTACTCATCGGATTGAGATACCAAGTACCCCAGTTATTAAGTCAAACCCTAAGCTATTCAATAGTAAAAACCGCATCGCAATCGCTCTAGCAGTTTTTACGTGATGCGCGAACAAACATACAGACAAACTGACAAACAAGCAGATAAACACTAATTTAAAAAATGTTATTTATTTGTTCAGTAGCTAATTTTAAGGACCCTTGACCATTTTTTTTATTATCTTCTTTGTGCGGACTTTTTCGTACTTATTTCATTATTATAAGTACTAGCTAATGCCCGCGGCCTCGCACTCTTGGTCATTTGTGTAAGTTAAAAATACTCTTTGTGCCATTCCAGGACCTAAAATACCAATATACCAACATTCGATCACAATTCCACCAGACGTCAAAAATATTTTTATCGATTGCTCGGCTTCTACTTATCGGGTGGAGATATACAGTTGACACCCCAGTTTCTAAGTCAAAACATAAGCTATCAAACAGTGAAAATCGCATCACAATCGGTCCAGTAGTTTTTACGTGATGCGCGAACAAACATACAGACAGAGAAATAGCCAGACTCGAATTTTTAAAATGTTGTATTCTTGTTCAGTAGCTTATTTTATGTACCCTAGACTATTTCTTTTTTATTTTCTTCTTTGTACAGAATTTTTCATTCCTATTGCTTTGTTATAAGTATAGAAGATAGATAGATAGAAAGATATAGATAGATAGAAGATAGATTTACAAACATAAATCTAATGTAGGTAGGTTTTACCCGACTACTGCGAGGCAAGAAGTTAATGAATGGTTATGAAGTTAACAGTCTATGTATGTATCTATGTGGGTATGTGGATGTTCCACCATATTGGTCCGATTTTGACCAGCGACGTGTCAATCGAATCTTCTTCAGGTACGTAGTATTATTAGGTATTCTGTGCTTCAGGCATAGTGTTACAGGTTATTTTTTTAAAACAACTATTGCGAAGCAAAGTACGGGTTATGTGTTCAAACTAAAAAACTTGGTCCGATTTTGACAAGAGATGTATCAATCAATTTGTCTTCATGTAAGTGTCGTAGGCTATATTTTTCAGCAAGGGTTATAAGTGGTCAAACTAAAAAACTTGGTCCGATTTTGACAAGATGTGTATCAATCATTTTGTCTTCATGTTAGTGTCGTAGGCTATATTTTTTTAGGAAGGGTTTTATGTGGTCAAACTAAAAAACTTGGTCCGATTTTGACAAACGAGGAATCAATCGATTCGTCTTCATCGCAAGAGGGTCATAGGCTATGTATACCCGACCGTAACTTGGTTTAAATTTTTGGACTTATGTCTAGTTTGCAGTTGAGTATGCAGGCATAGGCATAGGTAAAGGTTATTAAAATTGTATCGTGATTTTTATTTTGAGAAGATGATATAAAGCAAATCTACGTCTCATCTACATTTCCCGCCGAAATTCCAAAGCAGAATATGAAGTGACGGTTCATTCAACCAACTGTCACTTCACTTTACATTCACTGCAAGACAAATAACCATATTTATTTTTTACTGGCCTTGTGCTTTTGCAATGAAGACCCGTAATTGGCCGTATGGGCCCGAACACTTTTTTTTCATTGAACAAATGCGAAAAACATGGAACTTACTCCAATCTAAGCTAATTCATATATTCACTAAAGTTTTTAATGCATATTTCACGAAGTTTTGTACTCAGAGATAAACCTACCGCCATCGGTTTAGAAACTACCTACCTAAGTTCAAAATAGTTTCATAGCATTTCAAGTATAACATCAGCAAATGTAGATTAAAAAACTAATCTAATAAACACATATATTGTTTTAAATGCATTGTCGACGAGTTGTTAGCTCCCCTAAAAGTTTCAGCCAAATAGCTAATCAGGAAGAACTCGAAATTTGAGGTGCAAGATTGCAGCTGGAACGAAAGACAGACAGATAAACAAGACATGACGTCATTAAAACGTGGTGCAATTAGAACCAAGTCCCGTCAGCGCCATCTATGGTTGCAGAACTATACTATACTATACTCTTCCAGTTTTCAGAAAACCTCTCATTCCGTCAACTCCTGTGCTAGTGTTTGAATTTAAATTATTGCTTATTTTATCTACCTCAATTCTGGTACTTATACTTGTTATTGCCCCACTCTTGTCAAAGTCTTGACCTAGTCTTTTCCCAGTCTTGTCCCAGCCTTGTCCCAGCCTTGTCCCAGTCTTGTCCTAGTCTTTTTAGACCATGCATAACAAGCCCTTTAATTATAATATGTCACACAGTATATATGGACTGTATTTCTGTGTGCAAAACACGTTGTTACGTTTGCTTGTCACATTTTACTAGGCACTTACTTAGCTGCCAATATGAACAGAGGTATAATATTTATAAAATATCAGCAACCTATCGCTGTCCACAGCCGGACATAGGCTTCTTCCAAGACGGGCTATTTTGTCTGCTATTTTGTCCTACTTTCGAAGATGTATGATGATTCGCAATAACATACATAGCAGTTCAGTTCTTTCTAAGTCTTGGGCTTTCGCGAAAACGTGCGTCGCAATAAAATATCGTCGAAGATTTGTTAAGTTGCGAAAAGCGTTATTCGCGGTTGTGAACAGTAGCATTATTGTTATTCGCAGTCTGTTCATCGCAGTATCGAAATACAATCGTATTTTTATGTTTCCACAAAACGGTTAACTATGACCATAATTATTCTGAAAAGCATTAATTTAATATACATTTTTACAAGCCTTTAAATAATGTTCTACCTATTTACTTATAAATAAAAAAAAAACTTTACATTTTCATCATACGGTATTTTTTTATTTGACTGAATAAATTGTTCCTGTCATTAATTTCTTGCAGTTTATCTTTATTAATCCAGTCTTTTTGAGGTAAATATAACACTTTAGTGTTGTATTTTTTTACTATTTGTAAGTATACATCTTATTTATAATAAAGCAATAAGAACGAAATAGTCTGCACAAATATAATTTAAAAAAATATGTTCAAGTGTACTTAAAATAAGCTACTGAAAAAGAATATAACTTTTTTTTAAATCGTTTCTATCTGTTTGTTTGTTTGTTTGATATTTTGTGTGTTTGTTTGCGCATTACGTAAGTACTACTGTACTGATTGCGATGCGGTTCACATTGGGATAGCTTAGGGTTTGGCTTAAAAACTGGGGTACAAGACTTGGTATCTGAATCCAATGAGTAGAAGCCGAGCAATAGATAAAAATAATTTTGACGGCTGAATGGATTTTAATCAAATATAGGTATTTTAGGTTCTGGACGTACACGTAGCGTACTTTTAACCTAGAAAAATAACCACGCGATAGAAGCCGCGGGTAGCAACTAGTACTTATAATAACCACGCGATAGAAGCCGCGGGTAGCAACTAGTACTTATAATAACCACGCGATAGAAGCCGCGGGTAGCAACTAGTACTTATAATTTATTTATTTATTCATTTAAAAAAATTAGGAACACTTACAGCTAAAACAACATTGTACAAAGTATGAATAGAATAATTACAAAGTAAACGCACACACAAGTTATTACATTATTAAGTGTATAAAAGCACCTACACTAAACAAATTTTATTTTTATACAAAAAAAATGAAAGAAAAAGTCTGCACATAAAAGATAATTAAAAAAAAAGTTCCAGGGTACTTAAATTAAACTATTGAACTTACTTAAATTAAAATATATATCCTTTTTTTAAATCGTGTCTGTCTCTTAGTCTGTGTTTTACCTGTATGTTTGTTCGCGCATCGGTCCAGTAGTGTTTACGTGATGTGTGAACAAACATACAGACAAACTAACAAACAAACAGACAAACAGAAAGACACGATATAAAAAAAAAACTCGTTCAGCTTATTTTAAGTACATTAGACTTATTTTTTTTATTTTCTTCATTGTCAGATGTTTTCGTTCCTATTGTCTTATTATAAGTAGATAGATTGAAATGTGAGTCTAAAGGGGCAATTTTACACAAGTAAAATTGACTATTTATGTAAGGATTTAAATGTAGATCTGCAGGATTGAGCGTAGGGATCGAGAAATATTATCATAGTGGGTCTAAAAGAGCCTGTATCCCTCCGTCTCTCCGAGCGCATAGCATCGAGAAACGCAAAGTTACCGAAATGCTCACCAAAGTAAATCCCTGATTGTCTTAAGCCATTAAACATTATGCTTCTGGGAAAGTACGATCCTGCAAATCAACGAGAAAAGAAAGCTTTGAAACAAGTTCTATTTGTAAGCAAACATGAAGAACAGAAATAAAATTCAGCAACAAACCCATCTTAGAAAACTAAAATATCTCTTACATAAGTGCCAGAAGGATGGTGAGACTGCCATAAGAATCAAATATAACCATGGAATCCCCAAAATAGTGAAAGTTCGATCAAATAACTCGCTGTGATCCACGATATCAAAGTCTATTTAGAAAATTCTGAAAATGAGCTTGATTCCTATCAATATGTAACGAACTTTTATAGCTTAACTACTGATAAGTCGTCACTAAAATTCATTTATGATAATGTAAGGAGCATGGTTAACCTGGAAAATTTTAAAAGCAGTTAACGCTTTTCCGTACAGGGTACCTACATGTAATTTTTCTAACAGGGTAGAATCATGCGCGCGCTTCTTAAATCAGTTTTTGAACAGTGTTTTGGCCACGCGCTGTCCGATAGGTATACTATCTAATACTACTCTAGAAGTATTAGTGTAGCCTACATGGTTAATCGAAATGAAAAATAATAACAGGATCCTGAAGATGATTTTCAAATACCCATTCAATGGTACCCTACTTGACATAATTCGACTTTAACTATTTTCTTTTTCATAATATGGCGTCTGGTTGTCGAAATATTGAAATTTGATTAATGTCATGTCTTTAGTAGCCCTTTCAAGATTATGTCAAACCGATTAACTTATGAATCATCAAAATAAGTCCACGTTTTTGGTCTATATAGTACCCCAAAGGAACAGACATACATGGGCTGATAAACTCAATACCGTCCTTTGCGTTCTGCAGTTTTGTAAAAAGAAACTGTTTTGATGTATAGAGTAGAGCCTCATTTTAGACAATGAAGACATACCAAGACAGAGATGAGTACAGTAGTGCTAGATTCTGAACACACAATTTCCTAAAATAATGTTATCGTTTGCTTTATTCTCAGACTAGCTGTGCCCGCGGCTTTGCACGTATCGTCATTTCTGTAAGTTAAAAATACTCTATGTGATATTCCAGGATCTAATATACCACTAAAATACCAATATACCAACATTTGATAAAAACTCCTGCAGCCGTCAATAAGTTTTTTATCGACTGCTCGGCTTTCGCTCATCGGGTTGAGATTATAAGTACCCTAGTTTTTAAGTCAAACCCTAAGCTATTCAACAGTGAAAATTGCATCGCAATCGGTCTTGTAGTTTTTACGTAATGGGCGGACAAACAAACATGCAAACAAACAAAGAGACAGAAAATAATTTTAAAAATGTTATATTATTGATCATTAGCCTATGTTACGTAATTTAGACGTTTTTTTTTAAATTATCTTCTTTTTAGACACTTTTCGTACTTATTGCTTTATTATAAGTATAGATTGTTTGACTGGTGGCGAGTCATGTTATCGTGATTTATAACTAGTTGATTTTACTAACAAAAATATACCCGACCCTTCTAGTCTTTGATAATCTGCCTGATGGAGCCAATATAATTTAAAGTCGTATGCTTGAAGCAAATTCTACCTTACTACTTTTTTTAATAGTGTTTTACAATTGACCATAGATTTACATTATGAAATACATAAAAAAAAAAATTTAAACATACTGCTTAGGTATACGAACCAACAAAACGACATTAAATAAACTATGAATTAATTATATATATACCAAACTAGCTGTCCCACCCGCGTCTTCGTCCGGGCGTACTGCAGTTTATCACGAAAGAAAGCATCCTATGTTATTCTAGGATATTAAAAACCAATGCTAAAGTAGGTATAGCACCAACGCTCTTGATGTTTTTTGACAAACTTGTGATCAACATTTTTCTGTTTTCCCGTGGAAACTTACAATTTCCCGGCATAAAAAGTATTCTTTGTTTGATTCCAGAGTATAAGCTATCTTCATTCCAAATTTCAACAAAATCAGTAAAGCCGTTATCGCGTGAAAGCTTCCCAAACAAACAAACAAACAGACAACGTTTCACTTTTATATATTGATATGGATTTCATTCAGCTGACTGCTCAAACTACTCAACTTCTACTGATTGGATTGAGATACCAAGTGCACCAGTTTTTAAATCAATCTCAGCTATGCAACATTGAAAGCTGGATCGCAATTGATACTGTAGTTTTAACGTGATGCGAGAACAGACAGACAAACAGACACATACAAACTAACAGATACCATTAAAACAAATATTATATTCCTGTCAGTAACTTATTTTAAGTACGCTAGACCATTTTTTTAAATAATTTTCATTGTATAGACTTTTTGTAACTAACTGCTTTATTATACTTGACTTATACAGCTTGTAGAATACCATTAAACAGTGAAGACATATCAAGACATAGACATATATATGTTTGTAGACATTGTTTGTGCTGCGAACATCATCGGTTTAAAACAAATCTCTTTCTACTTTTAATATTTTCGCGGGCCATCCGGGACATATGTCCCGAACCGTGATAAGTGCGTGGACCAGTTGCGGAAGTCATCGGTCTTGTAGGATGTTGACAAACATGGTCAATTTAATTTGGCCAAAGTTAGCCCATATTATTGATTGACGTGTGATAAAGAGTTTAGATGTTGGATTTTGCAGGTGTTGCGATCCCAGTGTTGCTGTTATCAGTAAAGTAGTGTTATTGTCACTAATTTCGATGCTGTAGAGATGCACGATGGCGGCGTCGGCGACGCATGAGCTTATTCACCAAGTCAAACGTCAAAATTTGCGGTCAAAATCCGCACCCGTGCTATACGTGTGAAATATAAAACTGTAACAATAATTCCGTAATCCAAAAAAGCAGACTACAACGGTCTGTTTTTATGAAATAAACTTACATTACTATTTTCTCGATCTAGCTGCAATGCATGTGATCTGAAACAACGATGTTTTAGTTAAACCTTTGCTGATTCTATAATCATACTCACAGATAATTTCTCAATGTTATGATTTGTGAGTTTTAGCCGTCAAACATAATTATATAAGTGATATTAAAATTAGTTTAAAATAACGTTAAGATTGGCAATTAGCATCATATTAATCAAATCACGAAGCTTTCATCATCAGCCTATATCTGTCCCATGCTGGACGTAGGCCTCTCCTAATACACGCCACTGAGCTTGATCTTCAGCTCTCATCAGCCATTTTCTTCCAGCCGCTTTTCGCAGGTCATCACTCCACCTGGCCACAGGGCGTCCTACACTACGTTTGCCTAATTGTGGTATCTACTCTAAAACTCGTGTATCCCAATAGTTATCGGTTCTTCGTGAAATGTGACCAGCCCACCGTCACCTTAGGTTGCTTATCATTTGAGCTATATCGGTTACCTTGGTTCTCCGTCGGATATCTTCATTATAAATCTTGTCCTTCAGAAAAACACCAAGCATAGCTCTCTCCATAGCTCGCTGAGCGATCTTAAATTTGTGGACTACTGTAACCGTGAGTGTCCACATTTCAGCTCTGTAGGTCATGACTGGTAGGACGCACTGATTTAAGACTATTGTCTTCAGGCACTGCGTTATGCACGACGAGAAGACTTGACGAATCTTGCCGAATGCTGCCCAACCCAGCTGAATTCTTCTGTTGGCTTCCGTCTCAAAGTTGTTCTTATCTAATTGCAACATTTGCCTAAGGTAAACATATTTTTGGACAACTTCAAGAGGTGCACTATTAACTGCAATTGGTTCCGGGTCAATAGGATGAACACGATCTTGGTCTTATCTATGTTCATTCCGAGACCGATCTTGCAATTAATCCGCCATTAGGATTATGTCATCGGCAAATCGTAAGTGTCGATGTTATCGCCATTGATGTTAATGGAGATAGGATAAGGATATGTTTAAGACGCTGGATTGGAAAGGAATGTGTCGTTTCCAATCCAGCGTCTTGAACATATCCTCCAAGGAATTAGTGAAGAGTTGCGGGTATATAACATCCCCCTGTCTCACTATCCTGCGGAGTGGATATGTTTAAAATGCTGGTTTTGTACTTGGACGCTCATAGTCACGGCGTCTTATAGAAATCTCAGCACTTCGATGTATCACCAGTCCACCTGACAACGCTGCAAAGACTCCAGAACCGCCTAGGTTTCAACGGTATCAGCGGCCTTCTCATAGACCACAAAAGCAAGACACAGTGGCTGGTTATACTCTTCAGACTTTAGCATAACCTACCTCACTGTGTGTATGTGGTCTATGGTGCTAAATCCTCCGTGAAACCCGACATTTTCAGTAGGCTGGAATTCGTCAAGTCTTCTTGCGAGACGATATGAGATTATCCTCGAAAACAACTTATAGACGTGACTCAAGAGTGAAATAGGTCAGTAGTTCTTTAAAAGGGTTTTATCCCCTTTATTAAAGAAGAGTACTAACTCTTTTTTAATAAAGGGGATAAAACCCTAGGTACGGTAGTCCAAACTCCTGCTCCACGCCTTTGGAGTTATCCTACTGTTAAGAATGGTGTTAAATAACCCCTGAAGCACCCGAAGTATGGGTTCCCCCACGCTTTCAAGGGCTCCAAAGTTATAGCATCCTCACCGGGGGCCTTCCCATTCTTAAGTTGTTGGGCGCCATCTCAATCTCGTCTAGGCTGACGTCGGGCAGTTCATCAGTGAAGTGGCGGGTCAGTATTGCGCGGAAATTCTATGCTGGGTTCGGGTCTAGAAGTATGCGAGTCGTACAATCGGCCATAGAAGTCTTCGATCTTAGAAAGGATCTCCAGCTTAGAGACGATGGTTGTGCCATTATTAGTCTTGAGTTTCTTCTGTAGGATTTACTCAATTGCTGGGCAAATACTTTTGACTCCCAATTTTACTCAGTTGCCTTTTCTATTCGGCATGTATTTGAGCATTGGAGGTCACGTCACACCAGCTTACTGGTCTTTTTATTGAGCTTCCATTTTTCCGACAGTGTGGCTTGCTGTTGCTCCCGTTGCTCTTTTATAGGCCGAAGAGCCTCATCCGAGATTTAAAACTTTGTGCTCATACGCTGTAGCTGACAAAATTTAGTGCCTTCTTCCCTGAGGATTCCTTCAATTTTTTGGAGTTCTTCGGCTTCGTCATTTGTGGTTTTCAAGGCAGTGAATCAATTTTCCAACTTAAGTTGGAACTACCCTGATCCAACAGCGGCCTGGAGCAGGTTGGGTCGAAGCGTAGACTTCACCAGACGGCATCTTTTAAGCTTGTGATCAATATTCAAAGAGCCTCGGACAAGACGGTGTTCACTGGTGGTATTAAACCTGCTGATCAGTCAGACAGCCTTGTATATGTGCTTATTGTCCGTCATGATGAAGTTAATCTCATTTTTAATCACACTATCAGGGCTTTGCCAAATCCACTTCCTCTGGGGTTATTTTTTTAAGAAAGAATTCTCAAAAAAAAAACAAGCTTTAGCCCCTTGTGATTCCTGTCCCTATAACCGTGTTGATCTATTCTCGATTCACTGCAAGTCTGTATTCCAACTTTGGCGTTAAAGACTCACATGATAACGTTGTAGTGAGCCCTTGTGGTGTTATGTAGGGCCGAAAAAATGACATCAAACATATCTTCTACCTCATCATCCGAGTGTGCCGAAGTTGGTGCGTAAACCTGTACTACCTTACCGGTTTTACCTTTCAGTTAGCTTAAGAATCAGGTACGCTACCCTGGTCGACACACTGGATACTTCTAAACATTATCAATGAGGACTTTATTGACGAGGAACCCTACGCTACCGTGAGACTTCTGATCGGCCTCTTGGAAGATCAGCAGAATAATTACTAAATATTGGAATATGTGGCCCGATTCCAGGGTCATTGTGTCCTCCCCGTCTCATCAGACTTCACATAACCCAAGAATGTGTCACCTGATCTTCGTAAGTTCCGTTTCTGCTGGATCAAACGTGTAAGAAGATATTTTTACGTTCAATTCACGTTTAATTCACGAACAGTTATATCGGACGAAAACAGAATGGATATCATGCGAGTCCTTGCTTTTTTAATTCTAAAAATACTTCTTGTAAGATTTGCTATTAAAAGCTTAAATATCTTAAAATAATATATATAAATAATAATTAAATAGCTTAAAATATCACCATTGTTATGGCAGAATTTTATTGAAAATCAGTTCAGAACTATTTGTGATTGAGTTAAATTAAAGTATTCGATATAATTATTTTAAATATTGAACTCAAGTAACATACTGAAAAAAAAAACAGAGAATAAGTTATTGTGTAAAATCAAGTAAATATATTAAACCAGTAAGTTCAGGAGTTCCGTTATACGTTAAAAGCAATATTAACTTTTTTAAGAATGTATCTAATAAATAAATGTTTTTTTGTGTATTTTTTCCTAAATACCATGAATGAAGCTGTCAAGTTCATACAATTGGTATCAAAAATATTAAACTAGAAAAATCTCTGATTATGTGCTTATAAGCTGACCCGATTTTATAGCTCGCAATTGTATCATGATTCAGTGTACTTACTCATCTGATATTTCACTAGCGTTATTTTCTTCTTCTGAGACCTGTATAATAATACAAATTTGTTTTGATAGTAATATGTGAAGTCTATCATATTATGGTTCCGTAACTAGAAGTAACTCCCGGGGCGCTTTACTCTTGCAACTAATATTGAAAAAGTAATCGATAATTTTATAAAGTCCAATAAATCAATTCGAAAACAACTGCTATAAATTATATTAATATTGTAGATGGCGGTGTCATCTACGCGGATGAAACCGCGGGACGCGCTAGTGAACAAAATCCCGCCTACGTACCTGGCTCTCAATAAGACCTTTTAAAGCACCATCATTGCTGAAAAAGAGAGGATTAAAATGTATATAATTTATAAATTTATAGTTACAATTAAGCAGTAATTAACTAAAAGTCTGTACAATGAAAATAATCTATATACTTATAATAAAACTGTAACGGGTCCAATTCTGTACATTGAAGATATTTTGAAAACTGAATCCAAAACAGTATATTTTTTTTTCATTTTTGTCTGTCTGTCTGTCTGTCTGTATCTTGGCTAGGCATCACGCTGAAACTACTGAATGAATTTAAATGAAACTTGATAGGATTTGAGTTCATACTACGAGGTACTTTTCATCCCGAATAATGAAAGGGTTCCTGCAGGATAGGCGTTGAAAGTTATTTATAAGAACACGGTGAAAGTAATGGACGGGTTTTGATGCAACTTGGCACTGTCTAGGTTATATGATTGGTTAAAATTGAGGACACATTTATCCCGAAAAAGTAAAGGGTTTCTACGGGATATGGGTCCAAAGTTATGTTAATAATTAAGTAATAAAAATATTTTTTGGAAGGTTCTCTATATTCGATACTGAAGCCAAGCTGTTTTACTTTTTAATTTTGTCTGCCTGTTTGTCCGTATCTTGACCGCGCATCGCATCCAAACTACTCAATGAATTCAAATGAAAAAAATGCTCCTGGGTGCTTAAAAAAGGTATTGAACATTTTTTTTGTTAATGTTTTCTTTCTTTCTGTTTGTCTGTATGTTTGTTTGTTCACGCATCACGTAAAAACTTTTGAACCGATTGCGATGTGGTTTTCATTGTTTGATATCTTAGGGTTTGATATAAATCTGGTGTAATTGGTATCTCAATCCGGTGAGTTAGAAGCCGAGCAACTGATAAAGTATTTTTGACGGCTGAAGAAATTTTGTTCAAATGTTGGTATATTGGTCCTGGAATAACATTATGGTACTTTGAACCTTAAGAAAAGAACACGCGTGCGAAGCCGCGGGTACAGCTAGTTACAAATAACATTGTAACGACACTATTGTAAACAATAAATAATAGTTATAAAAATTGTGTTTGTCTGTTCGGCGATCACGTAAAAAGTATTGGACTGATTGCTATGCAATTTTCATTGTTGCTAAGCTTAGGTTTTGTCTTAAATCTGGTTTACTTTGTAACTCAATCGGATGAGAAGAAACTGAGCCATCGATTAAAAATATAGGCCCTGGAATGGCACATAGGGTACAAGGAAGTGTTCACGTGGACAAAGCCACGGGCAAAGCTAGTAAATATATATTTTTAATACTATGTTAATAACTATATGAATTTCTTACGTCACTCCCAGTTTCGAAGGGTCAATTTCAATGATTATCTGTGAATAATATTAAAAAATATCCAAAAATTTACAGTGAAAAGCATACAATCTTTGTTTATAAGGATTAATATTTTATAAGTCATAATCGCACTAAGGAGAAATTGAAATGGACCAAATCAATGAATTTGATATACTTGAAAACTATAGTTTGAAAAGGAAATTTTCCTTTTATGTGTTTTATGACTTTGAGTTGAACCACGCAAAGAAATAGAAATAACCTTCGGACTCTGCTTTATGCTTCGGAAATATGCCGTTGGAGAAGGATAATTACCATCTGTTCTACTATTTTATCTACCAATACAGCAAATAGGAAAAATAACGTTTTTTTTTCTTTTGATGATGATGGTGCATTATTTAATGGTAGAGAACAAGTAAGAAAGTACTGAGATGTCGTTTATTTTTGTATATACCTTTAGTAAATGTCTGTTTACAGAAATTATAAAAATAACATTTACATGTACAATTTATAAGTACTAGTGAGATGTCGCACAATCATAAAAACTGGGATAAAATCATATAAATACAATGAATTATAAGAAACCAGGCTAGATCAGTCCCAACAAGCAGCACCCGTTCATAAGTATGACTTGTGTACCACCCATCTCCCCCATCCATTTTAGAGGGGACTGATACTTGTAGATTAAAAATATATATATTATGTACCAAAAATATGGTCAAAAATATTAAATATAATTACCATTGGACGTCTACTGTAAAAAATAATTAAAATACATTGTATAGTTTCATTTATAATTTACTTCTCACACTGTTTTTTTTTTCAATTAAAGTACTTACTTTTCGTTTTTATTCATTTTACTCCTCTCAATCGCACTTTTTATCGCATTCTGAAAGAAATATATTAAATTATGTACCAAAGTTTAATAAAAGTTAGTGAAAAATCATGAATGATTGAAGGCTATGAAAATATAATAAATATGATATTACCAGTAACACATTTGCTTTTCTGAAATTTGTATACTGTATACGTTGATTAGTTTTTCCAAACCTGCAAAAGATAAAAAAAAACACCAAATCAGCAAAAAATTAATAATTATTAAATGCCACTAGCTTATCTCCATTTATTATTTACTAATACTTATACCACAACAATTCATTTTTTTCCATTATGATGCTCTCAACACAACTGGTATGGTTTGTTTATTATTGACCTCATATCACCAGGATTTTGAAACCAATTTAATTATTCTTCTTTTATTACCCGAGTACGGCGAAGCAACAAGCGAAGGGTAATAAGTTTAACAGTCTATGTATGTATATATGTATGTACTCGTACCTATGTGGGTATGTGGATGTCCCACCATAGCATCGCTCCAACTGGTCCGTTTTTTTCCACTCAATTCGCCTTCATGTATAGTGTCAAAGGTTAAGGCTTTTTTTTACCCGACGACGGCGATGCAAAGGAAGGGTTATGTTTATAAACTAAAAACTTGGTCCGATTTTGGCAAGCGAGGTATCAATCGGTTCGTCTGCATCGGAAGAGTGTCATTGGCATTTTTTTGCCGACCATAGTCAGGTTTTAGTTTTTGAAATTGTCTTGTTTTAATAAGCTATTGCTAGCAGCAGCATGCGTCGCAATGCCTCTTTAATTTTTTTGTATTTTTTTTTTCTTTTTTTTTTTTCTTTTACTCAAGTGCGACAAAAACTGTCATCATCGTCATTATCAGCCCGCATCAGTCCACTGCTGGACATAGGCCTCTCCTAAAGCACGCCGCTGAGCCCGATCTTCGGCTCGTCTTTTCCAACCGCCGCACGCCATCTTGCTTATGTCGTCGCTCCACCTAGCCGGACGGCAGCCTACATTTAGTTTGCTGAGTCGCGGTCTCCACTCAAGAACACGTCTACCCCAATAGTTATCGATCCTTCGGCAAATATGACCAGTATTGTTGGGGATTTCTATTGTCAGAGATTTTTAGACCGCCCAATGACTCTGATGTGGCTTAACGACTACTACCAATTGTTAGCAACCCGGACCGACGACATAACTTGCCTTGCGAAGCGGAACGACGGTAAATTTGCACATAAACTTACTAAAAACCATTGGTGTGAGACCGAGGATCGAACACAGTATCATTGGATAGCAAATAAAGTTAATGAGTACATGCTTACAATAAACTTTTCTTGCCCAAACTTGATAAAATGTAACAACCCGTTACCAACAGCATTGCCACGTTGAAAAGCAGTGCAAAAGGTCAGCATTTCGTTCTGACAGGCAACGTTTATTTTAGAAACTCACGTGATCCCAACGTTGTCTAAGTTTCCATATACAGCGGCGCCGTCTTTAAGAGGAAACTTCACTGCAGACTTGAGCATGCCTTTGGAGGGTCTCAGCAGAGTGTGTCCAGGCAGGATCGGCTCGGCCGCTGGTAAATCTTCGTGATACTGAGGCACGCCTAGTATAACTGAGTTCCCGGGATTTAAATTGAAGTTTCTTCTCTGGGGAAGTAATAAAATAAATATGATTTAATAAATAAAAATAAAACTTATAATTTTTGTTTTTGTTAAATGCTTTGTCACTTTTTTATATTTCTTTGTTGCTTTGTCATCGGTTTGTGAGCTACCCTGAAAGTTTCAGCCGGATAGCTAATCGGGAAGTGCTCGATATTTGAATTGCAAGATTCCAGGACAGACAGAAATACATAGATACATAGATAGATACATACATGAAGTTAAATAAAAGCTTTTAAAAAATAACAATAAAATAGTTATGGGACTTTCAAGTGTCCGCCTGGCTATCTGCCAAGCAGAACAAGCAGTCTCCAGCCAACAATAGCACGAACAAAACCGTTTTATAGTAGTGTTTGTTTCAGTGATTGTAGTTTAGAGTAGTGCACTTGCTACCGATAAATAATACATGAACCCGGTGTCTGAGATAAAAAGAAAAGCGCTATTGGACACATTCAAAGAAACAGTTAAAATTAAATTTCTTAATTTAAGCCTTGATTATGATATCAATAGAAACCAACAAAATAAAAATAAAACACTTATGGGGTGTTTCAGCAACTGCCCGTGAGAGCTAGTCCCGTTAATAAAAAATTAGCTAAAAGGATATACTTAACCATGTTATTTTATTGATACTTGCCAAACTTGCCATACTTACTAAACTACTAACTAATTAAACTAAACTGGTGAACATAAAGCTTAAGCTAAAAATTCAAGGACATGGTGGTGATATCCATCTATTAACATTGAGACAGAGCGTGGAGGAATATACGTAATACGCTGGCCTTCAATATTTGTACTGTACCATACTTAATGTCGGTCTGTTCGCGCATCACTTTAAAATTACAAGACCGATTTCGTTGCGATTTTCAATGTTGGATACCTTAGGCTTTAACCTAAAACTGGTGTACTTGGTATCCCAATCCGATGAGTAGGAGCCAAGCACTTTAATAAATAGCTTATGAGCTAAAAATCACGCCTACCCTGCCAAAAAAAAGTTATGCTTATCTAAACTTCATCATTCATCATTTCAGCCTTTAGCAGTACACTGTTGAAAATAAGCCTCCCCCAAAGAGGGCCACGCCGAATGGTCTTGTGCCGCCTCTATCTACCGGCTCCCTGCGATGGCTACAATGTCGTCCGTCCATCGTGTTGGGGGGTCTCCCTACGCTTCGCATGTGGTCACAATTCCAGAACCTTTATTCCCCAGAGGTTGTCGGCTCTGCAAACTATATGGTTCCCAACATAGACCGGCATGGGTGCGACATGGGCATTTGGCATGGGCATGTTCATCTGACCCATGTTCATTTTAAGACCCACCTGTTGAGGATCAATATTGAGATCACTGAACATGTGCTTAGGTCTTCCAGGGTTTCTACCATGATGACAATATCATCAGCAAATTGAAGGTGAGTGTGTTATGACCTTTCTTGAAGAACAATACCACTACGCTCCTATGCCACGCCTCTGACATAGTACCCTCGAAGATGACCGAGTTAAACAGCCACTGAAGGACTTTAAGTAACGGTGTTACACCCGCTTTCAGTAGCTCTGTCGTTATTCCGTCCTCCTCTGGTGCCTTGTTGCTCTTAAGCTGTTTGAAAGCCATTCTGATCTCGTATAGGCTGACGTCTGGAAAAACAACGGTAAAACGGGCTCTTGCATAGCTAGTCGTGCTAGGAGGACTACGCAATGAGGTGTATAATTGTCCATAGAACTTCTCAAGCTTACTCAAAATCTCTGGCTTTGAAGAAACGATGCTACCACTGTAAATTTTCAGCTTCATCTACAGGCTTTGCCCAATCGACAGATCTCTTGCGAACACCTTGGAGCCCTTTTTCCGCTCTATTGCGTTCATTATAGGAACGCAAATCGTGTCGCATCGACTTGGAGATCTGTTTATTAAGCAAGATGTAACTCTACATATCCACTGAAGACTGCAGCCTCATTTCACCTCAGTCTGCCATAAGTTTGAGTGTTCTACTTTTGCAGTGGGTCTTAAAGAACTCCGACCCGAGTGCTTGCACAATTTCTACCAGCCTGTTGTTTAGTTCGTCCACTGTATTGCATTCGGTAAGGATTTGGAAGCGATTTTGGAGCTCCAACTGAAAGTTCTTGAGGTTTTTGATTTAGGCAGGACTTGGGCGAAGACTCATTAAACGAGACCTTTCCTGCTTTATGTTGATATTCAATGAGCTTCTTACCATGCGGTTATCACTGCCAGTCTTAACCCTGTTGATCACGGAGACATAATTGAATATATGCCGATTGGTCGTCCAAATAAAATCTATCTCGTGCTCATGACCATCGGAGTGCAGCCACGTCCATTTCATGGACGGGCAGTTCTTAAAAAAGGAGTTCATCATAAAGAGTCCCTCCTTCTCCATGAAGTCAACCAATCGCGGACCCCTTTGTTTCCGCTGTCCAAATCCTAACTGCCCCACTCTCAGTTCATCGCCATTCCTCATGCCCAGCCGTGCGATGAAGTCACCTGGTGGTACTGGTGTACCTGGTATCTCAATCCGATAAGTAGGAGCCAAGCAATTTAATAAAACAACTAAATCTATTGATTTTAAAGTGTGGTTTTACTTTTTGAATAAACTATTGGACCGATTGCGATGCAATTTTCATTGATAGATAGCTTAGGCTTTGACTTAAAAATTGGTGTACTTGGTACCTCAATTTGATGAGTAGGAGCTAAACAATTTAATAAAAATTCTATTAATTTTAAAAGTGTGGTACTAAGTTTTGAAGGCCATTGTACTCGTAGCTCATCCACTCTCTGCCTGTGTCCCAGTTGAAGGATGAAAACGTAATGAGCTTATGATGAAGATGATAATTATGATGATGATAACGATAACAATGATAAATCTAAAGTTAAAATTGCAATAATAACCTTACCTTTAAAAATCTCTGTGAAAAATTAAGAAAATATTCGTCTAATAATTATCTTCAAGTATTTTGAGATGAGCAAATAATTAATAAAACTTTTTAATAACAAAAGTACAAAAGATACGCAAGGATAGATCCACCATTAATTTTAATTTATCTACTTCAAAGATTGCCAGTTAAGATTGTCGCAGACAGGCGCAAATAATGATTCGTTGACATCAGCTTAAACACTTGCTCCAGCTCAAAAGCGGCATCTTATACATAGCTGGAATAGATTAGATTTTCTTAACTAATAGAAAAAAAAGAAAGCCTATCCTTTTATATAGGTCAGTAATACTGAACATACTGATAGTACTTATAGTACCTACTGTTGGAGTAAGTCCGTTATGGTTGATACTTAACAGCTTCGTAAAGGCTCTATGGATTTTGATGTTTTAGGTTCTAGAATAAAACACAGGATACTTTTCACCATCATCATCATTATCATCCATAGCTTATCAGTATTATCTAAGTGGATAAAGCTGGGAAACGCACCGAGGTTACATAAAAAAAGTTATATAAGAATTATTGACACATACTGAAACTAAATGTGAAGTGGTTTCAATGCAATCACATTATTATATTAATTAAAATCTATACCAATACATAAAAGTGAAACGTTGTCTGTTTGTTTGTTTTTTTGGGGAGCTTTCACGCGATAGCAGCTGGGCGGATTTTGATGTCATTTAAAATGGAAATAGCTTATACCCTGGAATAAAACATAGGATACTTTTTATCCAGGAAAGTTGTAAGTTTCCATGAACGGTTGCCATGGAAACGAAATAAGAAGTCTGTTAAAAATATCAAGAGCATTGGTGTAATATCTACTTTTGCATTGGCTTTTAATATCTTGAAAGAAAATATGATGTTTTTTTCGCGATAAACAGTAGGCCGCGCGTACGAAGTCGCGGGCGGGAAAACTACTAATAAATACAAGTATGAAGTTTACCTCTAATATTTGCTTTGTTTTGCGTTGTTGTTTTTGTTTTATTTTGTTATCTATTTGAAGTCTTGTTTTATCTTCACAGCTCTCGTCACCCTGCAAAAGAAAGTTAATGGTAAAGAACAATGGCGAACTCCCATACATACGTTTATGTCAGTTAAATTCACGGCGTCTTTAGACAAAAAATATTGCTAGTAATTCAGCATCATTTCCTGAAATTGTTAGTCTAAGATATTTTTTTTGAGGAGGCCAGGTATAATTGTTATTAGGCTTCAAAGTTTTGTAGGTTATGTTACTGTTAATGACCTTTGAAACAAGTCTTAGAGATTTTAATTATTAATTAGCTTAGTTAGGTAGGCAAGTAAGTACTTATGCATGATAAATATAATGTTTCAAGATATTGTAGGTACCTACCTATTCAATTACCTATCTAGTGTAACAGACTAGGCTTTTGAATAAGAATTATTTTTAATCCGTTACTGCCTGCCGAGATTACAAAACAATACATTTAGATATGTTGCTGCTGTTTCACTGTGCAGGGAAACAGTTGTCCCATATTAGCACAAATGTTTTGCAACAATTCCTTACACTAAATATTTTATTTACACAAACCTTCATTTCTTTCGTATTGATCGTTCAATACTTTAACTAGCACGCCATATGTACTATTATTTCTTTCACGACCTGGATGACTGGTAGATAAAGCTGTTTAGCATTAAGTCCTTCCTTGTACCTACACTATTTTTGTGCAAAACAATTAAATAAATTAACATACCCTATTATAACAACAATTCTTTACACTTCCTCCATAAACTATAATGCATTGTATTCCCTTTGCTACGAGTATAATGTTTTCTAAAGAGGTTTTATATAGACGTACCATTTTGTCTATAGCACAGTCTATATTATTATTCTGTTTATCACTACGCTTACTGTTAAAAGATTTAACGCCAGTAAGCTTAATTCAACCTCCTTTGGTTTAAAAAACCGGGTGGGAAGAAGTCGTAAGTATACTGTGTTGACAATTTTGACGTCCAAACCGGAAATGTCATTGTATTAAATTGTTTTTTTCACCCGTTGGGCGGGCTGCAAGGCCGGTTAAACATTGTAGGAAGGAAATGAAGTTACAATTTTATGTTTTTTTAAATTGATTTGTTAACCTGGGTTTTTCTAGCTTACAGCCAATGTTGAAAAAACGTAGAAAAATAATAACTAAAGTTCTGTAGAAATGATATGTCAAGACACTGCAAGATTTATCGCATATAGTTCCGCCTATGTTCGATAAGAATTTGCCTCTAATTGATTGAGCGAGCGAAGCGAGCTCAAGTGTCTGCTTCATTTACAACCAATTTGCTTTCGTGTGTCACTTTTTTGGTGCTTCTCTACAGGTCGTATTTACAACCGATTTGGACCAAACTTGGTATACATGTTTAACAATATTTTATTTTTTTACCGTCGGATTTTTTGAATGCTCCCCTCTCCCCTTCCTCCAAAATGAGACAAAAAGAGGGTTACTGAATATCTCCGCCTTATTAGATCTGATTTCACCGGTTTTTTTTTTATTTCAAAGGTAGTAACTTTAAGTTCGTTTCATAAAAAACTGGTGAAGATCTGATGAGGATCTTCGGCGTGATGAGCAGAATGGCTCCTCAAAATGCAGTAAATTGCTCACTTTTAGGTTTCTACCAGTGGAATCTGCCCTTAACCTACTAGGTAGGGATTGAAGGAGAACTTTGTTTATTAATGTTAGTTTTAAAATAAAGTCACTAGATTGGGCGCTACTTTGCACCGCTAGATAGATGCAAAAAAGTTTATGCGCGCGTGTTCTTCTGTTCGCAGAACTACTAGTAACCTTCAACATACAGCTTTTCGCAGTACATCTATAAGGCTCAATAGGTCAAGACACATTTTGCTCAAGGAGATATGTTTTCATAAAATCAGGAAAAACGTGAAATTTTCACACGCGCAGCAAACATGTTACGACTCCAAGCATAAAGTAAAACATACTCAGTTGAACGTCAACCTTAATTTAAATACTAATGTACTATTTCAAGTGACTAGATCATTGTAATGCAACCTTAAAACAAAAGTTTCATTTCACTTTGAAACATGACAAAGGACTTTTCATAGTTTTCAGACTTTATAATGACAAAGGAAGAACCGCTTTTGTACAAAAATGAGCACGAAGTATTATTTATAGATTTATTAATTGCTAACAGTTCCCGCGGCTTCGCACGCGTGAGATACCAAGTACACCAGTTTTTAAGTCAAACCCTAAGCTATCCAACCGCTCCGCAATCGGTCCAGTAGTTTTTACGTGAAGCGTGAACAAGCAAACAAACATATAGAGAAACAGAAAGACAAATAGAATGTCATGATTTAAAAAAAAGAATACTTGTTCAGTTGCTTATTTTAAGTTCCTTAGACTTTTTCTATTATTTATCTTCTTTGTACAGCTTTTCGTTTTTATGGGTAGCTTTATTATAAGTATAGATTTCAAGTTCAGATCCATAAATATATCACTTGAAACACAAAACGGAACACGGAAATAGTCTGCTAGAGCTGTGCTTTATTAATCACTCAAAAAGACAAATTAGCCCGTTTTGTATCTACCTTATGGACAGTACTTTTTAGTACTTTCAACCTTTTCACTAGCCTTTCGTAAGACACCTAGTACATATTTTTCTAAGACCGGCATCTATTTTTTGCCATTGTTATTATTATTATTTCAATTTCATCCTAAGCTTTAGTTAGTGTTGTTATATTGGAAAACTGTCAACATGGTACTAAGGCCCCCACGAGACAGACCTGATCTAGTGTTGGGACCACAACTAAATTTTGAACTTTAAGTAACATGTGTTTTAATTTTAAATAACTATATAAGTATTTATCCATCCACTACGATTATTTAACCTAGCATTGGCCTTTAGCCTTTAAAATGTTATTTTTGTTATTTTTTTACCACCCAACTACAGACTATGTGTTCAAACTAAAAACATGGTCCGGTTTTGACAAGCGGGGTATCAATCGATTTGTCTTCATCGAAAGAGTGTCAGGCTATTTTTTAACTGACCGTAGTCGGGTTTTAGTTTTTGAGCCTATGTCTTATAGCTAAAAACAAATATGTGGGAATAGTGTTTCACTCCTTGGCCGTTCAAATATTAAAAGCAAAAAAGCGCAAAAAGTTTTGTACGTATAGGTGAAATATCAACCATAAATAAACGAATGGCGCTGCGCCCCGTACGTCTGGTTTCCCAACGATATAATGGAAATGGAGAAATTAATTTTGTCTAATTCCACCGCATTCTCCGCTAAAAATCAATACATACATTTACCAGAGATCAACTTACCTTACCTTACCTTAGACCATTTAGACCAACTTAAAAAAGTTTAAATTATCGACACGATAAGGAGAACATTGCTTAAATAACACAATTAGCTTTTTGCCGCGACTTCGTCCACGTGAAAACAGTTTGTCGCGATAAAAAGTATCCTTCGCCAGGGTTCAAACTATCTCCACACCAAATATCAAGATCGGTCAGCCGTTAAGTCGTGAAGAAGCACCAGATTAATCAGGCAGACAGAGTTACTTTTGCTTTTATAGTATTAGTATTTATAGAAAAGCCGCCACCAACTTTGTTCTGGCAATGCCTAAAAAAACAAGTACCTGCATTATTGTGAATGTCAAAAAATATATTTGTAAGTATAATTACACTGGCCTTTAAAACTAAGTACCACACTTGTCAGTCTATTCGCGCATCACGTTAAAACTACAGGAGGCCTACAGATTTATTGACCCGTTGGATAGCCTAGGTTTTGACTTAAAAACTGGTATGCTTGGTATCTCAATCCGATGAGAAGGGACCAAGCCATTTATTAAAAAAACTATTAATTTTAGAAGTGTGTTACTAAGTTTTAAAGTCCATGTAAGCTACAGATTCAATTTTCATACATGGATCACACTGAAGATTTATCTTTTCACATAAAAATGAATCTTGGAGATATTAATGTACAAAAAACAGTTGAATTGAAAACTTATTTCTCCTTGAAGTCGGTTAATAATTTCTTTTTCGTAGTAGGCTTCTTTATTTGCTTTGAAGATGCAAATTTCAAGCTTCTTCGGTAAATCTTTTCAGCTTCGTTGATTGTTTTTTTGATACGTAACTAATTACAAACTTTCAGAATGTTTTAGTTTAAGATAAATTAATTAAGAAAATAGCGAATTAATTAATTAACAGTTTGCAGCTTCAAAGTTTTCATTAGTTATTAGTTAGTAAACAAGCTTTTCGTCTAATTAATTAATAATTCAAGTGTTTTAATATTCAGTTCTAGCTAGTTATTTTGTATTCAATTAAAGTTAAAAAATAGATACAAAACAATAACATGAAAATCCGAGATTTATTATCTTAAAAAGTGCTACAGAAACTTAATAAAACCACGCGCTCAATATCAATAAATGAAAAACTTTCCTTCAGAAATATTCTGAAACACATTTTCAAAATAATGTCACTAAGCCACATGTTTTCCCGGAATTGCGACTTTAAAATGTAGTAAAACTTTAAATCCTAAATTTCTCTTGCTTGGTTTTTGTATCAGATAGTGCTGGCCTCTGGTGTTATATTAGAGTCTATCATGGCTTAACGGCTGCTATTAATCAATAGCAGCCATGCCGTAGAACTTAACGTAACTTCCAAAGCACGGAGCTATGCAAATCGCATAACTGATTGCTGCGGACCTGGAGGCTGAATGCAGTATCGTTGGATTCTTGCTTGCAATGATATACCCCGCTCGGTTTGAAAGTTATTGTTGGACAAACGTCCATTCATACAAACACAGAGTCATCCAAGTTGATTTGCAGAGCAGAGGTCTGCAATCATTGCTCCATAAACTACATAATTAGATACACTCATGTAATTCAAAAAGTACATTTAAGCTACGTGTCTTTCCCCGCCCAAATTTCATCGTTTACTGTAAAACATAGCTTTCACATGAGGTTGGCGACAGGTTGTCCAAACATGCTCAGACTGGCTTTATGGACGTGACAGGAGGCGGTGTACTGTGTAGCTAGTGCCTAGGCGCTTTCATATGACTGCAACTGTACCTGGATTCACCGTATATTGAGTAACTTTAAAACAATGTTAGAATCTATATCTAACTATCTATACTTGTATACTTATACTGAAGCAGTGAGTATAAAAAGTCTGTTTAAAGAAGATAATTTAAAAAAATGGGCTTGTGTACTTAAAACAAGCTACTGAACAAGTTTTTTTTAAATGGTGTCTCTGCCAACTACTGCACATATTGAAAGTGGGTTTCACTGTTGGATAGAAGGTGTTGATTTAAAACCTGGTGTAATTTGTGTCTTAATTCTATTGGTAAAAGCCCACGCATCGATAAAAATGTTGACACCTGAACGAATTTTGATTATATATAGTTTAAATAATATTGTACTTTATAGGTACATTTGGTCCTGGAATAACCCATAGACTAGTAGTTCTGTGAAGAGTAGACCTTGCGAGGATAAACTTTTTTGGAATAATCTAGCGATGCAAAGTAATAATAACCAAGGTCACAGAATAAATAGTAGTCCTACGTACCAAGGTGCTTCATCAATACCTACCTAGCAGGTAAAGTGCGGATTCCACTGGTAGAAACCTAAAAGGGAGCACTTAACTGCATTTTGAGGAGCTATTCTGCTCATCACGCCGAAGATCCTCATCAGATCTTCGCCAATGTTTTATGAGACCAACGTAAAGTAAAAATAAAAAAGAACCATCGAAATCGAAACTCATAAGGCGGAGAAATTCAGTACCCTCTTTTTGGCCTTTTTGGAGGAAGTACCCTCACCCCCTACTCCTATAATTAAAAATGCCCAAGAACGAAAAATAAAAAATATAGTTTAACCTGTATACCAAGTTTGAGCTCGCTTCGCTCGCTCGATCAATTGGTTTTAACCAAGAAAAATAACAAAGCGAGCGAAGCCGCGGGTACAGCTTAAAAATAATAAAACACCAAGCTTTATGCAAAATCTAGCAAAACTATAATACTAGTTTCTAAAGTAAGTCTGTATATTGTCGCATCACGTACTCGTATTAAGTATTGGACCAATTTCACTGTTAAATAGTTAGTTGTTGTTGGTTTAGACTTAAAACCTGGTGTACTTTGTGTACTTTGAACAAATTTTGATAAATTAATATAGTAAAGTATACTTTTACAGTTAGTTTTGGGTCCAGGAATAATACGTAGGTTACTCTTAACCCAGAAAAATTACATATTTTGAATACATAGCTAGTTATGTTATAAAAACAATGATAACAATCACTGCCGCCCCGGTATATAGGTAATTATATACCTACACTATAAAAAAAAATATAACACCGGAAATAATATTGTAATTTTATTCTATCTAACTAGTAACATTGTAGCTGTGGCTGTCTGAGTAATTCTCTAAGGTCAAGAAATAATCGCGTAAAATGGGTAGTTTTAGCACTAAGCAATCTCTTCTAGACTGAATATATTTTTAATGTACTGCTCATCTCATTTTTAATAGTACACATGGGAATAGTCTACTAACGGATATTGTGTGTAGACTTTCACTTTGATATCCTGAAACGCACAGGAACAATACTGTAGGCACATCCGTATTTATATGCTCACGAATGGTTTGTATCACTGAGGAAGCCAGAGTAATTCTCTCTAAATTCGGGAGCTTAGAGAGAATTACTGTATTTATTCAAATGATACAAAATGAACTTTGAATAGAATATAAATTACATAACTTTTAATAATTACTGGCTCACATAAGCTCAAAATCGAGATGCGTAAAGGTTATAAAAAGGCATTATTTTGCACAAAACTGAGTTTATATATTGATAACGGAAGTAACAGACCTCCAAAGCGGTCCCACACACACATTACATACTCTGGTTTTGTAAAATCCATTTGATTGTAGTCGATTTTGATTGAATTCAAAGAAATTGTTGAGTTTATAGGTACAACTGATTATTTTAACTGTAACTTTAATTAAAATTTACGTTAGAATTTCCAACATACAATGGCCAAATTATTTTTTTCACAGGAAGACAAACTTCTGACAAATCTGTCAAATTAACTATTTTGGTAAACCTTACACCGGCCATATACCCCACTCACTTTTAACTGTTATTTATTACAATCATTACATTACAGTGACATTTACTGACATTTATTTACAGTGTTATCCACACCAGTATATAAAAGTGAAACGTTGTCCGTTTGTTTGTTTGTTTGTTTGGAGGGATTTTACGCCAAAACGGCTGATAAATAGGATACTTTTTATCCCTGAAAATGGAAAGTTGCCACGGGAAAACTTGAAAATTACATTTACTCGCTGTAAGGAACGGAATGACGTGCCGTTGCCGTGCAAACTAAATAATAACAATTCTGCCAGAAAGCATCAAGAGCGTAATTGATAATGTACTTAAGCATTGGTTTTTAATATCCTAGATGAACATAGTATGCTAATTTCGCGATAAACTGTAGTCCGCGCGAACAAATTCACGGGCGAAAAGTAGAACAGAATAAAACTAACTGATTACGTTGTAAAACTGTTAAGTTAAGTAGCATGAAAAATTACATTTTTTCATACATCCATCCATACCAATATTGAAAAGTGAAACGTTGTTTGTCTGTTTGATTGTTTGTTTGACGAGCTTTCACGCAATAATGGCTGGACGGATTTTGATGAAGTTTAGAATGGAGATAGCTTATACCCTGGAATAAAACATAGAATACTTTTTACTCTTGAAAATTGTTATTTTCTACGGGAAAACTGGAAAATGTTGACTACTCACTGTAAGGAACGGTTGCCACCACCGATTGGTCTGTGGTTGCCATGGAAACGAAATAACAAGTCTGTCAAAAAACATCAATAGGTTTGGTGCTATACCTACCTACTTTTGCATTTGTTTTTAGTATCCTAGAAGAAAATAGGATGCTTTTTTTCGCAATAAACACTAGGCGCGAAAAATAGTTTATCATCATTACAGTTATAACTACGATAAATTCACTGTCAGTTTTACTGATTCGGTTAAACTGTCAGGTGTAGCTGGTGTTAGTTGAATTGCTGACACGCCAAAAAGCGACCAATTCCGACTAATTCATGGAACTATATCGTTCTGCTGGCTATGATTTATTGGCCAACTGGCAATAAACTAAACTTTAAACTAGAACTAGCAAGTCTGGCAAATAAATCTAATATTTCGTACCTCACGACTTTTCATCGGTTTTCCGTAAGTTAATAATATTATGAATGGAAGTGCAAATAATCGAGGTGAGTCGTACTTGAGGTTGCCATATCGTGTGTGCTATTTTTCCCATCATTACTGCAGCCAGCTATATTAGTGTTATACTTTTTAATCGCTACAGAATACAATTTATTTCTACTTGAAACAGTTAGATAACCCTTATGCCACATGCTATATGCCTATGACTTATACCCTAAGTATTCTAGCCCATCTAATAGTTGGCTAGCATCGTATCCAAAATTGTGACATTGTCCCGTTGAATAGCAATGCTAATTCGATCGATGCGCCAAATAAATACCTTGATTTTAGTTACGCGTCATATCGATTAGCCTTCAGAAAGGTTTTTAAAAATACCGACCGACATTGATAAAACATTCTCCGCTTTAAACGAAATAAAAAATATAATTTCAAATTCTTTAGCTTGTGGCACTTCCAAATGCAATATTGCGAATGTTATACGAATATATGAATATATAAATTTACCTATACATTTTATCTACATAAAGATATGTCAAATGATCATTGCAGATGTTGCATGTGAACGCAAAGTTTTCATGGTCTTACATTCTATGACAACCCTACGAATTACTATTATTTATTATTATGTGGTGTGAGGAAACTAATGTATATTAAGCGTGAGTTAAATAACTTTATCACCG